>OY977937.1:48072763-48672763 GCA_963854355.1 Epinotia brunnichana
TTGCACAAGAAATCGTAGCTGAGCACTGGCTCTGGATACTCCGGGGTTTTGCTGAAGAACGTACCCATCTGAGAACAAATGTCACAATAAGGACTTACACCATGGACCTATAATACTCAGGACAAGCTATAAAAAAGAAAGAAACATTTATTCGAGACAAACAACAGACAGCGTTTGTCAAGGTTCACGAGCGGCGACCACGTACCGGAAGGCGCGGCGTGGGTAGGCCCCCTACAAGGTGGACTGATGACCTGCAGGTTGATCACGTAACGCATTAAATTAAATGATAAACATAAAAATCATTTATTTCAGACTAAAGTCCATAAATGGTTAGTAAACAATGAAATCTTATTATTTACTAGTGTTAGTATGACATAAAAAGAGGGATATAACTAAGCAATGACTGCATGCAGTCTCTGCCAGCGGGTAGTGAGCATGGGGCCATTTTCGCGCTCCGTAAACATAAACAAGCTCAGAATGCTGTCGGGGCTGCCGCGCAGGCGACGCATCATGGAGGCGTACCTCTTGCGCATTATCGCCAAAGCTGCCAGTTTGTGCCTCCGTTATTATATTGAACACGTAGGCCGTTGTATGCCTTCTGCGTAGGTTGTAGTTGGTCCACAGGCTGCATGTGTAAAACGACTGACAGTACGCTTCATAGTTATTTTGTTTTGTGACCGTGAACTCACTCGACGGTTCTATCGGAAGACCAGCGCTGGCAGCAATGCCAGCATTATGCTGAGATAGAACCGTTTCGTGACAAACGCTGTGTGTTGTTTGTCTCGAATAAACGTTTCTTTCTTTCTTTCTTTTCTTTCTTTGAAAAGAATAGTCTTTACTTCGCATTGTACGCGCGTCAGGTAGATCTAAATGTCACTTTTCATATGGAAAAGTTACAGTTAAATTGTCCTAACGCGCGTTCGGAACGTTACGTAATTACCCCTCTGGTAAAGGTCGCGGGAGTCCGCTGGATGCGGGTGGCGCAGGACCGGTCACTTAGGCACTCTTTGGGGGAGGCCTATGTCCAGCAGTGGACGTCTTTCGGCTGATATGATGACATACCATACTTATTCCTATCACTGTCGACGTTCGCACATCGGCCGATTATTCGAAGTATCCAGCTCACGAGTCATCATCACAAAGTAATAAATAAAAAGATTTAACAATAAGTTTTCCTGCTAGTAAGAAAAACCCACTCTTAAGTCTTGACTCATCATATTCTCAATTACCTGCCTACACAACGAATATTAAAAAAAAGTCTTCATGTTGTTGGTCATTGAACTAAGTTCTCTGTTTCAGTTTCAGCTTGGGTAAAAATTATTTCGAATGTCCGCATGTCCAGATATCCGGCTGTTCCTCTACAGGTCACATTTCTCAACCAATTCTCGTGTTGAGCAGGTTCAATAATTACCTATTTATGTAGCTTTTTTTATGGATTCAGTTTTTCAACATTGAAAAAAAGTTTGAAAAAACCGGCCAAGTGCGAGTTGGACTCGCGCACGAAGGGTTCCGTACCATTATCTATAAAAACGGCAAAAAAATCACGTTTGTTGTATGGGAACCCCCCTTAAAAAAATATTTTATTTTGTTTTTAGTAGGTATTTGTTGTTATAGCGGCAGCAGAAATACATAATCTGTAAAAAATTCAACTAGCTATCACGGTTCTTGAGATACAGCCTGGTGACCGACAGACGGACGGACGGACGGACGGACGGACAGCGAAGTCTTAGTAATAGGGTCCCGTTTTACTCTTTGAGTACGGAACCCTAAAAAGGACACGCTCGCGAGCTAGTTTAAATAGGTAATGAATTAAAATAATCCTTACCTTTTACAGTAGTTCACATAAGTAAGTATGTTTCAATTAAGTTTTTCTCATTTAAAAAGTAGGTATTTAACCAAAAACCTCACGCAAAACTGTTTCCGTAGGTATATTTAGGTAGCAGGTTGACGCAGCGATTGTCAATTTAAAACTAAATTCACATAACAACATCACCATCATTCGACGACCTGCTCTTCTATCTCTCTCTCTTTCTTTACTGTGTTGTATAGGTGCGAAACGTATCGCACCAACTGGTTTGCCTAGTAGCAACCACGGGTAACCGGTAAATTATGTTTGCTCGCCCTATAGGGAAGTTCGTCATTGTTCTGTAACTTTTTAAATTGGATGGGTTATTATGACATGTCAACTAACAGCTGTGTACTGCCGGATATAATATCCTTTAAGAGGCATCTTTCTAATAGGTACTTACACTCTGCTATAGTATAAAATCTGTAAGAAAGAACTTTTGACAGTTATGAATTTGACTCTTATACATATGAAGCTAAGACCTATCGCTTAACTGGTAGCCTTAGGCTCATATATACAACGTGTCCCAAAACTCAACGATAAGCCGGCACCAGAGGATGGAGCTGCTTATGATTAGTCGAGAAAAAATAAGGAAAAAAATATATCTAAATATATAAAATAAAATATATTTACCACGTGTCCCAAAACTCAACGATAAGCCGGCACCAGAGGATGGAGCTACTTATTTAGATATATTTTTTTCCTTATTTTTTCTCGACTAATCATAAGCAGCTCCATCCTCTGGTGCCGGCTTATCGTTGAGTTTTGGGACACGTTGTATAAGGGTCAAATCATAACTGTCAAAAGTTCGTTCTTACAGATTTTATACTTTAGACATAAATGAGGCAAGAATTTTCTTACTGTCAGCGAGCGATCAAAATTTTAATTTGTTTTATAGGCGATAAAAAAAGTAATTTTCTTTGAATTGTATTGTTTCGATTTAATTATCGGCTCGTCTCATTGGTGGACACGCACCTTTAGAACTCATGACTACAAACTTATAAAGCTTCGATCTCAGACGTTTTCTTAATTATATTAGTTTAGATAAATAAAAACAAATGTCATGTACGATATAGCTCGTTTATTACGACGCACACACGTATGTACAGTCGCCATCACATACATCGGAGCAAACAAGCACGTTACAAACATCGGAACACACCTCTATTTTTAAGGCATTAGGGTGCATGTGCCGATATTTTTGAACACCTATAGTGTACCTATGTATGTGATGGCGACTGTACATACTATTGCCACATTATTAAATGTTTTTTCAAACAAATATTGTACATTGCTCTAAGTACCTACTTGTTTATTAAATGAATACTTATAATCGATATACATGACGCCATGATGATCATCAATTTCTATCACTTTTCAACCGACGAAAAAAACGGAGGAGGTTCTCAAGTCGACGCGTATATATATATTTTTTTTATATATGACCACGCATAACTTTTTACAGAGTGGTTCGATTTTGATAATTCTTTTTTTATTGGAAAGGGATATACCCCGAAGTTGGTCACATATAAATTTGGAAAAAAAATACCAACTTTAAGGGTAGGAAAATAGGGGATGATTGATTTTTCGTCGGTTAAAACTTTGTTTTTAAAGTAAATTATTTAATAATAAAATAAGCATAAATGATTACAAAACTCTTGGCTTCTGATTCCGTGCCAACGGAGTAAGAAAAAAATATTAATATATGTACAGGGTGAATCCTAAGTCGTGAACAGAAATATTTTTTCCAAGTACTATCCTATCTAACTGCTGTCTAGAGTGATAATTAGGGCAAAAAGATAGCATATTCTTTCAAAGATTAAAAAAATATTTCTATGTTATTTCATCATAACTCATGGTCACCCTACAGTTGTTTTATGCAGTTGACACATTAATGACAAATCACTACAAGCTAAGTAGGGTGACCAAAAGAAAATCTTAGCGAGACTGAAAATGCTTCTAATGATTAAAAATTATGTTCAATGTTATTTATTTGCTAGTAGACCCAGATTGCACGTAGAACCGATGGCCGTTGGGGCGGAAAGGTTCTCAAGTGGCGACCACGTACCGGAAGGCGCGGCGATGACCTGGTAAAGGTCGCGGGAGTCTGCTGGATGCGGGTGGCGCAGGACCGGCCATTGTGGCACTCTTTGGGGAGGCCTATGTCCAGCAGTGGACGTCTTTCGGCTGATAATGAGACCCAGATATTATAAATCGCCATACTGAAGTGCATCGGAAACTAGTATTTCTGTTCACGACTTAGGATTCACCCTGTATACTTACAAAGGTAATTATTATACACATAAAAAATGCATCATTAATCTAGTTTTCATACATTAAATCATTATTAAACTAAACTAAATTCACAAATATATAATATAATCTTTTAAGGTGCGTGGGGTAATTCCGAAAGAGCATTTTCTCAGAATCATCCTAGAGTATTCGAACATGAGGTAACACCGAATTATCTCTCTATTGTTTATTTTGCCGTTTTGAGATCTAGGAGTATTTGAGTAAGTACCTAAACATAAGTAGTTATAATGAAACGTAGTCATCGAAGTCAGTGGGGAGATAACTGGCGAGCATATTATCAGTGAACACATTTTTGCAGCTGACTGTGTGTATTTGAATTCACTATTAGTACATATTACTTACAATTAATGATACTCACGGTCATACCTACTATAAAATAATTGAATTTCCTTAAATAAAAGACACGACATTTTTAAAATATTAATAAACGTATCTGATTTTCAGGAAACTTTAAACACACTTTCGGAACGCGCTGGTTTGACTAAATTATAGGTTCGAACCCAATTGGTTGACTTACACAAAAGGCTGTACGCAAGCTGTAGATAGAGCCAAACGATACCATTCTGATCTAACTCTGTAAAGCATTCCGAAATTGAGGGACTGACTCTTTAAAAACCTGGGAAAAGAATCTTATGCCATTGACATTCTGTTTTGGCTCAGCATACCTATGCAAAAACATTTCAGTTGCATAATACAGATATTTGGTAAGATAATACTAAATTAACCGACTAAAGCTAAAGGTGGTTTTGCTATAGGAACGGCGAAACCGAGCAAGGCGGAAGCGGAATCAGTCATTTGTTTTATCTCTGTGCAATTTGGATTAAATTCTCGTTTCGCCGGTGGAAAAGCACAATTTAAATGTATTCGCGGTCTACACAGTGCTTAATGTTGTTGGCTTCCCTCTGGCGGCCCTCCTTGGTCTTGAATGGCGTCATCGGCCAGATCTCGTCTATGTTGCGTTTTTTATCGCCCTGTAACAAAAATAGTACCTATATTATTTTAGAGGCAAAATACTAACGAGTTCGAGAGTTGAAGCTTTGGAATATGCGCGATCTCCCATTTTATTGAATGTCGCGTACGCACCTAGTTTGAGAGGAAAGGTTGCAACAACTAGTCAGAATATAGATATCATAAATCTGATGAGAAGAAAGTGTGCAATTTTAATCCATCAGATTCATCTCAGCAAACATGTTCACCAACATCACAGACGACACTAGCTGTTGTCAAAGCCTTAGACGGAGATAAGGAGTTCATTTTTTTGGCATCCTTATCTACGGTAACTATGGGTCGGTCTGTGTACCTAATATTAGGTTTTCTGCGATAAAGACGGTTGGTATAGCTTTCGTATTTGTCGTCACAAAATGAGCATTTTTTTTCTAAATATGTGTTTATACACAGTGTGTTCAATTATTACCTTCATATCCATGTCACTGGCTTCTTCAGGTGGTAACACGATATGTGGAGTAGACTCGAAGCTGAACGCCAGCCCGAAGAACGAATACTTCTTCACCTCTGCCATATACGTATCATAAGAATAAACCTTCTCAGGGTCACTTCCATACGCCCTTATCTGGGTTGAAAGCACTTCATAATAATACTTCAACAACTCATCATAATGTTTCTGTCGCATCTCTTCGGTAGTGCAAGCGTAAATTACAAAACTGGTGTCCAATATAGGAGAAGCGCATCTACTTAGCTGGAAATCGAGCATTATCGTGTCTACAGGACGCCCGTTCAAATACTTGTATAAGAAATTATTTGTCCAAGAGTCTCCGTGTGAAATGACGCCATGTTTACGATCTTTCACTGCCTTTATCATTTCCTTGTATCGCTCTGGGACTGCGAACGCTTTAACTTTCTCCAGGTATTTAGAGTTGGGGTATTCCTTTTCTACGGCATCGATGGCGATGCCGCATAAACGTTTCCAGAAGGTCTCATACCAGTCCCAAAGCCGCTCATCGTAATACGTCTCAAAAATCAAGTTGCTAATCCTGTCAAATTCATCAGGTTCTTGGTCTCTCATTGCGAAGGAGAGAGCGTGGAATTTAGCCATAGTTTTGTAGGTTAACTTGCAATGTTCGAAGTCTATTCCTTCCTGGCGGACGGCATAAGGTTGGAAGTTAAATGTAGAAGCATCTTCAAGGCAGACGATATCGTTTTTTCCGTCGCAGTGCGTTAAGAATAACTTTGGACAGTTATCGAATGGCTCCGCTATGTTCTTGGTAGATTGAAACTTGATCATTGCTGGTATGACTTGCGTGTAGAAAATTATCTCGTTTTTGAAGAACTCATCGCTGCGGAACGTGAGACGGCGGGAGAGGCTCCTGGGGATGCTCTTGAGAATGACTTGGACGTGTTTGGGGTCGCCCGAGTCATTTTTGCCGAAGATTTTGATTCTTATCAGTTCGCTCAGGTAGGAGTCCCCTTTTCCTGTTTCCCCGACATACTGAAAATGAATAGATGAATTTAGACTTCAGTTTTTAACCATGAACTTGCGGGGTAATTACATTTGAAGGGGATGGCGTTTGACTCAGATGATGTTTGAACAATATGCCTAATGACTGATCGACTGTTGCCATCTGATTCACAACTACTTCGCCGTTTTATAGCTATTATTAGGAGTTTTACATTGACTTTCATTTGTTACAATGAAAACTGACCTATGATGATCGCGTGAATATGTTATCATCAAATTATTTTTGGTAAAAATGTCTCGGATGTTTCGTCCTCAGCGAACAACTGCAAGGATAACTTCGCTTTTGTATTTTATACCAAGCGCAATAAGTATACAACATATATTTATCTAATCATTAACAACAACTATAAGCCTGTGACATAATTATCTTTAAGTGTTTACCTTGAGGTTTATGTTATCTATCACTGTTCAAATCCGAGATTTAAACGCGGTAGTAGACACTTCGTTATTTAAACATGATATGTATTTACGAGGACTGTTCTGAAAGTTTTTAGCTGCTTCTGTTCTAGTTGTGTTTTATATACCAATATTTTTAGATGCCATTACGAGGGCAATCTCAATACTTAAGTGCTGGGGTAATGTCGTTCATAGATGTTTGGTATTCTTTTCAATATTCTTGTTTTGCCAAAACCCGTTCTGTATGGAGGATTCGAAATTTTATGAAAGAGTGATATTTTTACACTCGTTTCAACATTAAGATTTATATACTTATCGGACACAAGTTGGGTTCATAATGCCTGTGATCAAAATTTACCTGGTTTTTCTTAATTTCTACATTATTATCGAAAATTATTCAAATAGGTTACCTAACATTTTTCCTCAATGAAATAGATTAGTTTGGCGAGCCGTTTTCCCAATTTGAGAGAGCGGGGTGTCTCACGTCTTCATAACTAAGCAAATATTATTATATGCGACGTCCGCGGCGATAGATAAGTATTTCGCTTTTTATCGCCGGTGAAAAATCGCCTTGACACTTCCGAGGTCAACATCCGAACTTACCTCCCAGCGAGTAAAGCCGATGTTTTCTCCGAACCAATCAGAGAGCGCCTCGTTGAGCTTCTCGTTGGTAAGTATGGGGTACATACCGCTCAGCGTACTGAAATCTACGGAAGACATGGTGGCCTGAAACAGAGGATAGTGAGGTGTTATCTTATAAAATTATAAATAATATAAGTATTTAGTCAACTTATTAATCCACGTAATAAATAACTAGACTATCTCATCAGCATGCATATTGTTTTGTTAATATACTCGTATATAACGAAACCTTATTAGGTTGATTTTTAGGTACTTATTTTTGACAGTTCGGTTGTCCAAACGCTCGTTCGATAAATTAAGCAATTACCCCTCAGAAGCGGCAGTAACTAGTTAGACAATATCTTAAAATTCAGCATGCATAATTGTTTTGTTAGTATAAACCGATACCGTTTGTGCGTGCGATATGTTTTAGGTACCTACTATCACACCTCAAAGACGTGTTGTGCGAATCGTCGACGATCCTCACGAGTGATATTGAACCTTAAGTGTCTGCTAGACGGTCGCCAACACGCCCCTCCGACCGCGCGACCTTGGTCCGCACCGACCGTGTAGACAGTTGTTTGCAGCAACATTTCATACTACAGCGGTCGGTGCCGACCAAGGTCGCTCGGTCGGAGGGGCGTGTTGGCGACCGTTTAGCAGGGGCTATAGGCGTCTTGCTCTTACTTACATGCTAGAACAAGACGCCCATAGTTTTCGGCCACACATTTCGCAAAAGTATATAGCCCGTCTACAAGCCCCTTATAGTCCGTGAGCCCACTCCCAATACACCGTCTCATGACAACACGATAAAATGCATGGCAGCAGCTCGAGAAAGTTATCAGAAGATTATCGCACCTAAAATTGGCCGAAAGTTTGAAAAATCTTTAATTTCCGGTCAAAACTTTAATTATGTTATGTGACAACAGTACCTACGAGACATGTTTGTGGCATCAGGCTTTACTAAGGAGTAACTTTGCCCCCTTGTGTTCCCAAGGAACTACTTACGGGTTCTTCAAGAAAGGAGTGTATAGGTTTTTAAAGGGTTAGAAACGCGCATGCCGGTCTCTTGAAGTGTATGGCGTCCATAGGCTATCGCAACGATCGTGCGGGTTAAGCAATGTTGTTTGCTTTGGGTTGACGTTGACACCCTACATTTTAGAAGGCACATTAATCCCAGTGATCGTCTATGACACCAATAAAATTGTCAAGCCGATGTAGAGTCTTCAGGCAGCTCGAGAACTTTTAACAGTAAACTACATAGTTTTTTTTTATTTTTTTTATTAGTTGCCTGTGTTGACTATTTTGACAAGTGAACCTTATCCCAAAAAGGTCTAGTTTCCCCTTTCGGTTGGAACTAGTGCCTACACCAACACTTGTGATACTGGGATAACAAAAAGATGTTGAACTAGTAGGAAACAACATGTTAACAAAGGCATATGTAACCAAGGTATAATAATTAAAGGCATATGTATATTATTAAATTACACTTTTTTATTTAATTTTTTATTATTAGTCATATCTAAGTACTATGCGCAAATGAGTTGAAAGGGTTTGGCAAAAATTTCACATTCATGTGAAATGATGTGCCGCTGTAGTATGAATTTCACATTCATGAATGTATAATGAATGAATACAAATAAATAAATAAAAAATACATACCTAGGTTTCTAATAAACTTCCAGTAGAATGAAAAAAATTACCGCCAAAGCATGCCATAGCCTAACACTGACACTGGCAATGATATAAGCCCCTGCTAGACGGTTGCCAACACGCGCCTCCGACCGAGCGACCTTGGTCGGCACCGACCGCTGTAGTATGAAATTTAGCTCCATACAACTGTCTATACGGTCGGTGCGGACCAAGGTCGCCCGGTTGGAGGGGCGTGTTGGCGACCGTCTAGCAGGGGCTATAGGCAGCTGCAGCAGCTATATTTGTCATTGAAAGGGTCAGATATTTAAAAAAAAATTGTAATATGAGACGGACCAAGGAAAGTGTCTCGTTCGCCATCCTAAACCCAAAACGTAAGTGAGGAAACTGTTTATTTTTTTATAAATAATTGACTCAGCTGAAAAGTCTGCAACTTTAAGGAAGGTTATTCCTATCACCAAAAAAATAATCAGGCACTTGTAACATTTTCATCCATTCCCCATTGAAGTGGTTAGCGGGCATGTACGGACAATATCTGTCAAAAGGCAAGTACACATAATGATATCTGTCAAAAGGCAAGTACACATAATGCATGTTGGCGCAGGATCTTTTTTTTTTTTTTTTTCTCCCTAGTTTCTTAAGTTGGGCCCCGAAGGGGTCCTCGACTAATACCCGATAACAAAAGGTGGCAACACAGGCACACCTAAGTGGCACAGGATCAAAAGGAGTGGTGTAGTATAAAGAGGTCAGGTAACAATGCTTGGATAACGGCTGGTCAATACTTAAATCATATGAAACATGTGTATTGTGTAATAACTATGTTTGTATGGAATAATAAAAGGCTTTTACATTTTTATTTTATTTTGATAGGCCGATGCATCCATCGGCCTATCAAAGGTCCTAACGACTCCCGGCAAAGGAATTCAATACAAATAAGAACATCCATCGAGTTACACCTATTTAATTCAAATAAAATTTTTGGGTAAGTTTTAGCTACCCCGATTGGAACTTAAAATAATAAAATAAGTAATAGGAATTTGGTACATTTTTGTTATTTGGTAAAGTTGATATTAGTTAGTCATAATATAGCATACCTGTAAACCTGTATGTAATTAATACTTACCATGGGATTGGGATACTCAGATTTTTTTATAGCAATCATTATTTATTAAATTTTTTGAAGACACCACTTATACAAAACTAAGTTTGTGTTACACTATAGTAAACTAATTTTAATATTTAGTTTTTTTATACTTAACAGAAATTAAAGACTTATTTTTGTAACTGAACTTAATCAAGTTTTAGTAATTAGAAAATTAGTGGGAGCATGAATTTGATAAAATATTATTTTAAGGTCGCGGGAGTCCGCTGGATGCGGGTGGCGCAGGACCGGTCATTTTGGCACTCTTTGGGGGAGGCCTATGTCCAGCAATGGACGTCTTTCGGCTGATATGATTATTTTTAAAGTAAAGTTTTAATTTCCCCGACATAACATGTAACACAATTTATGCGTTGAAGAAAAAATATTTAGAACTTACCGTGAAGTGAACCGCGCGCACTTTTAAAACACTGAAATTATCGTATTGTTATCTTATCAAGTTCTCATACACTTCTAAGTCTTCTAACTCTCAGTGCCAGCGGCAGCGGCTCTTCATATATATATACATCCGTAAAATTCGACACCGAAATGTTATTTCTCTTTCAGACTACAACACATACAATAAGGAAAAAAGAGACAGCGCGACAACAAACAACGTGGAATTATTGTCATCATTCAAATTTCGAAGTTTGGCAATCCGACCGAATAATAGAGACATATTTTTGGGCTTTTGTGCAACCGTGGGTGGTCTTCTGAAACCGGTCGAAACATCGTAACGTCAAACGCTTTGATTAGGCAAGAATGACGTTGTCAGTGATGACGTGGCAGGGTTGCTATAGCGAAGGAAATATTTTTGTGTGTAAAATCGTTGTAAATCATAGTGAAAAATACACTCTTTATAATATTAGGTCAGAGACAACTATTTAGTATATTTACTTAGTCTTCTAGTTCTCTAATTTTAGTTTCGTTCTGTATTTGAGCTTAAACAAAAACAACGCGAAATAAATGCACGCATTTAAAAAAAAAGTTAGAGTCCGTTCACGTGCTACGTGCTCACTAGTGCCACAGGTAAATATTTGATTAATGATAATCGCAATTATTTACCAGTGCCGCTCTAGTGACCACGTGAATGAGCTCTTAAAGAAAAACAGACATTTCCGCCGAAACTTATTGTATTTGACGACCGCTTTAGCCTAGTTGGTAGTGACCCTGCCTACGAAGCAAGAGGTCCTGGGTTCGAATCCCGGTACGGGCATTTATTTGTGTGATGAGCATGAATATTTGTCCCTGAGTCGTGGATGTTTTCTATGTATTTAAGTATGTATTTCTCTATATAAGTATCTATATCGTCGCCTAGTTCCCATATTACAAGCTTTGCTTAGTTTGGGACTAGGTTGATTTGTGTAAGATTGTCCGCAAATATTTATTTATTTTTAGACTTGCATATCATGCACATCAGTCACCTTCCTCCAGTTCCTTACTTACCAACCTCAATACCAATACCAACAATACAACATTTGTGTTGGCTACTACTTAACAAATACAAATAGTTCCGTAATTTTCACAGCGCTGGCCACATTACCGTACAAGCGTTTTGATATTGCAGATTATGTGCAAAATCCACTCATATAGAAAGCCAACGATTTTGATATCTGATGTGACGTAAATCATAATTATTAATTATTGCAGTCAGATAGAATGAGTTTATTCGTTTTTAAGTGCAAAATCTTATTTTCTCCTGGAAAATCGAACACCAGTGTGGTATATTGACGTTTCTACAAAATGCAGTATCAAAACGCACCAGAAAACTGAAATGAACCAATCAGAGGGCCTACCGCGAACGGCATTCGAAGTTTTCCCTCTCTGTAGCACTTAAGTATGAACTCCCAAGTCTGACAGAGAGGGAAAACTTCGAATACCTTTCGCGGTAGGCCCTCAGGGCTCGACAGCAGCCTCAGACGACGCACAGTGGGACATATACATATGGTGCATGGCATGGGGGTTGTCGTGAGTATATAAGGATGTATGTAACGATAATGATAAGACTATAGGATTGATTACCTACTAAAAATATTTGACATCATTGGGTGTGTTCCGTTAGTAAATATATAGTAATGTAGACCTCGCAGTCTGAATTTCAAACCATATTTTTATTTAAATTTATTTTTTTCGATAAATACCTACTTGAAGTAAGTATTAGGTATAAAATTATTTCATGGCCCCCACAGCTGTTACCTATACGAATTCAAATTTTACAACATTTTGCTTAGGTAGGTGTGTAGGTACATGACGTAAGAAATAATCGCATTGTTAATTTATAATTATATGAACTACTTATTTGGAAAAACTTAATCAGTATAATGAAAATTGAGTCTAGGAAAGAGCGGCGAAAAAAAAAGCGTGTTGCAATGCAACACTGTATAAGGCCTCTCACAGACTGGCGCGGACTGGCCGCGGCCACTGACCTATAAATCTATGGACTAGAAGTACCTACGAATTGAGCGTGCCTACCTAAAGTATTTTGTCGGACAAAATGGCGTCCTTCCGGTAGGGTTGCATTACTCGTCTTAAAAAATATCGATATCGATGTTATCTGCCTCTCTATCACTCGGATATGCAAGGCAGATAGAGATTTCGAATTCGAATTAAATAAAATAAATAAATGTATGGCAGCGCTAATTTTGATATCAAAATCGGAGTCTAGTAACAACGGGGATTAAATTAAGTGTTAATCACCATATTGGGTTGGATAGAATCCTTCTAAGTGCCGGTACCTACATACGGACTGCAAACCGACTGTAATTTGTATGGACACTGTGCAGTCAGCGTGCAGTTCCCATATAAATTATAGGCGGGTTGCAGTCGGTCTGTACGGGTCGTAAGTAGTCGTAACTCTGCACCGTCTTTTACAGGATAGATTGTGGAAGTGTTATTTTATGATAACACTTCCTCTGGCGTGACGATGATGGTCCCCATCAAGTCTGTTGGCTGGGCTTATTTAAAAAAATAATTGAATATGTTTTTAACATTATTGATATATTAAAATAAAATGAGCTGTCACTGTCATAGGAACCATCATTAGGAAGTTTAGCATATTAATTTAAGTATTTAGAAATGTAACATTCAAGTAAAGAAATACAGTAAAAAACGTATTTATTCAATTTTTTTTAAAATTAATTCTAACCAAAAAAGAATTCAAGGAAATGTCATAGGGACCATCATTCGTATAGACCTCTTATCCCGTTTATGTTGAAAGGTAAGATGGTATAGTAGCAGTAACTTTAGCAGGGTTTACAAAAAAACAACACTTTTTACATAATTTATTCATTGCGGAATATTAAAAATGTGTAAGAAAATATTCTTGTTTATTATATTTTGTTCAATACAATATTCAATTTATAAAACGTATATTCAATTTATTCATAATGTATATAATCACCAATTATAATTATTTTCCATTGGAAATATGTACAATGATTATAACGAATATTTGTTAATTGAAAAAGCATATAGAAATCATAATAAATGTATGATAGGGATTAAATCATTCACTGTTTATATACACTCGGCGTCAAAAAAATCGCACATTTCGAAAATTTCGTTTTGAGCGAAAATTGCTCTTACAGAATGTAATGTACCTTATGTACCCCATGACTATGGGGTCTTATTTGAAAGGTAATGAAACCTTCTATCGGAAAATGTCAATTGAAAATCAACCCCGTAAGGAAAAAAAGGAAAAAAACAGGAAAAAGGAAAAACCGTTTATTTAACAAAAATTACAAAAAAATAAAACACAACAATAACAATAAAATAAAGCTTAAAACTAAACTTAAAACCTAGTGTTGCCTCCTCTAGCCCTCCGAAGCTCTTCCATGCGGTCGGTCATGGACCTGATCAGCGTCACGACGTTCTCTTGAGGAATGTTGTTCCACTCCTCAATGACAGCATCATGAAGCTCATCAAGTGTGGCAGGAGGAGGATCACGCGATCGTACCCGCCTTTTCAGCTGGTCCCAGAGGTGCTCGATGGGATTTAAGTCGGGACTCCTTGCTGGCCAGTCCATAACGTTGATACCAGCAGCATGCAGGTAGTCCCGAACGATCAACGCTGTATGGCTGCGGGCGTTATCGTGCATAAATTGGAACCCTGGTCCAATTACATCAGCATATGGGCCCACATGTGGATCCAGGATCTCCGCAATGTACCGTTGAGCAGTCAGGGATCCCTGGCCACGGCCACCTCCAGTCCGGGAAACGCAAACAAGTTCGGTTTTCCCGTCGACGGAAATGCCGCCCCAGAACATACAGGATCCACCCCCGTAGCTGACGGTTTCTACGGTGCAGGCTTCTGTATACCGCTCCCCCTGCCTCCTGTACACCCTTCTGCGTCTATCGTTGGTGTAAAGGCACACTCTCGTCTCGTCAGAAAAGAGGACATTCCTCCATTGGGTGAACATCCAATTCTCATGGCTAGTGCGAAATCCTGTTCTGGCATTCCGGTGCTGCGCAGTCAACTGGGGGCCCGTAGCGGCCCTGCGGGGCATCAAGTTCCTCTCCCGTAGTCTTCGTCTGATCGTGGAGACGCTCACCGACGTTCTGCGAGCTGCTCGAAGCTGTTGCTGGAGCTCAACAGCGTTGAAAAAACGATTCCGCAAGGAAGTCGTCACAATGTACCGGTCGTCTGAACCGGAAGTACAGCGTCGCCTGTACAGAACAAATCTGTACCATGTACACAAATATTTCCTTGGATCCATCTTTCCTTGAATATTGAGAGTTTCACACAAAACAGGCACATTTTTTGAAGTTGGCAGCTGAAATAAATTAAAAAATATATAAACTTGAGTAATCTACAATATTAATTTTCACTATGTATAAAGACTATAAAATGAAATAAAATAATGCATGTGTTTTATGAAAATTATACCGTTTCATAAGTTAGGGCCAATTTTTTTTCTTGGTGACTCATTGCAGTAACTTGTTCTTCTGGAACATTTACCGGATACACACATAATACTGGAACTGGTTCTGTATTTGGCGGCTGAAAATGAAGACGATCTGAATAGAAGTTATAAATATTCTATTATAAGTTCGTCAAGTTGCCTGAACTAGGATATTTCATTCAGATTTAAAAAAATAACAAAAAAATTACCATTTTTGGTGACGGATCCAAATTTTCCTTTTGTGTGTATATCATATGTTTAGATGTTGATGGCTGTAAAAAGAATAGACATTTAATCAAAGACAACAAATGAAATTTTATAACTCCCCAGATAAAAAAAATAAGACATGAATGTCATAAATTGAAATTACTCTTAAAATTGTATGAACTAAGGAGTTACTCATTAGTTTAAGATTCTGAGTATATATATTTACCATATTAAACACCGTTGTTCAAGCAAATCGGACAGGTTTTGGTAAAATCTAAAATTGGTTATTAAATAATCATAAATCAAGATCACTCTGCTGTCAGAGGTCGATTCTAGTACGTCTCATTCAATACTAGAGGGCGACACTAGCACCGCCCCGCTCGGCAGAGAGAGAACTGTATCTTTAGAGTTTCAAGATGTAATCTCGTTCATTGCAAATCGGGACAGACATGTAGCCGCATGGTTTAAGGTTAGGAAAGCCTTTTCAGGGCTGAAGGCCCAGACTAGGGTCAAGTCAGTGTATTTTCATGTAATCAAGTGTGTGCAATAATACATCAAGTGTAAATGGTCAAATAGTTTCATTTCTTCAATCTTCATTCCGAGTGACGCGGTGATGGGATGCAGCGTGTTCACTCGGTGGTGGCCCAAACCTTCATAAACCCCATCCAGGACGGATGGGGAGGAAGCTGACAGCGGGAGCGGTTCCACGGCGGAGCTCTCGACGGCGGCAGCTGAGGTGAGGTGTCCAGGACGGAGCCTTACATGGTCAAGTATTCATCTTCATCGTGTTCATTATTAGTGGCACTCCGAGTGATTTTACTCATCATTTTTGTTGGACCCATGAGGGGAACGGATCAGCACGATCTCAATCTATTAACCTAATTCCTCCCTCATTTTGATGGCTCCCATGAGGGGAGGGATTAGTACGATCTCACGGCCAGATCAATTCATTTCATCAGAACCCAGGACGGGACAGGAAGATCTGCACTAGTTGTCATACCCAGGAAGGGAAGCAACTAGCAAGGGAAAGCGCAGATCGCTGCATCAAACCCGGGACGGGACGCAGCTTGTTCGATCGACGTGACAACGCGGTGTGCGTAGGTCATCGAAGGTCAGCAGCGGGACGCAGCGGGTGCGACGGGTCATCGCAGGGTCATATTTTGTTGCATTTATCAGTGTAAACTCAGTGCGCGAAAAGGCAAATATCGTAGCATTTACAGTGATAAGTGAACGGACAATTATTGCATCAGAATACCGCGTCATAGGTATATGGTATATGCAACACGTCATCGCTAC
This sequence comes from Epinotia brunnichana, assembly GCA_963854355.1. Taxonomy (NCBI): domain Eukaryota; kingdom Metazoa; phylum Arthropoda; class Insecta; order Lepidoptera; family Tortricidae; genus Epinotia; species Epinotia brunnichana. Next base: position 48,089,607 of record OY977937.1, read on the forward strand.
GTGGACGAACGCGAGCGAGCGCATTTCATTCAACGGGAACCGGTCAACATTCCATTCGTCGGGCACGTTCAGTCGCCGGTCTTCGGGCAACTTCGGAACGGCACGAACATTCACGAACATTCAATCGGTCATAAGTTCAGTCGACGGTTCTTCGGGCAACATCGGGTCGGAACCATAGAGGTAGAAACGCGACTGACAGTGACAGCTCATGAACTGTCAACTCAAGTGTCAGCGTCAACTCATTGGTCAACATGCGGTGCAATGTTTATTACAGACAATTAAGTGTATTTAAGTCTCAACTCGTGACGAGTTATTGGTAAAACAGTGCATTTATATTCAACAAACACTGGTGAGTCAAATACCTTTACGTAATTACATTTGCAAATGGGTCAATATTTGAGGTTAGTCAGTCATTGAAAATAATTCATTTGTAAGTTCCGTATGAACAAATGTCAATACCTCACCAAATATAACTGATTCAAACAGTGATTATTTGAATTCAAGTTCAATGTTTACAACTCAATCATTCATTGTTGTCAACAAAGGTAGGTCATAAAATATAACTTTGTTTGTTGTCAGTTTGAGTAAGACACAAAAGGTAGTTATTCACATCATTAAGCTGGTGGTTCATTTAATTCATGCACTGTAAACAGGGTGCAATCATGCAGTGTGCACATGCAGGGTGTAATGGAAAAGGGTCATCTTTATAAACTGATATGTTTATCTTTTGTTGCACTGATCATTAAGGGTAAATTCATTCAGTGTATACATACAGGGTGTATTAGTCAAGGGTCATCATAATAAACTGACAGGTGTATCAGTTATTGCGGATGCTTGGTAATTGGTAAATGTTATCATCATTCATTATCAGGGGTCAGTTTAGGTACCAATGTTAGTGGACATTGGACAGTCAATGGGCACCACTCACAGGGAGGTGAAAGTGGTAGTAATTAGGTGTCAGTAATTACTTCAGGCTCATGCCAGTGACAAGGGGGTCATACTTGTTAGTTAATGTCATGTTTCAGCGGTGCTGGTGAGCATTACTTCAGAGTACGAGGAGCGCTATGGCAGTGACTTCGAGGTCCTGCCCACGGTGCAGCAATGGCTGCGGCTGCTGGTTAAGCAGTGTCGCATGCTGCAACGCGTGACCTCGGACATCAGTGCGGGTGCACAGAGCGGAGGCTCCGGGGACGTCAGCGGCAAGGGGCAGGAAGCCACCGCCGCCTAAACGAGTGCGTCGGGTTGGAGATGCACCGAGGCCTGCAGCGTCAGGGAGACTGCTGAAGGCCCACTCAGCTCATCAAGTCAGGTGACACACAACCAGTGCTCATTCTGTTTCAGCAAGGGTAATGCTATGTCAGCAGCGTCATGGTCACAGGGGCGAGCTGTCATACACAGGGTGAGTCAGGACAAGAACGATTCACAATTTCATCAGTCGGCACCTCAGCGTCCAAGTAAGGTCAACGCGACGGGAGTCGCCAGTGCTGGTCAATATAATAAATATATGGCGCGCCAGGGCAGCGTCGGCGCCCAGGGTACCAGGACCAACTCATCAGTAGTTGGTGGACATGTGCCACGTCCACAGCGGGAGGCAAGGGCGAGGCAGGCTTAGATCACCTTCGAGGAACTCAGGTTTGGTTCTAGGCACCAGGCATATACATTCAGCACGGGCGTTGCTGGACAGCATCACAGAGTATGCTGCACGCCCAGTCAGGTTCATGCTCAACGTCAGATAAGGTAAATATGTTTCAAAGTGATATCAGATTAGAATCAATTCATTCAAAATAAATTCAATATCAATTCAAAATCAAAGTCAAAGTCAACTCAAGTTGGTTTAACATGCTCAAATCAAATCAGAGCCACGTCAGATTCAAATCAAACTCAAGTCAGATACAAAATGTCAATGTTAATAGGCACATTGATGGTAGGTTCATTTCATTTCACTGTACTCATCAATATCCCGTCATAATATATGAGTATGAGTATATCATTAGGCTTGATCATAGGAAATATTCAGAAAATATTCATCAAGGTTTTAGGGAATCAAAGGTCACACTCACCATCATATCACGTCAGGCAACATTATGTTATGTTGGGACCTCTCATAGTCAAGGCAAGGGTCATATCACGTCAGGCAACATTATGTTATGTTGGGACCTCTCATAGTCAAGGCAAGGGTCGCATCACTTAAGGTGAGGCGCATCATTTCCAAACGGAAACTCAACACTGCTCATTTAGTTTCTCTGCTGTGAAGCCATGAGGCAGAGGCTTGAGGATTCTGAGAACTCTGAGAGTCTTAACGCCGGCCTGATAGCAGCGACGTGTTATCATGGTTCAGCTAGACTAATATGGATAAGATATTCACATTGGACATGAAGAAAAAAATAAAATTCAATTTATTTATTCAGGTCACTCAACTTGTTACACACTATATGTAGGTAAACATATTAGGTAACTAACCATATGTTGGTTTAGGATTTAAGTATAGGTATAGGTAGGTAGGTACGTAGTATAGGTAGTATGTTAAGTAGAATAGGTACTACATTAATTAAAGGTAAGATTTAGTACTAAGGCTGTACTATTACGACGGAATGCTCTGTAAAGCTACAGACGCTCAGCGTGTTCGTAGATGAACAGCATTTCATCCGAGTCAGGGATGACTGCGGAATCACGGGCTGTCTTATGGTAAGAAGCAACAGTATGGTGTACCTAAGGATCATATGACACTATCATAAAGTGTTCTCGAGGAGCGACGATCACTATCATGCAATACTCAGGTAACAGTATAGCTATATATCCGAGTCAGGGACGACTGCGGAACGAGGGCTGTCTTATGGTAAGAAGCATCGGTATGGTGTACCTAAGGATAATAGGACACTATCATAAAGTGTTCTCACGGAGCGACGAACACTATCATGCAATACTCAGGTAAGAGTATAGCTATATGCTAAGTAGGTATGTACCAGGTTCAACGCATGGACTTAGCCGTCAATCATGGATGATCTTCCAGCTGATGAGGTCACAGCTGTGAGACATTATTCAGGTATAAAAGCGGTTCACTTTAGGTGAGCACAGAGGGCTCACTACGACTCACGAGGTATGTAACCGTCTAGGTTGTTATCATTGATAAGGTCAAAAGGGGTCAATGACTTTATTGGGTTTAAATCATATGTCAGGGAGGTCATCAGTACCTCATTGGTCACAACATATGTCACTATGGGATAATACCTTATTACCTTGCAAGCACGTAATAACTGGTAGGTATAGTTATTCGTTGGCTATGGGGTTAAGTTATTTAGTCAATTCAATACAATTGGTATTTCATTGTTTAATGAGATAAGGGTGTAATCAGATCGGTCAGAATAAATACTCAAAATGGAGAGCTTATTCAATCAGTAGTTAATTTGTGTCAATTAACTAGGTATTCAATCTGATTCATATTAGACTTAAGGTGTATAAAATGTCAATATCATTTCTCATGTCATGTGTCATGGATATTACTTCATTGTGTCAGTACAGGATTAGGTCAATATCCTTACCTACTCATGTACTTATGTATGTAGTCTATATAGTCATACTACTACATAATGTGGAAAGTATGCTACGAGTGTATAGGTATCAATATTATTGTTTCATGTTATTCATATGGATGTATTCTTGGTATAAGATGCTACTTAATAATTCAAATAGGTTTATATGAACAATGTTATTTCAAACATGTGTGTCTGTAATCACAAGTCATACTAAGTCATAGGATCATTATATTTTCAATGTCATATTTCATAGTGGCTTGCAAGTATTCAGCTTATCTTTTCCCGGCGGGCGGAGGGAATGTTCAAGCAAATCGGACAGGTTTTGGTAAAATCTAAAATTGGTTATAAAATAATCATAAATCAAGATCACTCTGCTGTCAGAGGTCGATTCTAGTACGTCTCATTCAATACTAGAGGGCGACACTAGCACCGCCCCGCTCGGCAGAGAGAGAACTGTATCTTTAAAGTTTCAAGATGTAATCTCGTTCATTGCAAATCGGGACAGACATGTAGCCGCATGGTTTAAGGTTAGGAAAGCCTTTTCAGGGCTGAAGGCCCAGACTAGGGTCAAGTCAGTGTATTTTCATGTAATCAAGTGTGTGCAATAATACATCAAGTGTAAATGGTCAAATAGTTTCATTTCTTCAATCTTCATTCCGAGTGACGCGGTGATGGGATGCAGCGTGTTCACTCGGTGGTGGCCCAAACCTTCATAAACCCCATCCAGGACGGATGGGGAGGAAGCTGACAGCGGGAGCGGTTCCACGGCGGAGCTCTCGACGGCGGCAGCTGAGGTGAGGTGTCCAGGACGGAGCCTTACATGGTCAAGTATTCATCTTCATCGTGTTCATTATTAGTGGCACTCCGAGTGATTTTACTCATCAACCGTCGGTATGGCATTCTCACGCAATCTCACCACGTCTAAAGTTCTGTTAAAATGAGATTCCTCGAAATGTAGGGAACAGATATATACAGTTCTTTATGTCGCGGATTTATGTTCTCCAGGCCAATAGCATTAAGCCATTTTCGACGCAAAACTTCATTTTTTGGAACACTGTAAAGTTGTAAACAGACACATTAGTACTAAAGTAGCTTTTACTAGGCGAAGCCGACTATCGACATCGGCACATCCTTACGCCTGATTGTCAAATTTACTATATGATTTAAAACATGAAAATATAAAATATATGTATATATTATTGTTAGAGACATCAAACAAGTCTTGAAAACCATAAGAACTATGCAAAACTATAACTTAATGGTACTTTGTTGATGAAAAACAGTTACTAACCTGTGAAGAGTCAAATTTGGTCGATTTTTCGATTTTCGCGCACCACACTGTTTTATTGAACACATAGGCATATTGCGATTGCATCACTTGATGTCCACACCACAAAATCAAACGCTAAAACTGATTTTATCAACGAATACCAATATTAAAACCACAAAGTTGTTGTCCACTTGACAGCCCACCTACTACAAACAACGGGTTTGACGTCTGGCGGTTAAGATGGCGGCTGGCAGCCGGAAACAAACATGTGGTAATAATGTCAAACAGTACCGGAATTAAGAACAACTAAACGTCGTGTTATCTCTTTCATCTTTGATGACCGGCTATTAGAAAGAATGAGGTAAAATATATTTTTAGGTTTCTATGTCGTTTTCATATACATTTGTATAACACAAAGTATCTATAGTAGAATAGGGCCTCTCCTCTTAATTTCTTTACTCATTGGGTCCGCCACCGCAGGCCGCGCCAGTGTGATGCAGGCTTAACGCGATAAAAAAACAATGATACCTACTTGAACAATAATTATTTTTCTTCAATTCACACAATGCAACTGATCAAGCAGAAGAAACAGAAAGTAAAGTTATATGAAGTAAAACTCTTAACTTCATTCTACTTTATATTTAAGAATAAGAATAATCAAAACCACTCTCCAATTTTTTTATTTTGACGAGATTTAATAATTGAAATTTTTCATGGTATTCTTCAATGTGAATAATATTAGCCACCCCTTAATTCTCTTTAAAAGCAAAAATGGTCCAATTTATTATCGAACAGTTACTTTCTTAGTTATCATTTCAAGTATCAAGATTAGGACATCATACGTACTGTGCACAAAACCCATTGGCGGCGAAATACACGGTGATTAAATACTGATGAGTGATGATCCACCATAGCTGGATAGCAGTCTCTATCTATAATAGGTATGCAATGAGATAGAGACAGCGCATGGATCGCGTGATACTGATAATACTTCACCGTGTAGGTATGGGCCGTTAATATAAATTCATCAATATTAAACTTAATCTGAAACTGAACGCAGTTTCACATAACCATCCAATCTGTTTGTCGAAATTAAACAAAATGTTACGAACAAACACATATAATGAACAAACAACAATTTTACGTGAAAACTCGCCGTGGTTATATCTTACTGAACGTTATGGATTTAAATCAGATCTGTGGGGAAGGCATCGGTTTTGGCCGTGCGACTTAAGTCAATTACACTCCTATCTATAGAAAGTCACAACAACTTGCTATCTTAGAATAATAACGCCTAGAAACGCAGTTCACGCGCAACGGTGAGGCCACTAAAACTCGGCCATAAATGGCCCAGTACGCCGATCGGTGGAACAAAATTGGTGGGCTTGTGCGCATATTGGCGCGTGTGAATACGAGTTGATCACAACTACATGAACCCATTTTATGCCTCACGCTTGGCGCGTCGGCCGTATGAAACTATCCTTCTATGCGTTATTATTCTAAGTTTGCTATATATAGTGAGAAAGAAAAGGTATGTATCGCTGACTCATTCCAACTAGGTATAGCAAGTTGGCGCGACAAATTTGGCGCCCGTACGAGTAGATAGATACCAGCACGAGAGGTAGAGTCGTGAGATCAATTTAAATATGATTTAAATGCATTACATTTAGTCAGAATACACCCCCGATAGGCTCGTTGTTTGGTTTGCAAGATAATTAACTTTTTATGTATCCCGGGGGTGGCAAACAAGTGTAGGTACGTCCCACCTGATGGTAAATGAATAGAGGAAGATCGTCGTAGTATAAAAAATTAAAAACCGGCCAAGTGCGAGTCGGACTCGCGCACGAAGGGTTTCGTATCTATAAAAACGGCAAAAAAATCACATTTGTTGTATGGGAGCCTCCTGTAGCCTAGTTGGTAGTGACCCTGCCTGCGAAGCCGGAGGTCCCGGGTTTGAATCCTGGTAAGGGCATTTATTTGTGTGAAGAGCACAAATATTTGTTCCTGAGTCATGGATGTTTTCTATGTATTTAAGTATTTATTTATCTATATAAGTATGTTTATCGTCGTCTAGTGCCCATAGTACAAGCTTTGCTTAGTTTGGGACTAAGCCGATTTGTGCAAGATTGTAAAAAATATATATATATAAATAAAAAAATATTTATTTATTTTGGTTTTTAGGGTTCCGTACTCAAAGAGTAAAACGGGGCCCTATTACTAAGACTCCGCTGTCCATCCGTCCGTCCGTATGTCTGTCACCAGGCTGTATCTCACTGATACCGTGATAGTTCCAGCTGAAAATTTCATAGATGATGTATTTATGTTGCCGCTATAACAAAAAACACAGAATAAAATAGTTTTTTATAGATAATGGCACGGAACCCTTCGTGCGCGAGTCCGACTCGCACTTGGCCGGTTTTAGTATTTGTTGTTATAGCGGCAACAGAAATACATCATCTGTGAAAATTTCAGCTGTCAAACTATCACTGTTGTTGAGATACAGCCTGGTGACAGACGGACAGACAGACAGACAGACAGATAGACAGACGGACAGACAGACGGACAGCGGAGTCTTAGTAACAGGGTCCCGTTTTACTCTTTGAGTACGGAACCCTAAAAATGGTCGATCTAAGTAGGTGTGCGTTCGATGTCTTAGTACGGTCTAATATTAGATACTCGTATGTACGAGTATGTACGAGTATGTAGCAGTCTCGTATTCTTACGTTTTTCGGGCACATAATTATGTCGTCGAGGAGGAATGGAGTGATTTAATTTAATTAATTAATTCATTTAAAATAATTACACAGCATAACAGTTAAAAACTAAGTCACTATGAATTACAAATTAGATGTATACATTTTAATATATGTGTTCAATTCATAGTTAAGTATAGGTTAGTGTGCGAATTTCACGCTAGATGTCGCTGTTACGTGCGAAAACTAGGTAACGACATGTTGTCGTAGAATTGCTTAGTAATTTTAATTTGTTTTTGTTTGTTGAGAGATTTGCTTGGAGATTTAAGACCATTATAGCGGTTACAAAGTATTACCGACTTTAATTCCTGGAACCTACGGTACACCCTTGTACATGGTCCATCGAATCGGATATTTTTGAAAGTGGTGTAGTAGTTCAGTGCGCGTGAGCAGAGCTACTCTTCGCATCGTTTCCCATAGTAGCAGTGGCTTGCTGTTCAGAGGGAAACGATTTGAGTGGCAGTACGCAGCGACGGTGGCGCCACCTAGCGGAGCCAAGCTGAAGCACAACAGGTGTTACTGCCAGGAGGACAGCGGAGAGGGCGCTAAAAGCAGAGCGCGTCACAGCATAGCAAGGTGGCAAATAGGTGTATGTGTGAGTGAGGTGTGCAAACCGTGAGTACATTTATATTATTTGATACGAGAAATTGAACTTTATATCAAAGAAGATCAAAACTTTAACGTCAGTTCAAGTTCATCAAGAGTTTTAGTAATTTTCAACCTTATAACCAAGGAGTGCTGGACTTAGTGCAATAACTTTAACTTGTAATATTTAGCTTCATATTTAGAACTTAGAATATTAAGAGAAAAAACGGAGGTACGGGGAATCCATGCTGGATTTCGTCCAAGTCCCAAACACTTGTAATTTTTTCACAGATTTACCTCGAATTTTTCTAAGTGTCGTCAGGTAAAAAATACACTGGTTTTTTTGTTTTTTTTTTTCTTCAATTGTTTTTGTTTGTTCATCAAATTGTTGGGCTACTGCTACTGTTGTGTTTATGTTTGGTAGTTTATTCGGTCTGCTCATACAAATTATAAAACTTGCAAAAGATAAATAGTTGTTTGTTGTTTATTTAATTTGAGTGTTTCAACATGGAATCTTTGCTGAGTTTTCAATCTGATTTGTCAACTCGTATAACTAAGTCGAGAGCTAATTTCAAAAAGTCCCCTAAGGAACGTATAACAGAGTATTATGTTGAAAGCAAGCTCGAGGCATTGGAACAGCTGTGGTATGATTTTCGGCAGGGTCATAAAGAACTGCTGCAAACAGCTGAAGGCAAATTATTACAGGCTACGTCATATGTAAAAAGTGATGTTTATGAAGCAACCGAAGAGCAATACATGTCATACAAATGCGAGTTAAAACATAGTTTAGCAGAGCTTAAGGTCCAGTACAATGTAAATAAGGTAAATATGAGCTCGAATGAAGATGTAAACACTAAGTCTTCTCTAGTCAAGTTGCCCAAGATTATCATTCCCACATTTTCAGGGATATATACGGAGTGGCCCACTTTTCGAGATTTATTTGTATCAATGATACACAACAATAATGCGTTAGATAACGTCCAGAGATTGCAATATCTTAAGGGATTCTTGACTGGAGAAGCTGAGCAGCTGATTCGTCACACACCTGTGACGGACGCAAATTATGATCAGTGCTGGAAACAATTAGTCGAGCGTTACAGCAACAAAAAATATATTTCAAGTTGCATTATTAAGCGCCTACTCAGTCAGCGGAATATAACCACTGAGTCGGCAACTTGTTTGAAAGAATTAATAGACACTTCCTCCGATTGTTTAGCTGCTCTTAAAAATTTAGGTATAGATGTGGACGCTTGGGATCTGATTGTGGTCCATTTGCTTTCACTAAAATTAGATAGTGAAACTCGAAAGCAGTGGGAATTGCAGGTAGCAGTTAATGTGCCGTCAGATTCCTTGCCTACGTTCAAGGAATTTCAAACGTTTTTAACCCAAAGATATCGAGCTTTTGAATGTATTGAGCCGAAACATGTAAATAGGGTAACGACATTTAATTCAAAAGCATCAACCAGTAGTAAGGGCTACACCAAAGTGTTGCACGCGACCAATATAGTAAAAATGTGTTGTGAATTCTGTGGCGAAGAGCATAAGTTATGTTTTTGTAAAAAATTCGCCAACTTAGATTATGAGAAAAGACACGAGTTTGTGTCTAACAATAGGATTTGTTATAACTGTTTAGGCAGCAATCATGGGGTAAGATTCTGCCAAAAAGCCACCAATTGTAGAGTTTGTCAGAAAAAACACCATTCCTTGCTTCATCCAAAGGGTGTTCCAACTGGTCACTCAGGTTGTTCAGGTCAGTCAGTTGGAGAAGGTTCAGGTGAGAGAGCGACCGGCGGACACTCTAAAGGAGGGTCCAGTCCGTCTAACGAGACCACACCGGTAGTGACTTGTTTCTCGAAAGGTCAGGTAAGAAATCAAGTTTTGTTACCCACGGCAATCGTGAATGTGGAGTCGAAAACCGGTCAGTACCGGCCAGTTAGAGCTTTGTTGGATCAGGGCTCACAAGCCTCATTTGTGACAGAGGCGACAGTTCAAAGGTTGGGATTGCAGAAAACATCTGCCAACCTTACAATTTCGGGAGTTGGAGGTGAACAGCGTTCAATGAGGTCAAAAGCAGCAGTGACGTTAAAACTTCAGTCACTAATGGACCCGAGCTTTAAAATGGAGCAAAAATGTTTCGTTTTGACAAACATCACAACTTTGCTCCCAGAGAGGCAAATATCGGTTCCGGATTGGGTACAATTAAAAGACTTGTGTTTGGCGGATAAGAATTTTGATTCACCTAGTAAAATAGATATTTTACTGGGAGCAGAAGTCTACAGCCAGATCCTAAAGGAGGGTGTATTGAAAGGGCCAGCAGGGTCCCCGGTAGCTCAGTGCACCGCCCTCGGCTGGATTCTGTCTGGGCAAATGGACACTGCAGGTACAGATAGCAACATATCCGTTTTCCATACACAAGTAGAGGACAATGAAATAATAAAAAGATTTTGGGAGTTGGAAAACGAGCCTTTATTGAGTTCACAGATTTTAACAAAGGAAGAACGGATGTGCGAACACGTCTTCTCAAACACGACACGTAGAGACGAAGATGGCAAGTACGTCGTGAAATTGCCGTTCCGTGATGAGGAGCCGACCTGCAAAAATGGAAAGTCACGTGAGATTGCAATAAAAAGATTATTATCATTAGAAAGAAAGTTTATAAAGGATAAAGTACTAAAGAAAAGATACACAGAAGTAATAAATGAATACTTACAGTTAGATCACATGGCGCTGGTACCGAAGGAAGAGCTTGGTAAAGAAAGCTCAACCTACTTACCACATCATGCAGTTATCAGGGAGGACAAGGCCACCACCAAGGTCAGGGTTGTCTATGACGCGTCCTGCAAGAATGAAAACGGCGTGTCATTAAATGACAACTTGATGGTTGGACCTACATTGCAACCAGACTTACGACATTTGATCATGGGTTGGAGAAAACATCCGGTATGCTTAATAGCTGACATCGTCAAGATGTACCGAATGGTAAAAGTGGCAGAAGAAGATTGTGATTATCAACGCATAGTGTGGAGAAATAACTCAGAAGATCCAATACAAGACTACAAGCTGCTCACAGTTACCTTCGGCACAGCTTCAGCTCCATACCTGGCAGTTAAGGCACTCAATCAGGTCGCCATAGATCACAAAGAAGCATACCCAATGGCATCAGAAAGAGTCGCTAAGGAGTTTTATATGGACGACCTAATGACTGGTTGCCAAATAATAGAAGAAGGAATAAGACTTTGCCAAGAGATGAATGCACTATTAAAAGAAGGTGGATTTATTCTACAGAAATGGTCAAGTAACAAAGATGAATTGCTGCAGGTCATAGAACAATCAGGGAAAGGAGAACATAACAAACAGGACAAAACATTAGACTTCAAACAGGACAATATAGTAAAGATACTAGGACTCACCTGGAACAGATGTAGCGACGAATTTCAGTACTCAGTAAAGCTGCCTCCGTTGTCTGCACCTGTAACAAAAAGAAAAATTATATCTGACGTTGCGCGGCTGTTCGACCCCCTGGGCTGGATAGCTCCATGTGTGATAAAAGCTAAGATATTTATACAGCGATTGTGGATAGCGGGGACAGGCTGGGACGAAGAACCACCAACGAGGATCTTAGAAGATTGGTTTACTTACCGTCAAGAATTAGCTCAACTTACAGACTTCTCGATTCCACGGTGGATGTTCACAAACGCAGATGACGTCGTCACTGAACTTTGCGGCGCTGTTTTGCTGGCCAAGCTATTAGTAGAGATTGCTGGAGTCTTGGATATCCCCAGAAACCATATAAGGGCTTGGACTGATTCGACCGTAGTACTTGCATGGTTGAACAAGCATCCAAGCAATTGGAAAACATTCGTGGCCAATCGAATTTCCGAGATTCACTCCACATTGGAATCTTCGCAATGGTGTCATGTCTCCACGAAGGACAATCCGGCTGACTGCGCTTCGCGAGGAGTTCAGCCGTCGGAGCTTGCAGAGTTAGAGCTGTGGAAATGCGGCCCGAATTTTCTGTGGGAAACAGAGTTAACTTACAAAAAGCCTAAGAACAATGAGACAAATGAAGAGCAATCGTTGAGAGTTCACATTGCTAAAATAGACGTGTCAATCTTGGAGAAATACTCTTCGCTGCAACGACTTATTCGAGTTGTAGCGTATTGCAGACGATTTATCACTAAAAAGGAAATTATAAAACAAGGTCAAAGCATTAATTATTTGAACAAAGAGGAATTAGATGAAGCATTAGTAACTTGCATTAAACTAAGTCAAGCTACAGAATTTGAAACAGAAATAAAGGAAATGCAAACTTACGGACAAGTTAGATCCAAATCGTCGAAGTTGTTATGTTTAACCCCCTTTATCGACGAGAAGGGATTGATAAGAGTGAACGGGCGAATAGCTAAATCACAGGAATCCGAGAGCATTAAAGAACCCATAATATTGCCACACAGATCACATTTTTCAGAGTTAATAGTCGACAATGCTCACAGGAAAACGTTGCATGGTGACTCGAGGATGATGCAAAACTTTATCCGATCAGCTTACTGGATAATTGGAGTGAAGAATCTTGTGAAGAGTCACGTACGCAAATGTGTGACTTGTGTGCGATACAAGGCCAAATTACAAAACCAACTTATGGGCCTTCAAGACACCTGAACCTGAAGTCGGGGACATTGTTTTGGTGAAGGAGGACGATTTACCTCCTAGTAAGTGGCTTTTTGGTAGAATCCTCATCAAGCACGCCGGCTCAGATGGGTTGACTAGAGTGGTGTCGTTAAAATATAAGAATTCAGTTGTAAAACGTCCAACTTCAAAACTTTGTGTTTTGCCAATTAATGAATAAGTATGCAATATATATCAAGACTGTTGAGCTAAGCAGGAACACCTGTAATAAATGTAGATGTTATTCACTGTGTCAATCAGTGATTTAATTGTTTAGTCGTAAGTTTAGAGAACAACTGTAACTTTAGCCCTCGCCAAGATCATATGGATCAATGTTGTTATGGTGGGCGATCAGTGAAGGACATTCTGTCCTTGGTGGGCGATATGTTCAATTCATAGTTAAGTATAGGTTAGTGTGCGAATTTCACGCTAGATGTCGCTGTTACGTGCGAAAACTAGGTAACGACATGTTGTCGTAGAATTGCTTAGTAATTTTAATTTGTTTTTGTTTGTTGAGAGATTTGCTTGGAGATTTAAGACCATTATAGCGGTTACAAAGTATTACCGACTTTAATTCCTGGAACCTACGGTACACCCTTGTACAATATGACAGAAGAATTACAATACATCACCTCACAGTACCTAACCTCCTAAGACCCCGCGTACAAAATTATGTACAAATTTCAAAATTTACTTTGGACTTTTAATGAATGTGAAAAAAGTTCCTAATTCAATGACACAAAATCGTAGTCTGGACCCCAGAGGCCCTAACACACTAGGTTTTATGTCGGCGAAAATTTACTGAAACGTCACGTAAAACGCGACATAAAACCTTGTGTGCTAGGGCCTTAGGATGCCATTCACGCACGATACTACAGAATAAGTAATAGTACTACGTACGATAAAGACGTCCACATCCGGTGCTGATGCAACGCATTAAGGCAGTGTAGAGTTCTGATGAACGGAGAGTTTTTGCACGCTACGGTGCGCGCCTCTCACTCGGACTACGAGAACACCAGGCGCTGCAACCGGAGCCATTGGCGAGCCATCTTCACTCCCTGACAGTGACATAGCGGTCACGATCCGAGGCATTGAGGGACCGACTGAATGACTGAATGAATGAATGTCGTCGAGGAGACGTCGCCATCGAGCGACTTGTGGTCCAGGGAAAGGTCTATGGCACCAGACCGCGAGGCAGGTCACCAATCAGATGGACAGATCAGATTATTAAGGCTGCAGTGGATGCGTCACTGCACGAACGCATACAGGCGCGGATCCAGCCCTCAAAAAAGGTTGCGGTAACAGGCACCTAAAAATCGGCCAAGTGCGAGTCGGAGAGATCGATCTGAATAGACCGTGAAACTGTGACGTCACAAGTCTGTTAGGGTTGTGGGCATGCCCATCGTGCCCACAACGGTGGATCTGCCCTTGCAAGCATAAGGAAGGCTGTCAGAGAGGAAAGCGGAGTCCCGCGACCTTTACCAGGTCATCTGTCCACCTTGTGGGAGGCCTACCCACGCCGCGCCTTCCGGTACGTGGTCGCCACTCGAGAACCTTTCCGCCCCAACGGCCATCGGTTCTACGTGCAATGTGCCCCGCTCACTGCCACTTAAGTTTAGCGATTCGGATGGCTATATCGGTTACCTTGGTTCTGCTGCGGATAGCCTCATTTCTGATGCTATCGCGCAGAGAAACTCCCAGCATATAGCCCTCTCCATCGCCCTTTGAGTGACTTTGAGCCTTCTTATGACGCCCATAGTAAGCGACCACGTTTCCGTTCCATATGTCATCACTGGCAACACACACTGGTCAAAGTCTCTCGTCTTGAGACACTGCGGAATATTGGACGAAAAGGTGTGCCGTAGCTTCCCGAATGCTGCCCAGCTGAGTCGGATTCGACGATTGACCTCTTTCTCAAAGTTGGACCTACCTTACTGGACAGTCTATCCTAGGTATACATAATCGTCTACAACTTCGAGCGCAAAGTGTCCGATTGAAATGGGAGTTGGTATTACATGGACGTTTGACATGATCTTCGTCTTATCCATGTTCATCCTTAGACCAACTCGGTCGGAGGCTTTACTGAGGTCATCGAGCATAGTACTCAAGTACTCAAGTCCTCGTACTTCAAGTTGTGAAGCTTGTTACAACTGAAATGATGACCGCACGACCGCTGCGTCAGGAGTGAAAAAAACAAAAAAAATACCTATTCATTTTATTACGGTTTAAGGTGGTTCGATTGCCATACAAAGCGTTATTTGACATTCGCAGGCTAACGGCGTGATATTTTAAGAAACTTATGTAACAAACTTTCATCAATTGGCTTCCCATTTGCGCCAAATTCCCCCTTTCCTAGAATAAACTTGTATAAACTTGATTAATTTGAGAAAAATAGTTTTCCCAAAATATCACGTGACAAACCAATTTCTCAAATTAATCTAGTTTATGTAAGTTTATTCTAGGAAAGGGGGAATTTGGCGCAAATGGGAAGCCAATTTATGAAAGTTTGTTACATAAGTTTCTTAAAATATCACGCCGTTACCCTACGAATGTCAAATAACGTTTTGTATGGCAATTGAACCCCCTTAAATGTATGCCTACATATCGTTGAAGTAAGCAAAGTCCCTAAGTGCCGTCCAGATTTGCAACGTTAATCTAGAGGAAATACTAAAAATACACACGTTACATTCAAATTTGGATCTTAAACCAAAGCATTAGAGTCTTACTTGCAATGGGATACGTAGAAAATTAAAAGGCTCACACCTGCAAAATCAAAACGCTATTAAAGGTAACGATAGAGCTCCGTAGTTATGTGTTCGGATTGCTGCGTTAAAATAAAAATAATTCTAAAAAAAGGCAAGTTTTATAAGTTTTGCCGGAGTAAACGTGTCATGTAAGTTTTGAAACTACTGACGAGGCCGTTGGGGCGGAAAGGTTCTCGAGTCGGGACCACGTACGCAGGCGCAGCGAAGGTTTCTACCTACACCACAACACAAGGTGGACTGATGCACCTGGTAAAGGTCGCGGGAGTCCGCTGGATGCGGGTGGCGCAGGACCGGTCATTGTGGCACTCTTTACCATCGCGTCGTCATCATTATCATCATCATCATCATATCAAAAGACGTCCACTGCTGGACATAGACCTCCCCCAAAGAGACTGCGACTCCTGTTCCACCCGCATCCAGCGTCGCACCAGGTCATCAGTCCACCTTGCGGGGGTCTACACACGCTGCGTCTTCCGTTACGTCTCTTAATATTTTATATCTAGTTAAATATTTAGTAAGGCGTTTCTCTCTTCCTCGGCTGTCAGTATACAGGTGGCGGTCCTACCACATCTCTTTGTCACCTCAAACGTTTGCTATCATTAAAAATTCATACCCCCAACCGCATGGCACGGCACGCAGCCAATATGGCATGAATAATTGAAACAGCCCCAAATTCCAAGTTCACTCAAAGTCGAAATGGTCATTTACAATTTAGTAGCATTATAGACATATTCTCAGGGGGTAATACTGAGTTCGTGAGTGAGCGTGTGAATTATAAATGAACGAATGGAAATGGGAAATGTCAACGTTCGTTGCAGGTACAAATTTCAGGCGCTAAACCTGTTAAAACGAGTGCTAACCGATTTTAAATCATATTCCCTTAGTATTAAGGTGGCGGTAGTGCTAAGTGGGGTGTTCGCAATTTGGTTTTAAGTAAGAATTACTTAGAAGCACTAATTTATTGGTGTAATTAATTTAGGCATCCTTGAAGGAGCCTAATGTTCCTGAAATTGTGATAAGTCGAGCTTAAATTATTCATTATAGTTCTTAAAGGAATCACATAAAGAAGCTATATATATGTACCTAGGTACAGTCTCCATCACATACCTACACCGGAGCAAACAAGCAGCTTACACACATCGAAACACACCTCTATTTTCAAGGCATTAGGGTGCATGTGCCGATATTTTCGAACACCTATAGTGTACCGATGTATGTGATGGCGACTGTACACGTGCCGACATAAGGGACGGAAATACAGCTAAATTGAGAAATTGTTTTAAAATGACTGGCGGCTTACCAACCCAATGGCTTATAAACAACCAACTTAATTTGAGCGGGTAATTCTTTGTTTGCCACAACACTTCTGTTTTGACACTTCACCTATCTAGCTAATATTCTCGCGTGATAGGTAGCATGATCGTGTTTATGTATGATATTTATTATCAGCGGTCAAACAATGGCCTTGCACACTACGCATGTGCTACGATGTCGCAGGTAGAGACCGTATTTTGCCAGTACTTTAAGTGCTACGACGGTTTGGGAGTGGGAAGTTTGTTTGACCGCTGATAATGAAAGTTGTATCTCAGTCATAAACGTGGTCATTTTACTGTTAGAAAGCTAATACGGTGTAGAATAACATGAAACAATACAAAAGTTTTATTGAGTTATTTTACATTTTTGAAAAAAAAGTAGGAAAAATAAACACAATTGTATGAAAAACCTCGTAATAATAAATTGGGGCGTGATATTTTTCGACAATTATCATATTAGTGCCTTAGCCTTATTAATGATCATTTTTAGGGTTCCGTACCTACTCAAAGAGTAAAACGGGACCCTATTACTAAGACTTCGCTGTCCGTCCGTCCGTCCGTCCGTCTGTCACCAGGCTGTATCTCAAGAACCGTGATAGCTAGACGGTTGAAATTGTCACAGATTATGTATTTCTGTTGCCGCTATAACAACAAATACTAAAAACAAAATAAAATATTTTTTTAAACGGGGCTCCCTGAACTTTCGAATAAAATAAATACTTTGAACTTTGCTCCCATACAACAGGTTGGTACGGAACACTTCGTGCGCGAGTCCAACTCGCACTTGGCCGGTTTTTGTTTTTGTTTCGTGTCGATAGGCGGTGTAGTTTAAGAGCAGTAACGTCTTATTTACAATAGCGAAATAGTATGGAATAGCGAAATGAAAAACTAAAAAATCATAAAAAAATCAAAATAGCCAAAAAGAAAAAAAAGCATTTTTTGCGTCGATAAAATTGGGCGTAGTTTCTCCCATTTTGCTATGTGCACATTATAAGGACTCACAGTGTATAATACTATATATATATTCCAAAGTCCATACCATAACTATTCGCCACAGAAACAAAAATTTGAGCCTTAATCTGTGTACCCAATACCCAGTACCCAGACCTACCTACTTGCTAGGGGGCATATTATAATAGGGTCGATTTAGCAGACGCGTCAAAACTCCAAAGCTTATAGGAATAAAAAGGTCTGCCCCCATTACCGAGTGGGATAATTTCGTTCACGTACCCGCACGCTTTTAGTAAGTAATACGACAACGTTTGCATATTATGAAGATTTTTTGAATTTCGTACCTACAGACATCTGGCACATTTTATTGAAAGCGGGGACGGTTTTAGACAAGAGCCAAGTCAAATGAATGATTTTGAGTGTAATACAGGGTAATTTTGTTAGATTATAAAAGATTATTAGATTTTGTTAAGATATAAAGTTAAGAAAAAAAGTGTCAGAAGTCAGAATGTACAAGGTAAGATAATTGAAGACGAAAGTTAACTCAATTTCCTCCAAGTTCTCTAAAGGACGTAGTTCAGACTCAGTTACGTTGTTCCTAGGACATTGACTTTAGAATTAAAAGTTTAACACCGAGACAAGTTGTCTGGAATTGTTTACCCTTAAAACAAGAAGCCAAAGCTAAAAAGGCTAAAGGCTAGGTGTACAGTCTCAGTACTGTACATTTTTCTGTTTACGTTGCGACCTACTTTTAGGCCACGCTACAATATAATATTATAAAGTAAATTAGATCAGTGCAAACACAACTCGCATACGAAGAACATCAACTGAAGGAACGGCTAATTAATCTTACTATTTATACCTTACAAGTAATAAATAAGTTTTATAACTACAACTTAACTTCTCCGTTCTCTCAACGCACTCCAACTCTACTATCTAAGTGTATGGGCTAACTGGCTCATACATTAATGGTCCTTCGAACCTAAACAGGTATTTAGTGTTTTTGTTACTTTATTGCGATAGCGAATCGGTTTGCTGGCCTCCCACAAGCGGGTCTCACCAGTGAATTGAGAAAGCGCATATATCGTACGTAGAGTGCAGGGGCACTATTTACCTGTCAGTGAACTACTGTGAACAAACAAGATAACTGCAACGGCTCATCGCTCTCCGGACTCTGAAGACTAAAGACCGAAGCAGTGAAGCAACACAACCAGCAGAGCTGTACAACCATCGTCGGATAACTATTGAGAAGACTTCCAGAGTTACCACGGTACATATGTAACTTCAACTTATAACTTCAACTTACAACTTATATCGAAATCAACGTAAAACTAACTTCAAACTCAACTCAACTTCAACTTTAACTTTGACAAAATCAACTCAACATGTCTGTCAAGCTTCAACAACAGCAAACCTGCTTTGAAAAAATCAAAACTTTATGTGTTAACTACAAGAAAGACTCCGCAACAAGAAAAACTCATGACTACTTGAACCAGCGGCTAACAAATCTCGACGCCCTATGGGGTGATTTCGAAAACCAACATGCGGTCCTTGAAGAGGAAATCAAGGACAAAAATATCCCCTACTTCCTGGAAGGCATATACGGCAAAACTAAGGCCATGTATGAAAACAACAAGTCAGATATGCTTAAACTAATGCATAACCTAACTGAAGTGAAGATTCCAGTCAAATTTGACCTTACGGGACTACTGGACGACGAAGCGAACGCTGACGTCATTGTGCTACTATGTAAACAAGAATGTAACTTCAAGGCAATTGATCGTGCGATGTCAAAAATCGACACGGTATCTAGCAATGAAAAATGGGAACTAGAAGATAATCTTAACATCTTGAAATCAAAATGGTCAGACATCGACAAACTACACTGGGAAATAGATGGCGTACTTAAAGGATCTCACGAAACTTACTACGACACCTTCGTGGACATCGAAAACAAGTACGACCGTATGCGGAAAGAACTTAACTGCAAGATATGGTCAACTGCTCACCACCAGCAATCTGCGCCTAGGATTGAGATTCCCGAATTTACAGGAAACTATAACCAATGGATTTCCTTTAAGGATCTTTTCATAGAAACCGTCCATAACAACCCAACAATCAACAAAGCGCAAAAAATGCAGCATCTCAAGACTAAGCTTCGAGGCGAGGCGGAGAGATTGGTCCAGCATCTAACTATCAACGCCGAAAATTACAACTCATGCTGGGATATTCTGAACCAAAGGTACGACAATCGACGCCTGCAATTTACTTCTTTCATGAACACTATGCTGAATTTACCTACTATTCAGCAATCTGACGCCTACAACCTAAAGAGAATGCATGACGTCATAACTGAATGTCTAAGCGGACTAAGAAATATCGGCTTAGATACATCAACTTGGGATCCGATTATTGTACATTTAATGACGATGAAACTGGACGCCACTACGCATACCGACTATGTAAGAGACCTTCAAGATCATAGAGAGGTCCCGGCACTACACGACTTTCTCATCTTTCTCGAGAGAAAATTCATGGCTTACGAAACCATGAAACGCTCAAAACAAGAAGTCACCATCCAACAAAAACCAGCATTCGTGAAAACTTTCAACAAGGAAGCTTCTTACCCAGTCAAGAAAACTAACTACAACTTCTACAAAAATAACTCAAAAACATATCATATTACGGGATATGGTCAATGTCCGTTTTGCAACGAAGCACACGTGTTGATGCAATGTCAGAAGTTCATCAACCTAGATATACCGCAGCGGAATGACACTGTTGCGAAACTACAAGTGTGCAAAAATTGCTTGTTCAGTCACGGCGACAAACAATGCAACTCTAATAAAACCTGCAAGGAATGTAACTTAAGACACCACTCATTATTGCACAACGTTATGAAGAAGCATATAACTAACTCTTATAATAGAAAAAATAACTACGAGCCCAATCCATCTACTTCAACTCAACAAGCGTCGAACCATCACCTGGCTACAAAGGATATGGAAGTCCTACTAACTACGGTTCAACTTCAAATTCAATCTCATGATGGAACATTCATCAAACTTCGTGCTCTTTTGGACCAGGGTTCGCAAGTGAACTTACTGTCTGAGAATGCAGCACAACTACTGAAACTACCCAGGAAGAAACTAAATGCAACTGTATCTGGAATTGGAGACTTGTCCGGCAACTGCAAAGGAAAAATAGAACTTAACTGCAAGTCATTATACTCCAATTACTCGTTTAAAGCTGAAGCGTTGATTCTCAACAAAATAACGAACAATCTACCTAACTCTACCTTCAAGAAAGGAAACTGGCCGCATTTAGAAAACTTGAAACTAGCCGACATCGATTATAACGTGTCGCGCCCTGTAGACCTACTGCTTGGTGCGGACGTTTACGCCGACATTATTATGGATGGTGTACTGAAGATCGATCAACAAGCTCCTATTGCCCAACAAACTCATTTGGGATGGATACTTTGTGGAAAACTACAAACTTTTAACTGTCATGTAACATTAATTAACATGAATGAACTTACAAAGTTTTGGGAAAACGAAGACATCGCTCAAAACAACGAGGAAATCTCCCAAGACGATTACTGCGAAGACTACTACCAAAAAACTGTTCAGCGAGGTTCCGATGGAAAATACACCGTGAAAATGCCCATGCACGCTAACTTCGAAGAAAAACTGGGTAATTCTAAATCAATTGCCATCTCTCAGTTTCTACAACTAGAAAGAAAACTACAGAAACAAACTAAGCTTGCTGAAATGTATAAAGAGTTCATAAAAGAGTATTCCGACCTGCAGCATATGAAGCCTGCAACTTCCACTTCAGCTAAAGACTGTTTTCTCCCGCATTTTGGAGTCCTAAGGGAAAATGCCACAACCACTCGGTTAAGGGTTGTTTTCAACCCATCCCAAAAGACGAGCGCCGGGTACAGCTTAAACAGCTTACAAGAAAAGGGTCCTAACCTACAGAAAGACATTCAATCACTACTATTGAAGTGGAGAGCCTACAAATATTCCTTCACGGCGGATGTCCAAATGATGTACCGATGCATCTGGATTTCTGAAGAACAACATCACTTACAAAAAATAATATGGAGAAACTCGCCCTCTGAAAACCTTCAGGAGTACTCTCTATGTACGTTAACTTACGGATACAAGTGTGCCCCGTGGCTAGCAATGAGAACTCTCAAGCAGCTAGCCATTGACGACGGATATAAACATCCCGCTGCTGCCGAAATACTGAAAAACGAATTTTACGTCGATGACCTCATTAGCGGTCACAACTCTATGGAAGAAGCAAAGCAACTACAAAAATCATTAATCGAGTTACTCCGAGGCGGCGGCATGAACCTACGAAAATGGTCAGCAAATCACCCGGCTTTACTCGAGCAACTAACTGAAGATCAAATTTCGACAAACATATTCGACTTCAAACACGAAGACTCCACGAGAACTTTAGGACTTGGCTGGAATCCTAATTTGGACACTTTTGTAGTCAATTGGAACTTACCCGAAGAAACTAGATACCCATTAACTAAACGGGTTCTCTTATCAGAAATATCACGCCTTTACGACCCCTTAGGCTGGTATAGTGCTGTAACGGTGACAGCTAAACTAATCTTTCAAAAGGTGTGGACCAACCCTCATCTAACTTGGGACGCAGCTTTACCTGTCGACATACAAGAACAATGGCTGAAGCTAAAAAACGAACTACCTCTATTAAAAAAGGTCAAACTCAACCGATGGATTGGCGGGAAAACAAAGCAGATCGAACTTTTAGGCTACTGTGACGCAAGCGAAAAAGCCTTTTCCTGCGTCATTCACTCTCGCACCAACGACGAAAACGGAAAGCCAAGAACGACATTATTAGCTGCTAAAACTAGGGTTGCCCCTATATCTCAAAAAACTACTCTGCCGAAACTGGAACTTTGTGGATCCCTTTTACTATCACAACTCATGAAGAAGGTGATGGAAGCGTACAAAGACTACGACATAACTATACAAGCATTTTGCGACTCCCAAGTAGTCCTAGCTTGGCTACAAGGAGACGTGTCACGTTGGGAAAAGTACGTGGCTAACCGAGTGACGAAAATTAAACAAATAATACCAGCTGAGAAATGGCAGTACATCAAATCTGAGCAGAACCCTGCTGACTGTGCTTCAAGAGGAATGTACCCGAGCAAGCTGATTAACTTTGACCTCTGGTGGCACGGACCGTCACTTGACGAAAATGACCAGAAAGAAGAACTTTCAAACTTAAATTGTCATTTTACAACTAACATCGGAACTGTGAAAAAAGAAGAGACAACCCTAGCTACAAAACAAGATAATAACTTTATCAATGACCTACTTCAAAATAACAGCTCGCTAACACGATTAATAAGAATCACCGCGTGGATTATGCGATTCACAGCAACATTACGTCGCAAACAGAAACCTGATACCACCTATTTAACTACAAATGAATTAATCGCCGCTAATTACGAAATAATTCGATGCGCACAAAGAATGTCATTTCCGGATGAATGTAAACTTCTATTAAAAAACGAAACTTTAACTAAAACGAGCTGTATGTACAAGCTGAGACCTTACTTGGATGAAAAAGGACTTCTTCGCATCGGAGGACGACTAAACAACTCTAACTTACCGCCGGGCATGAAAAACCCTCTCATCTTACCCAGGAAAGGGCGTATAACTTACCTTGTCATTCACGACGGACATATGGCAACTTTACATGGCGGGGCGCGGCAAGCCCTCAACTACATAAGGCAACGTTATTGGATAATCGGTGGAAACAGAGCGGTAAAAGAACAACTGCGAAGCTGCATACGCTGTCACCGATTTAAACCGTCCGATAATTACCAACTAATGGCGGACTTACCACCGCAAAGAACTAACCCATCAAGGCCCTTCACACACACGGGAACAGATTTCACTGGGCACGTGGAGGTCAAAATAAACAAGGGAAGAGGTGTCAAAACGACGAAAGGATACATAGTTATCTTCGTGTGCTTAGCCACCAAGGCCGTGCACATAGAGCTCACATCCGACATGACCGCTGAAACATTTCTCGCCGCCTTTGAACGATTATGCGCCCGCAGAGGCAAGCCTAAACATGTTTACTCGGACTGCGGAACAAACTACATAAAAGCATCCAAAATCTTACGTCAAGAGTTCAGCCAATTCAAACAAATGTTGACAAACTCAATTTTCTTCCATGAAATTGGAAAAATGGAAGTGGAGTGGCACTTTAACGCACCGGCGTTTCCCAGTGGAGGCGGAATTTGGGAAGCTGCAGTAAAGTCCTTAAAGTATCATTTAAAAAGAGTACTAGGGGAGCAAAAACTAACTTTTGAAGAATTCACCACATTGCTAACGAAAATCGAAGCGTGTCTGAATTCAAGGCCGTTGTGTCCTCTTACTGAGGATCCCGACGAATACTACAACTGTCTTACTCCAGGACACTTCCTGACAGGGACATCTACACTGTCACTGCCCCACTCAGACCACATGGACTCCAAAAACATCGACCTGCGACGACGTTGGCAACTAACTGAACAAATGATGCAACGATTCTGGAAAACTTGGTCTAGTGACTATTTAACTCAACTTCAACGTCGAAACAAATGGAATACACCTACAAAAAACATTAAAAAGGGTGACATCGTGCTTGTGAAAGAGGACAACTTGCCGCCAGGAAAATGGGCTCTGGGTCGCGTTGTAAAGGTCCACCCCGGCTCCGACGGTTACGTTCGTGTAACGACCATCAAAACTCAAACTGGTACTTTCAAACGGCCCATCCTCAAACTTTCACCATTACCATTGGAAATAAACGAAACACAAAACGACGTACAAACGCCACAAACCAACGAGAAGAAACCTGCACGATACATGCTCAGGAATAAAAACAACAAACAATGTTTTCTAACACTGTTTACAACCTTCATAACCATGTGCGCAATCATAACAAGTTCACGGTCAGCTGTCGTGCCGACGTCAGCTCAAATTACGAACCTGGAACCCGAGCGACCTATATACTACGATACTATAGGCAAAGTACAAGTTATTCATAACGAATGGATATTACTGATGTACTACAACTTAACTAACTATTGGGAAGGAATTGGACGCATCGAGACTTACCTGCAAGGAGTGGACGACTGGTGCCAGAAAACAGACCCGAGGTACTGCAAAACTACCCTTACCCAGCTTTACCATGAAATGGATGTCTTACAACACTACAACACTATGCTACTAACCCCGCAGAAGCATCTAACGAACAGAAAGAAACGCGGACTCGTAGATGGGGTGGGATACGTAGCTAACAGGTTATTCGGGATTCTGGATCAACAATTCGCCGAAAAATATACAAGCGACATAGAAGCCGTGCGTACCAACGAAAACTACTTACTTGAACTCATAAAAAACCAAACGTCCATTGTCGAGATGGAGAACAAGGTTTTGAAGAAACACGAAGCCAACATTCAGGGACAGTTTGAGGTCATAGAAAACTTCATGAATCAAACAGATATAAACTTTGCCAGAGTTGAGTCGGCAGTGGAAATAGCAATGGCCACAAGTTATTTTAACTCCGCCGCTTTGTCAGCCTATCTACTTATGAATAACTTGAAGAACATGCAAGAAATGCTGTTCAACACTTTAACTGATGTCTACAAAGGTCATATCGACGTACACCTTGTAACACCCGTAAATCTGTTGGAACAGATGAATGTCATCGCGGGAAAACTACCCAGAACTTTGTCACTGCCCGTCGATAACATACGAGAAGACATCAAGGACTTATACAAACTATTATATGTCAAAGCGCGAGTCACTGGCAAATATTTTTTATTCGAGCTGCATATACCACTCATTTCGGACGAAGATTTTACGTTACATCGTGCCATCCCATTACCTGTCAAAACGGCTCAAGACCACGTCATAGTTCAGACTAGCGCAATATACATAGCAGTGAACTTTCAGAAAAATACCTACATTTCGTTTAAAGAAGATGACCTTCAACAATGTGTCCAACTAAAACTCGACAACTTTATATGCAACAAAAACCTGCCAGTATTCAACTTACATAACGATAACATCCCATGCGAGGCAAAACTAATAGGTCATCGCACCACAACTCCATGTGACGTAACACATACGTCATGTAAAGACGCCTGGATCGAGTTGCATTCACCGAACACTTGGCTCGTAATTTGTTGCGATACCTGCACATTACGGGTTATATGTGATGAAGAAGTGACGTCACACACAATGACGTCTTCTGGAATAATAACTTTAGAACAAGGCTGCATGCTGCAATCGAAATACCTGACTATTCACTCGCTTAAACAATATAACAGCAAGGTGAAATTGGACAACGTCATCAACGTGCCTTCACTAACTTCGTCGATCAACCGAATCGCAAATTTAACCTACCACAACATACCCCATCAGTATCTTTCCGAACACAATAATCAAGATATCGAAGAAATTGACAAGAGACTACTCAACCAACGGAGCAAGGAACAAAACTTCCCGACCGTTCTCACAACTCACGATATCCATCAATATATTATTTGCTACTTTCTACTTGCTGCAGCCACCATTACTGCCATTCTTTGGGGAGTGGGAAGACGCTATCCCGATTTTTGTAAGCTGAAGAAAAAGAAACAATGCTCACTGCAATCAGTGAAGCCACACTACGAGGATATTGAACTTCAACCTATACCAGAAGAGAGAAGCCTGCCAAGACCTACAGCGAGGTCAGCGAGCAGCCCGGGACAGCATCCGAGCCGTCATCGAGCCGCCAACGACAACGTCACTTTTAACTTACATTGACTTGAATTTTGTTAAGTAATTTTTGTAATGGCTTTTCCTTCTATTGACAATTATCTTTTTTCTTTTCCCTTCTTTTGGGGTTGCCAGTATGTACAGTCTCAGTACTGTACATTTTTCTGTTTACGTTGCGACCTACTTTTAGGCCACGCTACAATATAATATTATAAAGTAAATTAGATCAGTGCAAACACAACTCGCATACGAAGAACATCAACTGAAGGAACGGCTAATTAATCTTACTATTTATACCTTACAAGTAATAAATAAGTTTTATAACTACAACTTAACTTCTCCGTTCTCTCAACGCACTCCAACTCTACTATCTAAGTGTATGGGCTAACTGGCTCATACACTAGGCTTAAGTTCGCCTTCGTACAATTTTTTTTCCTCTTTTATGTGCTTGTTGTTTTTTTTTTGTGCAATAAAGTGTTTACTACTAGGTACTACTACTAAAACATTGCAAGGACTCCGTTTGTGCATCGGTAAAATACGATACAAGTGCAGAAAATAGGAAATTCGCAACGAGTGGTGATAAATTAAAACACGACCGAAGGGAGGGTTTTAAATCGACACGAGTTGCGAATTACCTATTCGCACGTGTATCGTACAACGTTTTACAGTACCTACATATGGCTCTTTAAAGTTTCGACATATGCACGAAAAGTGCTCTTTTCCGCACTCGTGCCGAAAAGTAGCACCATGTGTACTGTAAAGGTTATATGTTCCACTGTATGTATTCATTTTTTGTTTTTATGTGTGTTCGCCGATTTCTTCGTCAATTGAGGACTAATTTCCAATTTTTTTTTAATTCTATGAGTATACGATGATGTAGTCCCATTGTCACCAAGTCAGGATCTGATGATGGCATCCTAGGGAAATTGAGGGCAACCCTCAAATTTTGTAGTAATTTCACCATTTTCTATTATAACTCGTATATTTACCGTCGGATATCGCAATTTTGGTGAAGTGGAACTGATGATGAAGACTTATGGAACTCCTCAAAGATGTAAAGTACGTCAAAGATTCTGACATGCATGATTCATTTGAAGTAGCAACTAGTGAAGTGTTAATTCTGAGATCCTGGAGGAATCGACGGAACTCCTCAAATATTATCAGCCCGCACATAGCGACTTGGATTTTTTCTATAATAAATGTAATAATCAACGCATTTGCTCTCGGCGAGCAGTTCATGTGGGAAATTTACATTTACCTGGCTTGGCGAAGTACTGAATTCAAGTCGGTTTAATTAAACTTTGTTGTTAAAGTAAATTATCTTAAGCTTTTATTGTTTCATATTATGTAAGTTATCCTTCAAAATTTGCAAACCGTTTTTCAGCCATTTGTAAACCTCTATCCACATGCAGATGATGAAGACAGAAGATGGCCATAGCAACTCCTTAACTAGGTACCTACATAAGATAAACTAGGCACGATTTTGCTACATAATAACTTTGTCACGTTTTACTGTCTGTGAAAAACGGTTAACTGGAAGTAGGCCAAAGTTGTTTCGTAAAGTGAAGATGCAATTTTATCTACATATTGTTCTGGCAATACGGATGTTAACCCGGGTTAACATTATTATTTGAAGGGAATAACTAAAATGGATCAAATGTATTACAGAGATATTAGACCGTAAGCCCACTCCCAACACGCCTACCACTTCTCATGACAGCACGATAAAATGCATGGCCAATTTTAGGTGCGATTATCGTCTGATTCTTGCTCAGCACAACTTTCTCGCCCTTTTTGCCCGACGACGGCAGAGCCGAACGGAAGGGATATGTTTTTAGCAGTCTATGTTTGTATGTTCCACTGTAGCGTTTTAAATACTGAACCGATTTTGATAAATGTGGTGTCAATCAATTTGAAATTATGCTCCGGGTAACATAGGCTACTTTTTGTATGAAAAAGAAAAATATGATGGCTGTCACACATAAAAATAAGTGAATGACTTTGAAAAAAATCTTTTGCTATCATAGCGTGTGGGGGATCAAATGAAAGAGGAGAAAATGTCGAGTTCAAATATATAAAAACATTATTAAACTAAAGTATAACAAGCGATAGGAAGACGATTCAAGTTTATATCAGCCTATAAGAATACTACTAGCGCTATCTATTGGCAATTCTGCAAATCATTTTGTTTGACAGGCATTTTGTTTGAATATCATCGAAATCGCTGAGGAAGAAGTAAATACTGAGAATCATTACCATGAAATGTCGAGCTCATCTCCAATTCTCTTCATTTTCAGAGGTTCTTTATATCAAGGAGGTGATATTTTCAGTTCGACTAGCAGAGGAAAGCAATGCACAGCCAACGCAACATCCAAAATCGCACATTCAACTACAAATCCCCTACAGGGCTGGAAACCTTCAGATATTGACCGTGTGTTGATGTTTGGTGACAAATATCATAAGGTTTGCCTCGAAAATCTAGATATACAGCCAATCCATCTCGCTACCGATGAGTTGTTGCCTTGTATTATATTACCATTGCTACCAAAATCCAAAAGTTATACACTGGATATTGGATGCGACGCCGCAGCTTAGTGAATTCTACATCGCGATGCATCGACTGCACTTAGTGGCTATTACACTAGTATTAAAGCAGGACTGGAAGAGCTATTTAGGCATCACGATGTCACATCTTGCATTGTTACTTGTACTATATTTCCGTGGCAGTCATTTCACAAAATCAAAAATGTTACTTATTTGACTCTCACTCTCGGGGTTCAAAAGGCCGCGTCACACCTAGCGCTGGTCGTGCAATGGTAATTATTTTGCCAACACTAGATACCTTATCAAAACATCTGCATTTCGTTCTGGCAGTGGGGTCGAGTAGAGATATTAAATTTTCTCTCACAATAGTGAAGTCACATTTAACAGAAGAAGACAAGACCGCGCAGCATTTGTTGAAGGGAACCAATAAAATGAAGCTAGTTCGAACAAACTTGAAGGAATAATAAGCACTACTCTGTTAATGCCAAACGAGACTCCATAATGACACCGTCTTGCCGATCCGTGAAATACAGCACAAAACTGCACCAGCAGTCAGTGTTATCATAGAGCGGAGGGCTGAAGATCTAGCCTGCGTTCAACTATTTTCGGATGGGAAAAATGGGCTAAATGAAATTAGACCTCTCCATTAAACTATTTTCAAGCACGTGTGATGGGAAGTAACAAACGATTTCAGAGCACAGACGAATTACGCACAGAATTATTATTACAGAATAATATGTATTACGCGCTCTCAGTGGTAGAGCTATGACCTGAATTGGCCAGATATGCTACAAGCACTATTAGTGGCGGATGGAGGATTCGTGTGGAAGATCTCAGTTTTGATGAAAAAGTACAGTTAGTGGAGTCGTATCCTGTTACTTTATCGCGGCAATTCATGTTCCGGTTCAATGCTGAAACCCCATCAGCCGATCCCATCTTAGGGTGTGATATAGAAGACTTATGGTGGCGAATTGAGTTCCAACTCCGTGGGAGTCCGCATGTCCATATGATGATCTGGTGCAAAGACATTTAAATTCACGTGCTGGAATAAAGCTTATAGTTAGAAAGCGTAGTCACTTGTGAGATCCCAGCAGAGCTGGGAATGCACGAGCGCTAAAGACGCTTTTTTAGCCAAGCGCACTCTTTTACGACCGCTACAAAGGGGTTACAGTATCGAACTAATGAACAGGTGGGAAGAAGAACTTCAGGATGCTCTTTGACGCGTAACAGCCGAAAACGCCGCTGACATATGTGTAAATAGTGTAAATACTCACTTTCTGGACCCCGAACCTGACTAAGCCATACCTGAGGTAGACGAGGAAGTTACAGAATTGGCTAATAAACCTCTGGTGACAGATGAAGATTTTTTGAGGGCCGTGAATACCAGTAGAGTAAGTAGATACCTAATTGTCCTCTACACATTTGATAGTAATTTTGTAATATAAATATCAAGATTGTAACATGATTAAAAAAACCGGCCAAGTGCGACTCGCGACTTCGGACTCCCGCACGAAGGGTTCCGTACCATTATCTATAAAAAATGTTAAATACTATTTTATTCTGTGTTTTAGTATTTGTTGTTATAGCGGCAACAGAAATACATCATCTGTGAAAATTTCAGCTGGAACTATCACGGTATCAGTGAGATACAGCCTGGCGACAGACAGACGGACGGACGGACGGACGGATGGACGGATGGACGGACGGACGGACGGACGGACGGCGAAGTCTTAGTAATAGGGTCCCGTTTTACTACTAACCCTAAAAATTAAAAATAAGAAATTAATAGTCAATTAAGTTTAATATCTATTTAAATTACCCCATTGACACCAATATTTTTTAAATAAAATAGGATTTCAAATAATACCGACTACAGAACACATCTAAAAAGTATAAAATAAAATAAAATTTAAAAAAATAATACCCGACTCCGGACATGCGATCTGAAAAGAATTAAATAAGAAAACAATTTACTTCTGAAATCAAAACCTGACATTCAACTCTCTCATATTTGGATGATGCCGTGGTCGCATGCCTTTGGAGCCTGAATATATGTTGATGCATGCGACCACGGATTTATCCAAATATGAGAGAGTTGAATGTCAGGTTTTGATTTCAGAAGTAAATTGTTTTCTTATTTAATTCTTTTCAGATCGCATGTCCGGAGTCGGGTATTATTTTTTAAAATTTTATTTTTTTGTTCCTAGTTGCGCGACACTGGTTGTAACCATGCTATGCGAACTTAGAACTTAATGCAAATCCAGTTTCTTATTGAAAACAGTGCCACCTTCTTGATAGCTGGCGAACTCTCTGAAGCTCTAGCGATTGCTAGGCTAGGCTGTCAAGGTATTTCAAAATTCGCCGTATTGTCACAAGGCATCAGTAGCCTAGGGGTACAGACGGTGGTATTTGAAGTCGATGATCCGGGGTTCAATCCCTACGACCGACGCACTTTTTGTATGTTTTGTACATTCAATGAAAAGTTGTAACTACCGCAGAAGAGATGGCGCCTGTATACGCAAGCATTAAATGCCTTCTCAATTTGGTCGAGTTGCCTGTCTATCTCAGTATGTATATTGTAGTCTTTGGTTGTAACTGACAGTTTCTTTCATAGGTAAAATTATTGCCATATGAAGAATTTGATAAAAATGCTGTGGTCACGCACAACTCGGTTGACAGACTAAATAACATTAAAAATCAGTCGGACGTCTTCTGTTGGTTTTGATTGAGATGAAATTTGGTATGGAGATAGTTTCAATCCCGGGGAAGGACACAGGATAGGTACTTTTTATCCGGCAAGTCATCCTTAGTGAAATGGGAGGCGGAAGTTAGTATGGAGGCACGATATAAACGATTCACGCGGACGAAGTCGCGGGTAACAGCTAGTAGGCTATATTTTATACTCCGGCTTCACGAGCTTTCTTTGTAATAAGCAGGTGGAGCCACCACGTGTATAGCTGCCCTAATATTTAATGTTCAAAAACGAATTAATCTGAATCCGTCACAATTTTTTTCACAGATCACATCTGAATGGTTTCTCGTTTGTTTCAGCGGATGAGGCAATATTTCCCTTCCTCATCAATGCATTCGACAAAGCTACAGCCGCAGCCATACAAATGGAACGGCGTCCAATGAATCTGACTAAAAATAAAATGATAGCTTGACGCGAAACCGTTGAAATTGAAACTAGCCGAACGAGCGTATTGTATTCATGCGTGTTACCGCTCGGCCACGACTTTGGTCTTAAGCGACCTGCGATCAGCGTTTTATCTGTTCACTGCGCGGTCGAGACGCGCAACGCACTGTGGTTAGTTGGGATCACGCGCAATGAACAGATAAAACGCTGGCCGCAGGTCGCTTAAGACCAAAGTCGTGGCCAGGGGGTTATAGGTAAGACAAAAGCTCCGCTATTCTGTAATTTGTTTTAACCTCAACTCACCATACGGGGTGTTTGGTCCATCGTTTGCCAAATTAAAACGACAGGTAGTTTGGATCATTTGCTATAATTTTCGGCATTCAAAAAATGTTGTGCCCACAGGTTTTGTATAAGTAATTTTTTTTCATAATTTTTGTAAAATTCTAAGGTCCTACGCGTTTGAACTTGAATTTAAAAGAAAAGGAAGTGGTAGAGCCTACATAAAAAATAAAAAAACTTTAATGTTGTACGTCTCTATCAAAGTGAAAGTTATTTGCAAGTCTACTTAAAATTTTCGTCTTGGGTAACTATGATTCTGCAATTTAAAAAATACAATAAAGATCATGTTCTTATAATTCTTTAAAAAGTTCTCTAGGCTATCCTCTTTCTAATGTATGCCAAAAAAACCTTTAAGGAACTTTATTAATTTGCCAATTTTGTGTAAGAGTCTTACTAGGCTCGTAATGGGCATGCGATAAAAAGCATATTCTAAGTACGACTCCTAGCTAACGTCTAAATTATGTTTGTGTTCTCTCGTGTTCCGAAGGAGACCCCAAACCACAACAAAACAGCACGTGGTGACGTCACAATTACCTGTCAATTTGTTACAAGAGCTGTTTTCAGAGCTCGCCGGAAAAATCTCAAACATGATATTATCTGACATTGTAGCTGTTCCTATTATCCTATACACAATATCTACAGACATTTTATCCTCTATAAAAATTGGATATAATAGAATGACACCGTGAAATAACTACAACTTAGAAAAGTTGTAAACCCCCCGAAATTTTCATTTCGTTGAAACGATTTTGTTGAAACGTTGCTATGAACCATCTCGATCACGTCAGCTTTCGGATAAAAAAAACCCGCATTCAAATCGGTCCATTCGTTTAGGAGCTACGATGCCACAGACACACACACATACAGACACACACACACACAGACATACAGACAGACAGACACACAGACATACAAACACACAGATGCGAACTTATGACACCCCTCTTTTTCCGCGTCGGGCGTTAAAAAAGGAAGAAAAAATATCTAATAGACTATTTGATATACCAACTGAACAACCAAAGAAACAAAAGCAAAGCTTGAATTGTTTGTATCCCAAAAGCTGTAAACCTAAAACATAGGCTGAATTGCACAGGATTTACTGTTTGTTAGGAGTTGTCAATATTTCCGTCACCGGTTTTATTTGTTTCCAGGGCTGTTATTCGCTACGCTTTAATGCGGCTCACCCCGCCGGTCACCCGTTACGAAACTAGACCTCTACCTTCGCTTAGTTACTACGCATCGCGGTGTCAAGGTATAATTGTAGGTGAGCGTTGAGGTGAGCTTAAAACGAGTTACAGAAGGGGGGGGCAGTTGGCACTTCATATATACAGTATATTCTATCTATTGAAGCAATGTTTTTCAACCTTTTTCATGGCGCGACCCCCCTAGGTCAGAAAATGTTTTGCGACCCCCCCCCCCCCTCTGCGCTGTTCTTAAATTATATAAGTATTCTATTTTACAAATATGAAATCCCTACATGTTTTAACTAACCAAATTCAAGCAGCTGCGACCCCTTCCAAGCTGCCCCTTGCAAGCCGTGGGGGTTGCGACCCACAGGTTGAAAAACACTGTATTGAGGTAATCCAGAAGGGTAATCAATCACGTAAAGTTTCGATCGCGCGTTAGGAAAATTTAACTGTCATTTTTCCATATAAAAATTGACATTTAGATCTACCTAACGTACTCGTACGTACAATCAAATGCGTTACGTGATCGACCTCCAGGACTTACAACATAAATGGTTGATAAGTAGGTACTCTACTCAGAAGTGTGCCTAACATTTCTTAATTGCAAGTCCCGTCTGTCGATCAATTTTTACAAGCATTTTATTAACTTGTAATGTATGTAAGTATGTAGGTATGTAATTTGTTCGGGTGGAATCTTGCAACTCTATCTTGAAGCAGATATCTTCAACCGATTGGGCTGTAATTTTGGGTAAAGGTATAGTTTGGGTGACAATTCAATATTATGGTACCATCGTGCTGATCTGATGATGGAGACAGAAGGTGGCCATGAGAATTCAGTACTTAACCGACGTAGCCCCGTTGAGTTTAGACTCGTTAGAATCGTCTCGATGAGTAGTTAATGACGGTATACAGAAAAGTACAGTCGGCAATAAAAGCTTGTACCAAAAATGTAATTTTTGACAGAAACTTATTTTCAAGTCATTACACGAAAACTGTCCCATGTTCGAATCATGTTAGTATAAGTTCAATTTGAGCGAGCCAAACTCTAGGGATATCCGAAATAGCTCCGGGCCGGCGGTAATGAACGCTGCACCGAAACAGCAGGACGCAGTTCCGTGTCATGGGGATTGCGAACGCTATTTCATAAAGCCTGCATCACACTGGCGCGGCCTGCGGTGGCGGACCATAGTAAATTTGACAGCTAATGACAAGTTTTCTATTGTCCGCCGCGGCCAGAGTGCGCTAGTGAGATGCAAGCTCTCGAGGGACACCGAGCACGGTATCTTTCATCATCCTCCTAGCGTTATTTTTTTATTTATTTTTTATTTATTTATTGGTATTGAGGATAACAACAGCCGTAGATATAACTAATACTTGGTAATTACATAATACAAGGCCAATAACAGTCATCCATTAATTACTTAAGAAACTATTAACAAGGTAAGTCAAACATAGTGAAAATGTTCAATCAGAAGGTTTTAAACTAAAACTAAAAAATTAACAAGACGCTAAAAAAAAAAAAACAAATGTTAGTTAGACACCAATTGTCCAAATTAGTATAGATATTTACGCATCGTTGCGATGCATGCGAGTTCATACCTAGATATACAGTCCACAGCTATTTCAAATGTTAGTTAAGAATAAAATATCATACAGAGTGCACGTCTATTAATTCCAAAATCCCAGCAAACTAAAATCATCCTTATCTGCCCGAACATATGGTCCATAACGAATCGGATAACTTCGCACCTGGAGACTGCTCGCCGGCCGGTGAGAACAATAGCGGCTAATGGCGAGATAGATAAGGACGAGTCGAGCGAGCGCTAACCGCATGTTTTTAGTGCAAATATAATAACGCGTAATATCTTCGAGTGTGGACATTACAAACTATCAGTGTTTATAAGTGATTTGTGAGACTTTTTCACTAACTTTTATTACGTGACATACTGTGAGTGAGTTATTATAACGAACTGAGCAATATTAAGCGAGTTTACGAGACATTTCATCCTAGTGTTCTATTATCTTTGCACGCGTACCTACTGTTTGTTGGGACTTAGATTATCGAGTGAGTCATTATGTCGACGTTACAAGAACTAATTACCTATCAAGAGGAGTTGTTAAGCAATCTGAAGAATTCTGAGAAGAACTTTAGGAAATCGCCGACAGAAAGGATTAAACGACCTTATTTAGAAACGAGACTAGAAGTACTTGAGAAACAGTTTTGTGATTTTCAAAACGGACATAAAGAAGTTATTTCCAAAGCATCGAAAGAAAGAAAGGAGCCATATTTTATTCAAAAGAGGCACGAAGAGTTTGAGGAATGTTATGTTCAATACAAGACCTTTTTACGAGAGAATTTGGAACCGTTTTTGCAACCAACCACGCAACCATTGCCGCCCGTTCCAGCAACTTTTGTTACCAAGGATGGTACCTGCGATGTACAGTTGCCTCGAATTAATTTACCTACATTTGGAGGAAAATATGAAGATTGGCAAATGTTTTATGATATGTTTACTTCGTTAATTCATAAAAATAAGTATATAACGGCGGTTCAAAAATTGCATTATTTAAAGAGCAGTTTATCGGGAGAAGCGCAGAGTTTGCTTTGTAACTTTTCGACTACTGAGGCAAATTATGATGAGGCTTGGAAACAATTAGTTCGACGTTACGATAACAAGCGATATAACTGTAATGCTGTTATGAGGAGCTTATTTTCGACTAAGAAAATAAACAACGAGTCTGCTAACGCGGTGAGGCATTTATTGGACACCACGTCAACATGTTTGAAGTCGTTGCAAAACATGGGCATTAGCACGAGCTCTTGGGATGCAATTATCGTGTTTTTGGTGGTATCAAAATTGGATACTGAATCTATGAAACAATGGGAGCAACATTTGAATACGCTCGGCGATGATTTACCTACATGGGAGCAATTACGAGAATATTTAGAACACAGATTCAGGTCATTATAGATGATTGACACCAACACATCCCGCCCACAACAACCAGCTAAGCCTGTGGTGAAAGCTAAAACTTTTCATACGGCGATCGAAAATAAACCTCAGACAAATGACGTCGAGTGTACTATGTGCCATGAGAACCATCACATTTACCACTGCAAGCAATTTGGGTACATGACGCCCAAGGAACGGCAAGATTTTGTGCAAAACAATAGGTTGTGTTTCAACTGCTTGATGCCTACTCATTCGGCAATAAAGTGTCGGCAGTCATCGAGTTGTAGAAAATGCGGAAGGAGACACCACACCCTACTACATTTTGAGCGAGAGATGAAGGAGATCAACCAGGAGGTGCGAGCTACGAGTGAGTTTTTGTCGTCGTCACCGACTGCACCACACGAGACACCGAGCACGTCACGAGGTGACACACATATTACAGCTGCATTTTCGAGAGGTGCGCTTCAACCTAACAGTGTACTTCTTGCGACGGCTAGAGTTAAGGTATTTAATTCCACTGGTTGTAAACAAACTATTAGAGCTTTACTTGATCAGGGTAGTATGGCTTCTTTTATTACTGAAGCTACTGTACAATTACTTGGACTGACACGCAAACCAGTAAGTGGGTTTGTGTCAGGGTTAGGAGACGGTCGTATGAGGATCAAACACACGGTTTCACTGCGCGTAGAATCACGCCATAACCCTGCGAGTTCTGTTCATGTATGTGCTTACGTATTACATTCTTTAACATCTTTGCTTCCAGCTACCCAACTTAGCGTTCCTGAGTGGTCAGATATTGGAAACTTACCTTTAGCGGATCCAATGTATACAACACCAGGTAAAATTGATATCCTTTTAGGCTCTGATGCGTATGGCGAAATACTGTTAGAGGGGATGATCAAGCAGTCAGAAGGAAGCTTAATGGCACAGAATACTATCTTTGGATGGATTTTGTCCGGACGAGCTATGAGAGGATCAGAAACTGAGGTAAAGGCTAAGTTGACCAGTATGCATGTGAAAATTCAGGAAGATGATTTATTGAGAGAGTTTTGGGAGATGGAGAATGAGCCTAATTTGATTCAAAAGGAGATGACTGAGAGTGAAAAGCAATGTGAGGATTTCTTTGACGCCACTACCGTGAGAAATGAGCATGGAAGACTAGTAGTATGACTACCTTTCACAACAGAGGACCCTAAATGTCAGTATGGGCATTCTATGGAAATAGCTATGAAGAGATTAGAGATCTTAGAGAGAAAGTTACTGAGAGAGCCAAAACTTCGAGAAGAATATAACAAGGTTATGTCAGAGTACTTGAGCTTGAACCACATGAGACCAGTGACGTCAAATGAGTTAGAGAATAAAAAGGCAGTATACCTTCCTTTTCATGCTGTAGTGCGCGAAGACAAGGAGACCACAAAGGTCAGAATTGTCTTTAATGCGTCCAGCAAAGGAGACAATAACGTGTCCTTGAATGACGACCTTCTTGTTGGTCCAAAATTACAACAAGATTTGAGACACATTTTAATGAGATGGAGAAGACATAAAGTCTGCCTTGTTGCAGATATCGTTAAAATGTATAGAATGGTTTGTGTGGCTGATGAGGATACCGATTTTCAGAGAATCGTGTGGCGATTTAAGTCAGACGGATCGGAGCCTGTACAACATTATAAGCTATTGAGATTGACGTTTGGCACAGCTTGTGCCCCGTACTTGGCGGTAAAGTCGTTACAAAGACTTGCAGAGTTGGAAGAAGCAAAGTATCCTACAGCTGCGAGAATAACCAAACAGGATTTCTATATGGATTACTTAATCACTGGAGCTGAAACTGAAACTGAGGTATTACAGATATTAGACGAAATGAACGAGTTGATGATATCTGGTGGATTTGAGCTTCAAAAATGGAACTGTAATTCTAAAACCCTACTTCAGAGGATTGCAGGAAACAATGAGAATAATGAGAATGACCAACAGTCAGTACACTTAAAATTGAATAAGGCTATTAAGGTTCTTGGTGTGAGTTGGAACAGAGAGACTGATAAATTTGAGTATACGATAAACCTCACTGAGCCTAAAGAACCAATAACAAAGAGACAAGTACTGTCTGATGTGGCGAGATTGTATGATCCATTGGGTTGAATCGCTCCTGTTGTAGTCGTGGCCAAAATATTTATCCAGAAATTATGGAAGTCTGGTCTTGAGTGGGACGACTCTTTGACAGAGGAGTTATTATGTGAGTGGCTGACCTTCAGAGATGAGCTAGTTGATCTAAAGCATCTAGAGTTACCGAGATAGTTAAATGCAACACCGAGATCGAATATCGAGCTTCATGTATTTTCAGACGCTTCAAGATCAGCCTTTGCAGCAGCAGTCTATGTTCGAGTAACAGACGAGCTAAACAATGTTAAAGTACACTTGGTGACAGCCAAGACTAGGGTTGCCCCTACAGTAAAGGAATTATCAATTCCTAGGGCAGAGTTATGCGGCGCAGCTTTAGGAGCTAAACTTATATCCGAAGTAGCACAAGTGATGGAGATACCAAAAGAGAAGTTACATGGCTGGACTGACTCCACCATTGTACTGGCTTGGCTCAGAGGAGGCTCAGCTCGTTGGACTACTTTTGTAAGTAACCGAGTGTCCACGATACTAAACATTTTAGATGTTGAGCAATGGAGCCATGTACCTACAGAATCTAATCCTGCAGACTGTGCGTCTCGCGGATTATCAGTACAACTATTACTCCATCATCCATTGTGGTTGAATGGCCCTCAGTGGCTGACAGAGCCTGAATTAGACATGAGCCCTATAATCCTAGAAGATACACATGAGGAGGAAAGACTCGCATCTTTAACTGTTTCATCTATCATTGATGAAGAACCTTCAATTTGGTCGAGATTTTCTTCATTATCGAGATTGTTAAAAGTAATATCATACTGTAGAAGAGTGTTAAACTTAAAATTGCAAAAAAATGAGAGAGTAAAAATGCCAAAATTTGTAACTTCAGAAGAAATGAATAATACTTTAATTTCATGCATTAACAAAATTCAAGAGACTGAGTTTGCTACTGAGATAAAACAGTTAAAGAGTCGAGGATTGGTAGCAAAAAAGAGTAATCTTCGCACTCTGTGTCCGTTTTTGGACGAGAAAGGGACATTAAGAGTGAGTGGACGAATTGCACACTCGGACGCGAGTTATGATACGAGACATCCAGTGATTATGCCTGGTAAACATCATTTTACCAAGCTTTTAATTCTTGATGCTCATCATCATACTTTGCATGGCGGTCCTCAAGTAATGCTAAACTTTTTGAGAACAAAGTACTGGATATTGCAAGCTAAAGATCGTACTAAGAAAATCTATCGAGAATGTGTAACGTGTTTAAGATATTCTAAAAAGAAGTCTGTTCCTCTAATGGGACTTCTTCCTGAAGCGAGACTCAAACCAAGTAAGTCATTCAAATCTACAGGCGTAGATTTCTGTGGTCCTGTAAATATAAGATTTTCACCTGGCAGAGGAGCTAAATCTTATAAAGGTTATATTTGTCTGTTCGTGTGTATGGTCACCCGGGCTATACACCTCGAAGCTGTTACAAATTTAACTGCCAAGGGTTTCATTGCAGCTTTCAGGCGTTTTACTGCAAGGAGAGGTCACTGCCAAGACTTATATAGTGACAATGGCACAAACTTCGTTGGTGCCGATAGAGAGATGAGAGAAATGTTTAATCGTGCCAAATCATCACTACCAGATGAAATCGCGGCCATGCTTACGTAAGAACGTACAACATGGCACTTTATCCCACCTCACGCTCCCAATTTCGGCGGTCTTTGGGAAGCAGGAGTCCGAAGTACAAAAGGACATTTACGTAAGGTAGTAGGGAATAGTACACTTACTTACGAGGAGATGGCGACAGTCCTGGCGCAAGTGGAAGCGTGTTTGAATTCGCGGCCTTTAACTTTACTTAGCGATGATCCAAACGACCCTCTCCCCTTGACACCGGGCCACTTTCTGGTAGGCGAGCCGTTACTAAATATAGCAGATGAATGTGACACTAATGTAAACGGCCTAGACAGATGGCGCTTAACGCAAAAAATTGTTACAGATTTTTGGAAACGGTGGTACAAGGAATATTTAGTAAATCTTAATCAGAGGTATAAATGGAATTCTAATTGTACTACTGAGCTCGAGATTGATGACGTTGTTATTTTGAAAGAGGACAATATTCCTCCTGCTAAATGGATTTTAGGTAAAATTGTAGAAAAACATACTGGACCTGATAATATAACTAGAGTTGTTACTGTCAAATGTAAATCAGGATTTTTCAAACGTCCAGTTAGTAAACTTTGTCTCATTACTAAAAATTATTGATGTTTTTACATAAGGAACTTATATTGTGCTTAGTTAAGTATTCTTGTTATGTTTACAGTTTATATTAGTAGTGTGTTCTATATTTTGCCGTGTAATTTAAGAACTATGTTCTTGGTGGGCGGAATGTCCAAATTAGTATAGATATTTACGCATCGTTGCGATGCATGCGAGTTCATACCTAGATATACAGTCCACAGCTATTTAAAATGTTAGTTAAGAATAAAATATCATACAGAGTGCACGTCTATTAATTCCAAAATCCCAGCAAACTAAAATCATCCTTATCTGCCCGAACACCAATAGACTAACAGCTTAAATTAACATTATTAACATAGCTTAAAATAACTTAAATTAACATAGCTTAAAATAACTTAAAAAATAAAGTCAGACGAAGTTAAACCTGGACTAAAAGGATTTACAATAATATAAAAAAAAAAA
Organism: Epinotia brunnichana; assembly: GCA_963854355.1. Lineage (NCBI taxonomy): Eukaryota > Metazoa > Arthropoda > Insecta > Lepidoptera > Tortricidae > Epinotia > Epinotia brunnichana. Next base: position 48,131,206 of record OY977937.1, read on the forward strand.
AACTACTAATAGTAACAGAAACACCACTGATTTTTCCCAATTGTGCCCTAAAGAAGCCCGGGGTCCGCTTTGACACCTATCTTTACGAAAAAAACACCAAAAAGAATATCCAATCTCGTCGCAAGTCCCGAGTTCCCAGCCTCCAGTGGCCGGTTTCACGAAGGTACTATAAGTACAATTTTATCATTCGAAATTGGCCATTTCACTTGTATTGCCAGTTTGGAAGTCCATGCCTTGGCCTATGCAGTCACTGGTATGCAATACGAATTTTCCCGGGACTAAAATAAAAACAAAATTTGTTTAGATCGAATTCTGGCCATCCAAAACCACCATAACCATAAGAGAGGTAGGGCACAGCGGAATGTCATCTCGCTCGTATGTGGAGCAGCCCAACTGGGGAAATACCTCCACCTTACAGAAGACCGCACCCATAATAGCACCACTGCTTTGTAGTGTTGCTATATTATTGCATGCTATGAAGTATGTGGTGTTGTGTTCCTGGTGGTGAGTAAGGTCGCCAGAGCTCCCTAGGATGCGCGGTGTTGAGAGTGAGGGACCTGCATGTCTCTATCTGCCAACACAGCAAATCCTCAAGTGAATAAAGGGTCGGCAACGCGCTTGTGATTCTTCTGGAGTCACAAGTGTCCATAGGCTACGGTAACTGCTTAACATCAGGCAGGCCGTAAGCTTGTTTGCCACCGTCGTAGTATAAAAAAAAAACCATATTGTAAAGATTTACAGTATGGTTAGTTTTAAGTGACTAAAAGAATTCATCATCAGCCTATGTATATACGTCCCACTGCTGGGAACAAGCCTCCTCACATGGGGAGAGGACGCTGGTCCAGTGCGGGTTGCGGACTTCACATACATCGTTGAATGTCTTCGCATTTATATGCAAAATTCATCACGATGTTTTCCTTCACCGAAACGCTGATAAATAAATAAATGAACCGGCCAAGTGCGAGTCGGACTCGCGCACGAAGGGTTCCGTTACCATTATCTATAAAAACGGCAAAAAATCACGTTTGTTGTATGGGAGCCCCCATAAATATTAATTTTAGTTTGTTTTTTGGTATTTGTTGTTATAGCGGCAACAGAAATACATCATCTGTGAAAATTTCAAGGGTCTATCTATCACGGTTCATGAGATACAGCCTGGTGACAGACGGATAGACAGACGGATGGACGGACAGCGGAGTCTTAGTAGGTAATAGGATACGGAACAAATACATAATATAAAAATATTCCTCCTTACTATTTAGCGTGGGATGAACAGTATACCCGCTCAATACATTCACTTCATCATATCAGCCGAAAGACGTCCACTGCTGGACATAGGCCTCCCCCAAAGAGTGCCACAATGGCCGGTCCTGCGCCACCCGCATCCAGCGGACTCCCGCGACCTTTACCAGGTCATGTACATTCACTTGCTCGCATCGAATTCCATAATCTAAAGAAGAAATCTTTTTTAAAACTCTAACACCCGGTTTTATCGTACCCATAAGATTTGAGCATTTAAATAAACGTTTACGTTTTAACAATTTTTTTCCAAGCTGTAGTTAAATACGTGAAACTTCACCTAAATAGACATCGGTTACACGGTAATTCTGGCTTCAGTTCAATCCATCATTCTTGTCAGACTGACGAGAGAATTATCGTGTAACCCTCGGACTGACGGACTGGTGGTCAGTCTCCTGTCCGTTTTCTGCCACTCACATGGGTGACACGATAATTCTCTCGTCAGTTTGATCAGAATGATGGATTGAACTATACTACGTTTTATCGATACAATACGTTTTCGAACGCGTTTGCGTTTAGTCTCAATTTATATGGCAACGCGAACAGCGCCTCTGGTGGTAACTATTAGGAACTACGCGTTGCCATACAAATTGAAACTAAACGCAAACGCGTTCGAAAACGTATTGTATGGATAAAACTTATACTAGAGCCTCAGAGCTATCGTGTAACCGACGTCTTTCGAACCCATCGCTATCACACTTAATAACACCATTAGGCTCTTCACAAGTTTGACGTCAAATTGGCAGCGTCACTGTGGGAGCGTCAAGTGTCTTTCCATCTAAACAGACCTGACGAGCTTAATTAAAGAGCGAGATGCCCATACCCAAAGCCCGGTGCTAGAGAGGGACGGACATGGATATCGAAGGTTTCAATTCCCTATTCAGTAATTCGCGTCTGTTTTCGAGAGGGCTTCAGTTTGATGGATGTATTATATGGCACAAACTTAATCCGTTCGGGTGGCTGAATTCGACTGGTTGTTATAAAGTGCCTGAGAGTTTATAGTTGACAGTGACGCGGATGTAGGTATTGGTAAGTTGGTATTGTAAAGGGCTGGTCGCAGGTTTTTGGGTTTGAGAACCTGATACCTGTTGAGATGGTAGGGTGGTTGTATTGGTGTGTCGTGTTTAGGTGAACATAGTCGAGGCTCAGAACGGTCAAAAGATAACTAGAATAGGTACCATAGTATTGGTAGATTTAAATTGGGCCAGTATAGCTTTTGCGCAATTATTTTCAGGAGTAGGATTTATTAAACTTAGGAAGCATTCCAGCCTTCTCTTTAATGACAGCTTACAAAAAGAACGCATGCAATTAATATCTTATTTTACTAATTTATACAGCGCCGCCAGTTACAAATCTATTTTGGGATAGCCTCTTTGGAAGCCTTATGGGGGGGGGGGGGGGGGGGTCTAGGGGGTCAAGCATAGGATGTCTATTTGACTACTTCACTACTACATACAAGACGGCCTTTTGATTTTTTTTAACCTCCTATAGGTAAAAAAAAAGTAAAGGCCGTCTCGTATGTATAAAGTCTACGGTACGCTGTGTTTCCATTTTTAGGGTTCCGTACTCAAAGAGTAAAACTGGACCCTATTACTAAGACTCCGCTGTCCGTCCGTCCGTCCGTCTGTCTGTCACCAGGCTGTATCTCGCTGATACCGTGATAGATCTAGTTGAAATTTTCACAGATGATGTATTTCTGTTGCCGCTATTATAACAACAAATACTAATAACAGAATAAAATAAACATTTTATTGATAATGGTTCGTGTGCGAGTCCGACTCGCACTTGGCCGGTTTTTATTTAACAACAGCACACAAGGGTGAAGACGCGGTAAAGTTTTTTTTTGTGCCATTATTAAAGGAAAATAAAGGTTATCTTTTTAATTAATTGCGGTATGGGTCAATGATATTTTCTGACGTTACTGAATGCATTTTCGGACCAGAGGCAAACCATATTTGAGACCGGCTTACACTTAGTATTTATTTTTTTATTTTATTTATTTATTCATAATCATAGATATAAATAATGCAAACACTTCGATAGTAACTGAAAGACAAACGTCCCAACGCTAAATGACTGCCCCACTCAATTAAACCCTCTGATTAAACTATGTATCAATGTCTAGCCTCACGCCACAAACTGAAAGGCACCCTAAGTTTCCAATGTAAAGGCTCTGATTTAAATGATTAGTCAATGAAGACCAATTTGAATACTGAATACACAAATTGAGATGGTTTTGTACGAGTTGCAGATTGGTACATTGAAGGTTATGTACTGATCTTGATAAGTCCGAAATAAATTAGGCGCGCTGTTAATGCCAAAAGGTATTCTACCGTTTCAAAAATGACCAAGCGATGTGACTATGCGGTAATTAGTCATCGGTAATTGTCAAATTTCCCGCAAGAAAACGTTGTCTATGAGCAAAATTGTTGATATTACAGTAAGACTACGAGTATAAAGCCATTTTTGGCACCAAATACCAATAGTGATATCTTTTTTTAAATCTATCTGTTAGTATTACAAAACAGTCCCCGCGAAGGATACGGGCGACTGAATCCGCGATTACTTTACGGTAAATTATTTCTACTGATTCTGGAACTAGTGATTCTGTGTATGAATGATGAGTGATGATGGATGAAATGGAGAGTGAATATGTGCCATTGAACTTTTTCAGGTTATTAAGTATGAAGGAGGCGAGTTTGTTTGTTTAATAGTGATATCATCCTCCTAGCGTTTGTCCCGTTAGTGCTCAAACAAGCCCGGGGTCCGTTTTGCCACCTAATACCAATATTTGGCGTAGGAACTGGTTTTACGAAAGCGACTGCCACCTGACCTTCCAACCCTGAGGGAAAACTAGACCTTATTGGGTTTAGACCGGTTTACTCACGATGTTTTCCTTCACCGACAAGCCACGTTAAATACCAAATGATATTTTGTACATTAGTTGTTTGATAAAACCCAGTGGTAAGAGCCGGGATTTGAACCCATAACCTCCAGATTGCATGCCGCGTCGGCTACAGTCGTGTTAATAGTGATATACTCCTTGACCTTTATACTCTTTTCTAACCAACGTCATTTGTGTTCCTAATCGTAGAGGATTAAGTTATCATTTTGGGATCCCATAAATATACATAACTCAATTTTCTATCACATTATTCTCAAAATAAGTACCTATTGAACCGGTTACGCTAATATGAAGCAGAATTTAAATTCCTGTAAGGTTGTTCAGAACGACGAAGATTGTAAAGTTATCGGGCCGAGTAGCGCCGAATTCCCTGCGTTCGGTATTCGGTGTCAGAGCTGTGTACGAGGGCGACTACCAAGCTTGAGACTTGGCACATTTTTAGTATTTTTCCGGAGAGGTATTTAAATTACTGTAAAGTGAAGAGGAACGACGAAGATTGTAAAGTTATCGGGCCGAGTAGCGCTGAATTCCCTGCATTTTGTATTCGGTGTCAGAGCTGTGTACAGGGCGACAACCAAGCTTGAGAGCACCTTGCCACCTTTTAAGTATTTTTGTGAGAGGGTTTTTTTTTACCATCTGGTGTTATTGGATGGCATAAGTTTTAATTAATATGTTGAAAATCAGTAGTAATTTAAATTCAATAGCAGCTCTGCAGAGAATACCTACTTAAACCAGCCAAATAAAAGAGAAAGTTGCTGTCGAGTCGTACGAAGACGTAAAGAGGCTGGCATAGGAAAAACATCTGTAGCGGTTACTCCACCGACAAGAGCCTAGCTCTTAAATAGTGATGATTATGAGCAGTTCTGCATAATCGATTAAATTCATGATCACAGTGACAACATGATTCACAAATACAGTGTCCTTCATTCACTTCATTCACTGTTCGACACTCTATCAGCGACATCGATACGAATACATTATATACTGGTACATATAACCGCCATACGATAAATAGATGAGATAGACGCAAGCATAAGGAAGGCGACTATCAGAAAGGAATGCGGCGTGTTGTGGAGCTTGCTACCAACACCTCAAATGTTGTCCACGACCACTCTAGCTGTCAAGAGTCAAAACGAAGAAGAAGAATGCGAACTTAGATTTTCGTGGGAACGGATGGACAAAGTTGATATACAACGTGTTTATGACAATTTCCGTTAATTGCAAGGGGGCATACTCGTAGTTTAGGTCGCGGGAGTCCACTGGATGCGGGTGGCGCAGGACCGGCCATTGTGGCACTCTTTGGGGGAGGCCTATGTCCAGCAGAGGACGTCTTTCGGCTGATATGTTGATGATGATGATAATGATAGTTTAGATCAAATAAAGTTAATTTCTCCAAGACAGTAGTATATTAACTCATACTGTTATCAAGATATTCAATGTTTAATTTAATCAGTTTTGCAGATTTAACCAGTGTGAATGGCTCTTAACTATGACGTCATAACAAATTTTTAAATTTTGTAAGGTTCCTATACACTACAAGAAGGTTTAAAAAGTGAGTTCGTTCGATATTAAATATTTTTTACTAACATATTTTTTATTTCATGTGTTTCAAGACCCTTGTACAATAAGACAATAACCGTTAATGCTACATTATATGAATTTGTACAAAAATTGAAAAAAATATATTTTTAATTTTTGTCTCTCAAGAAATAATTGGACCGTGTTATGGAATAGCGAACTAAGCGCTATCTTAAGCGCTGTCGCTTGATCGCTTATTTCATAACACTGTCCAGTTATGCTAATTGGTTTCTGTGAATGTACTCTGCAATATGCGGAAGTTAACGGAAATTCCTGGGAACACCGTGTATATTACCGAATACTTTCCCCAAGTCCACAGTCCCGGGGTAACCTCACCTGTCGATACCAGGTGCGAAGTTCTCGCGCGGGCTCATCTTTTACACCCAATAATACCTATTACCTACAAATATAGCAGGGATCCACGGTAACGCGAAAAATGGGTGATTTAGACTGGCCAATTTATTTTTGAGTAAATGAAAAAAGTGTGTGGGCTAAAGGGTTTACTAATTGGCGAATACATTAGAATTTAGACCTAATGTAATATTGTCCAGTATGGAATTGGTTCATATTATTATTGGTTGGTTCTGAGCATGATAGCGGACAGGATCGATGGCCTGTACATGAACAACTGCTGCATGATATATGCACGCAGAAATCAATAATAATGATAATGATGATAATATAATGTACTAACACTAGTTTAATAAGTAATACAATTGTTACTAACACCATGATCCCATGTTGGTCGTAAATAAAGTATTTATTTAAATTAATATCAAAATTAAATCTACTACTTTGTACAAAATCCATAAGTGACGTACTTTTTTCCGATTGGTCATGTATTTACGTAATTCCATATGGACGCATTGCTTTCGACCTACATCAAGTATTTCAATATTACTTTTAGGACGTAATTAAATTTTAGCATCATTCAGGCTGGACAATTTTCCATGTCGAGGATTTTCAACTTCATAAACATTATTCGGATTCGACCAATAATTTCTAGTTGTCAATTTTCGATTTGTGCTGAATGATCAATATAATTTGAGCTGCTATTGCTTCTTTTGGAATGCTACGGTTATTTTGATGGAGCCAGAAGGCAGATCTCTTTAATGGCTAATAGAATCGAGTAACATTACGAGTACGCTCGACTTGACAACAATGTCAGGCACTGACAGCTTTCGTTTTAAGTCTAGTCGTTTTTAGAATTCAAACTTTCGTGAGACTTCTTTAAAATAACACAAATAAATAAATTAGTACCAAGTAGCTTTTTTAAAAAAATCTTTCCTTTTTCAACGTCATCATTATCTACATAGTTATGTCAACAACATCATCTCTAATTATTATTTGGCTGTGTGGATTTGCGTCGCTGAATACCGGCATTGAGATGTCGCAGATTATCGTGAATTCCAAACATCATCTTAAACCATATAGGTATGACCTTAAGCCATCAGGGTCGTCAACGAGAGTCGACACACGCGGTACTTAATAGTCTTAATACCTTTGTACAGGCTTTCTATTAACTTGCAATGTAGGTATGTGTGTTTGTGCGGGTGGAATCTTGCAACTCAATTTTAAAGCAGATATCTTCAATCGATTGAGCTTTTGGGTAAAGGTATAGTTTGGATGACAATTCAATATTATGGTACCAACGAGCTGATGATGTAGACAGAAGGTGGCCACGGGAATTCAGTACTTAAGTACTGAATTCCCGTGGCCACCTTCTGTCAGTTAACTGACGTAGCCCCGTTGAGTTTGGACTCGTTAGAATCGTCTCAAAAACTCAATGAGTAGTACCGTTGATGACGGTATACAGAAAAGTAGAGTCTGCAATAAAAGCTTGTACCAAAATTTTTTGACAAAAACTTAGTTTCAATTTGATTTAGTTAATGATAACTATCATCTTGTATATACTTTAGAAAATAAAATACCAATCTATGCTACGGTAGCCTAGTGGTTCAGGCATGCGACTGTCAAGCGGCGGTCGTGGGTTCGAATCCCGGCTCGTACCAATGAGTTTTTCGGAACTTATGTACGGAATATTTACCGTTACCTTTTCGGTGAAGGAAAACATCGTGCGGAAACCGGTCTAATCCCGATAAGGTCTAGTTTTCCCTCTGGGTTGGAAGGTCAGATGGCAGTCGCTTTCGTAAAACTGGTGCCTATGTCAAATCTTGGGATTAGGTGTCAAAGCGGACCCCGGGCTCCTTTAGGGGCACAACCGGGAATAACGCTAGGAGGATGAGGATGACTAACATTGTAAAGAGGAAAGGTTTGCGTGATTGTATTTTCTAAGTTTCTATGTCTACATAGGTATATCTCCGAAGCTACTCATCCAATTTCCAATTTTTTTTCATCAGTATGGAAAGTGGATCTTTAGGGTAGACAGTAGATACGGTGGACTTAATATTTTACCCAGCGGGATCTATATTAGTAGGTAAGCGTATTGTCATCTAGTATTCATAGTCGGTACTAGCTTTGCTTAGTTTGGGACTAAGTAGGAGGATTTGTGTAAGATTGCCCGTCAATATGTATATCTATGTATTTACTTAGTTATAGATGAAGTTAAAACATAACTACGCTAAAATGATATCTGAAAACTGATGAACCGGCAACCCTAATGATAGTAATTAAGCCGAACTATATGCAAATGTATATGTTTATTACGCATGTCATAATATATCTGGGTCAACCCTATTGTGCGGGCAATACCAACAATACCAACATTGATGCACTGGTTATCTCGGTATATAATTTAGACTGTATTATTCGAGATTACCTATCCATACTAACTCGTTATCCATATCCATCCATCCATATCCATCCATACTATCCATCCATCCATACTTCCATACCAATAATATAAATGCGAAATTCCCTGGGGGGGTGAAATGAGGGGAGAAAGTTATACGATATACACGAGTTCCACGCGGACGGAGTCGCGGGCAAAAGCGAGTAATATTATAATTATAATGCGAAAGTGTCTCTGTCTGTCTGTCTGTATGTTACCTCTTCACGCTTAAACCACTGAATCGATTGAGATGAAATTTTGTATGGAGATAGTTTGAATCCCGCAGAAGGACAAAGGATAGTTTTTATGCCGGAAATCATCCCCTAAGGAGGTGAAATGGGGAGTAAAAGTTTGTATGGAGCTACGATATAAAAGAGCTCCACGCGGATGGAGTCTATGTAATTTCTTAATGCATCTTCAGCTGGTGTTGTCTTTTAACATATTTTATCATTTTACCATCGTAGTTATATTAAATAAGTTTCTGTCCAAAATTTAATTTTTGGTACAAGCTTTTATTGCCGACTGTACTTTTCTGTATACCATCATCAACTTCTTGAGACGATTCTAACGAGCCCAAACTCAACGGGGTTACGTCGGTTAAATACTGAATTCCCATGGCCACCTTCTGTCTCCATCATCAGATCACCTCGATGGTACCATAATATTGAATTTTCATCCAAACTATACCTTAACCTAAAATTTCAGCTCATACGGATAACAGCAAGTGACTTAAAAATGGATTGCAAATTTTGACGTACATTTTACATACATACATACGAACAGGTCAAGTTAATATAAAGCTTGTAAAAAACCGGCCAAGTGCGAGTCGGACTCGCGCACGAAGGGTTCCTTACCATTATCTATACAAATATTAATTTATTCTGTTTTTAGTATTTGTTATTTTATTCAGTATCAGTTAAAACCCAAACTTTCTTATTCGTTACTTAGATGATTTTATGATTCGTGATGCCGACATTTAGAGGTGAATGCAAGTCCCGCACTCAACAACACGTATCCCGGCGACCTTAGTCACCACCAGGAACACAATACCACATAGTTCCGGTTAGGTACATTATGGCACTCTTTGGGGGAGGCCTATGTCCAGCAGTAGACGTCTTTCGGCTGATATGATGATGATGAACTATAGGCTTGCCTAACAAGACATTTTAGACAATCCGGTGGGAATCGGCTTGCATGGGCGCTCCGCCACAGGTACCTTTTACACTTGGTATGGCTTTTTACACTTCAAAGATTTATAGGTGTACTAGTGACCCGCCCCGGCTTCGCACGGGCTTATACCTATGTACAATGCACCTATTATACATATAAACCTTCCTCTTGAACCACTCTAAATATCTATAAAAATACCGCATCAAAATCCATTGCGTTGCGTAGTTTTAAAGATCTAAGCATACATAGGGACAGACAGACAGCGGGAAGCGACTTTGTTTTATACTATGTAGTGATGTAACAACACATTGAAGAATAAGGAATTTTGACATTGACATTGAAGGTAATTCTCCATTTGGGCTGAGACATTCCGCTTTACCCTACCTCTAAAAAGTGATACAACGAACAATTTAATAACAAAACTTTAACGCAATTTTAACTAAAATCTAAACCATCAAAAAACCGGCCAAGAGCGTGTCGGGCCACGCTCAGTGTAGGGTGTCGTAGTTTTTCGTCCGTCACAGTGTGTGAAATTATTTTGTAATTTTTGTCAAAAACTATTCAACCTATCAAGTTCAAAATTATTTTCCTAGAAAGTTTTTATAAAGTTCTACTTTTGAGATTTTTTAAATATTTTTAAAACGTATGGTTCAAAAGTTAGAGGGGGGGGCACATTTTTTTTACTTCTGGAGCGATTATCTCCGAAAATATTAACATTAGCAAAAAATTCTTGTAGCAAACCCCTATTTATTTTTAAATACGTATCCAACAATATATATTAGGGTTAAAATGAAAAAAAAAACACTCCCCACGTTACGTATAGGGGAGGTACCCTAATAATATAAAATAAATCACTTTTTATTTTTCCACTTTGTCGGCGTGATTGATATACATATAAATATCAAATTTCAGCTTTCTAGTGCTAACGGTTACTGAGATTATCCGCGGACGGACAGACAGACAAAGCGAAACTATAAGGATTCCTAGTCGACTACGGAACGCTAAAAAGTGTCATTCCCCGGTATGTTCTAGGTCTACCTACATGTCTGTCTTTGTTGTTTTGTTAAAGCCTTTGCTAGGCGGTCGCCAACACGCCCCTCCGACCGAGCGACCTTGGTCCGCACCGACCGTGTAGACAGTTGTTTGGAGCTAAATTTCATACGACAGCGGTCGGTGCTGACCAAGGTCGCTCGGTCGGAGTGGCGTGTTGGCGACCGCCTAGCAGAGGCTTAATTTAATTTAATTTAAATCTTTATTTCAGATATAGGTAATCCATATTTTGTTAATGAAGACTTACGACTAGTGTTAGTAAATAATAATACTACATAAATCTAACTTATTTCCTATATGATAGAAAGCTCTTTGTCATCCCTATCCAATGAGCCAAAATTGGACTATCATATCGGCCCGCAATCACCCCCAGAATCCAACAGGACCTGCCCCTAAGTCGACCCATCATCGAGACGATTTTTTTCCGTATTAAGGGGGGCGAGGGGGTCAAACATGACGGGAACACGCCACGATTTACTGTCATTCAGCACAAATGGAAATTTGACTACCTACTCGAAATTATTGGTCGAATCTGAATAATGTCATCCTGGACATGGAAAATCGTCCAGCTCCAGCCTCAACAATGCAATCATTTTATTACCTCCTAAAAGTAAAATTGACATACGTTCATATGAAATTAAGTACAGTCAAACATGACCAATCGGAAATATGTCATATATAAGTACGAATTTAGTAGAAAAAAGTCAATTTTCATATGAAATTTTGATATTCTTTAATTTTTGATATTTATTTAAATTAGGCTACTTCACGTTGCACGTATTTAAATACTAACTTTTGCCCGCGACTTCGTCCGCGTAGAACTCGTTTATATCGTAGCTCGATACAAACTTTCACCCTCCATTTCCCTTTTAGGGGTAGATTTCCGATATAAAAACTATCATATGTCCTTCTCCGAGACTCAAACTATCTTTATCATTACCATCATCATCATCATTTCAGCCGAAAGACGTCCACTGCTGGACATAGGCCTCCCCCGAAGAGTTCCAAAGTAACCAATCCTGCGCCAACCGCATCCAGCGGACTCCCGCGACCTTTACCAGGTCATCAGTCTCTTGTGGGGGGGGGCCTACCAACGTCGCGCCTACTAACTACCTCTATACCAAATTTTATCTAAATGGGTTGTATAGTAGCTCCATACAAATATTCACCCCCCATTTCACCCCTTAGGAGATGATTTCCGGGATAAAAACTATCCTATGTCCTTTCCCGGAACTCAAACTATCTGTAAACCAAATTTCATCTAAATGGGCCACTCACATCCAAATTTTCATCCCTTAGGGGAGGATTTTCGTAATATAACTATCCTATATCCTTCCCCAGGACTCCCAACTATCGCTAAACTGTAAATGGGGTCCATGCAAATTTTCACCCCTATTTCACCCCCTTAGGGGATGATTTCCGGAATAAAACTATCATATGTCCTTTCCCAGGACTCAAACTATCTCTTAACCAGATTTCAACTAAATGAGTTCCATCCAAATCTTCACCCCTCATCTTATCCTCTCAGGCGATGATTTTCGTTACAAAAACTATGCGATTTCCTTTCCCGGAACTCCAACTATATCTATAACGAATTTCATCTAAATGGGTTCTATTCTAATTTTCACCTCTCATTTCACCCCCTCAGGAGATGATTTTTCAGGATAAAATCTATGAATTTTCCTTCCCTGGGACTCCCACTATCTCTATACCAAATTTCAGTTAAATGGATTTTATCCAAATTTTCACACTCTAAATCATTCCCTTAGGAAATGATTTTCGGGATTAAAAATGTCCGTTGTCATTCTCCGGGACTCAAACTAACTCTATACCAAATTTCATCTAAATGGGTTCCATCCAAATTTTCACCCCTCATTTCACCCACTTAGATGATTTTCAGGATAAATACTATGCATTGTCCTTCTCCGGAACCCCAACTATCTCTATACCAAATTTCATCCAAATAGGGTACATCCAAATTTTCACCCCCTATTTTATGCCCTTGGGGGATTTTTTTCGGGACAAAAGCTATCCGTTGTTCTTCTCCGCGACTCAAACTATCTCTATAGGTACCAACTTTCACCCTAATAGGTTCCATCCAAATTTTAACACCCATTTCACCCCCTTAGGGGATGATTTCCGGAATAAAAACTACACTTTGTCCTTTCCCAGGACTCAAACCAACTCTATACCAAATTCCATCGAAATGGGTTCCATCCAAATTTTCACCCCCATTTCACCCCTTTAAGGGATGATTTCCGAGACCAAAAATATCATATGTCCTTTCCCAGCACTCAAACTATCTTTTAACTGTTAACTTGAAAGTTTTATAAGTTTTTATTGTTACTAACATGATATGGACATAGTCTGAAATAAATAATTTGAAATGAATTGAATTAACCAAATTTCATCTAAATAGGTCACATCACATCCAAATTTTCACCCCCTTAGGGGAGAATTTTCGGTATAAAACTATCCCATGTCCTTCCCCAGGACTCCCAACTATCGCTCTACCGTAAATGGGTTCCATCCAAATTTTCACCCCCATTTCACCCCCTTTGGTGATGATCTCCGGAATAAAAACTATCATATGCCTTCCCCAGGACTCCGAACTATCGCTATACCGTAAATGGGTTCCATCCAATTTTTCACCCCCCATTTCATCTCTTTAGAGGATGATTTTCGGGATAAAAAGTATCCGTTGTCATTCTCCGGGACTCAAACTATGTTTATACCAAATTTCATCTGAATGGGTTACATCCAAATTTTCACCCCCAATTTCACCCCATTAGGGGATGATTTCTGGAATTTAAAACTATCATATGTCCTTTCTCAGGACTCAAACTATCTTTTAACCAAATTTCATCAAAATGGATCACGAAAAAATGTTCACCCCCAATTACAACCCCTTAGGGGATGATTTTCGTGATAAAACTATCCTATGGGCTTCCCCAGGACTCCAACTCGCTATACCGTAAATGGGTTCCATAAGATAATTTCTGGACTAAAAATTATTTTATGTCCTTTCCCAGGACTATCTCCATACCAAATTTCATATAAATGGGTTCTATCCAAATTTTCACCCCTCATTTCACCCCCTCAGGAGATGATTTTTCAGGATAAAAACTATGCATTGTCCTTCCCTAGGACTCCTTCTATCTCTTTACCAAATTTTAACTAAATGGGAGTCAGTCTTTGCCGCCGCTCCGATACGGTCGCAAGGGTTGACTGCACTTCGTGCGCCGGTGTGTTTCTTCGCGTCGGCTGCACAGGTTAGGGTTCCTGAAGGAAAAGGCCCTCGCTTGCGCCGACGTGTTTGTGACGCGTCTGGCTGTCACCCGAGACCCTTCCCGAAAGGCTCCCTCGCGTTTGCCTCAGCGCTCCCGCGCTGCCGTTCCTAAGGGAATAGTCCTCGCTTGCGCCGACATGTTTACCTTCGCATCTGGCTGTCCCCCGAGGCTCTTCCCGAAGGGTCCCCGCATTTGCCTCAGTGCTCCCGCGCTGCCGTTCCCGAAGGTAATAGTCCTCGTTTGCGCCGGCACCCGTACCAGGCGTCCAGGCTGTCACCCGAGGCTCTTCCCGGAGGGTCCCCCGCGTTTACCTCAGCGCTCCCGCGCTGCCGATTACCAACTACGTTTTGCAACGGGGTTGCAACCCCTGCTTTAGATTCCGTAATATTAAGATTGTTTATAAATAAAGGGCATCCCAGTCCCACCGACCTACTTCTGACTCGATTGTTGTTTTTATTTAGTGGAAATCTCTTCTACCCCTGAGCTAGCTAGGAAACCTTCGCAACGCCCTTCAGGCGGAAGGATTTGTATGGCTCGCCCTCAGCGACGAAAGACTGAAGGGCGTTGCGAAGGTTTCCTAGCTAGCTCAGGGGTTCAGTTTCCACCAAATAAGAACAACAATCGAAACTAAGTACGAGATAGGCACTCGCACTATTGAAAAGAGGAAAGGTGGTGATACTGGTGATGTCTAAGTCCGAAATGATAGTACCTACTGGACAAATATATCGGAGAAATGTCCTGCCTATGAAAAAGGGTGAAGGTCAATGGAAAGTTTGTAATCAAGAGACTAGAGAGCGAGATGATTAAAATATGCAGGAATAAAGTAAAATTCATTCACTAGTAAAATTCATTAATACGTAATAAATAAACATGATTCTATACTTAAATAGATAATTTAATTTACATAAATAGATTACATGAATAGGTTTCCTTTTCATTAAAACAAGAAAGGGATGTAGTGTATCTGTGCTTATCTAGTGCGCATACGCATATATCTATATGTAGTGGGCATTAGTGGCTTGTCACGATATTTTTCTTGTAGGTGTACCTGTGCAAGAAGTGTCAAAAAAGAATAAAACAAAATGAAAAGTAGATTTTTTTAAAGAAAGTTTAAGGACATGGTGTTGATTGAATATATGCACTTTATAGCCTATTCTATTTTTATTCATGAGCATTTTGTGTGGTTACTCTCTCTTGAACAGTTTACCTATTATGAGATTATGACACTTTAAATGACCACCTGATTTTTTTTATACTATCCTAAATTACTCGAAAACAAAAGAAGATCGTGGACTGATATTAAGCATGTAGTGTTCTTAGGACCTGCCAGTACACCCCTTCAAAGGATCATCAAATCTCTCGTCGGGGGCCACTCTCACTAGCTTAGCTTGCTAGACCCCTTTTCCCAGTTCGTTACCTTATTAGACCTTTGATTTCGACTATACCACTGAACCAAATTTGAAGTTTTTGATATTCGTTCGACGCAGAATTTGACCCTCTTTAATATTATCTCGAATTTATTTTCCATTTGACGTACCGTTTTTGTGCTATATGCAAATAACTAAAAATTTCGCGGTTATTGGGCTCCCAAAAGTTTAGCTCACCTCCTGAGATGGTGCAAACTCGGATTACATGCATTTAGGACCAAATGATAAGGTATTGAAATGATTTCCAGCTTTATGGGAATTAATTCTTCGAAGAATTCAAATTTTCTTGGCCTGCTAGCCAATTTTTTTTCGAATATCTTCCTTGTACAGACTTTCGACCATCTTCAGCTTTATTATATGTATAGAGGAATCTAATTTATACTGGTCCAAAATTTTATTTGATCTACATTCATTTTGAACGTGAAAAAATTTATCATAAAAATATATATACAAAATTACATTTTCACAAAATTCACTTTCGATGGTAAGCACTTTTGGTGGATATTTTGAAATGGGACCAAAACCAATTTCAAAATAGCTAGTCATTTCGTGTTGACGATTTTCCATTTGTGCCGAAACTCTGCCGAATGACAGTAAATCCACGCCTTTTTAGGCTACCAATATGATGCATCTTTATTTCAAAAGTGTCATACCCTCCGTGGCAATCTTCAAAGCTCTTTAACTTTCAACATGACTTTTTCTAAGCTTTAAATGTAAGTACTGACAGAAGCGTGACCCTTGAATTATGCAAATAGGTATCGACGCCGTCTAAAAAGCTAAACTTCTTCACTTCGACGGAGGACTTTATTCGAAGGGGATCTTACCTTCTCATCTACAAACTTGGACATGGACCAGTTAGTCTCAAGTTGTTTCATGTCTGAGACACTGTTCAGAAAAAAAACATTGTTAAAGATCTGAGCTGGCAATATTTTAAACATTCAGAGCCGATGGCAACACGTATGCGTCTTAAGGTGGGTTGCACGAAACAATCTGTAACCGTAAGCGGTGCTCATTGAAATCTGAATGTATGAAAAGTTTGACAAGTTTCTATGGAATGACAGCTGTCGGTGCCATATTTAACCCTGATCGGCCTGTTACCATCGTAAAGGTTTAGGCGCACGTCTACAGATTCCCAATTCTACAGATTCTCACGTCTACAGATTCCCAATTCTACAGATTCTCATGTTTACAGATTCTCAATTCTACAGATTCTCATGTTTACAGATTCCCAATTCTACCGATTCTCATGTTTGTCCATGCGGCTCCGGACTAAAAAATAGATAGGTTAGGTTCGTTAGGTATCTTCAGATGCCCGAAGGGCAAATAGACCAGAAAAAGGAGCCCCGCGAAACATGAGGATCTGTAGAATTGGGAATCTGTAAACATGAGAATCTGTAGAATTGGGGATCTGTAGACGTGAGTATCTGTAGAATGGGGAATCTATAGAATTTGAAATCTGTAGAGAAGGAAATCTGTCGAATTGGGAACAAACCATCGTAAGTTGGTGCAACCCGCCCTTAATCAACGAGACAGCATTATGTAATTTTTTGATGGTGAAAATGACAGTTGTTATTTCTTAACACTCGTTGGAAATATTACGCAATTACTGCACATATTCATTGCTACCATGATATATACAAGATGTTCTTAAAAATCTAACCAGATTGAATATGGAACCTACTTCGATATCCTACGTTTTACGAGCGACATTTGGAGCGTATTAAAACTCGGAATAAAGACAGTATTTTTTAACTTTGGATTCTTAGAGCAAAGCCCCGCACAGAATATACAGGCCATTGACAGAGTCGCTGGCCGAACTTGACGAGGAGTAGGTATATAATGTTATAAGATTTAATTCATCACTTTGGAATCATAATCTCAGTGACACACCTCAACGTACCATACGGTATTGATACCTATGGCGATTATAGAAAAAACATAAATAAGTTCCCAGCAACTCTTTGGTAGGAGCAAAAGGATTCAAACCAACGACCGTCTGTTTGAATGCCTTATGATATCAGTGCGAGACCCTGGAAAATCAACAATCTGCTTTGAAAAAGCAGAGAACCCAACCTACACACGACGCACGCCGCACAAAGGCGTTCCTACGAGGCTTCCGTCGCCACAATCAGTCTTTTGTACAAGGACACCAACTTATACATGCACCTCCATCTACCCACACATGCCAACATGAACCTTAACAAGTTACATTAAAGTTCAAGGTTAACTAAGACGTTGTTTTTACAAGCAAAGTTATGTTGGCGCTTTCCAAGTCAGCCATATTGCCCGAAGGCGGGAATCAAGGATTTCGCGCAGTTTCGCGCCAAAACAATTGCAGTCGGCCATCTTGATGTGTGTTTAATTAAAACTTTGCATTCGACTGATCTAAGGTTTAAATTTTAGCTTGAAGGAATCATCCTAGGGCTAAATATTGATGAAGTTTTTTTTTATTCGTATGGCTTGTGTACAGTTCTTTACAAACTTATATTAGGACCATCGTGGGTTAGAACTGTATGTTGCTGCGAGGCTATTAGAATAAGCAGTGCAGCAGCCAGAAGTTGATTACTCTTTAGCACCACCCGGGGGACACGTGCAGGGAAACTGAGGGTAAATCTTCCTGCGGACGCGAGTAACCGTTGCCCCCCATTAATGATGTTAATAATATTTTTCCCTCCAAGACTTGATATATAATATATACATCCCGATGTCGCGCGTAAGAATTAATACAATTCAGAAATAATGTAGGTAACTTGTGTTTACGTATTAAGAATCATGGAAGATGTCAATGATGTAATATGAAAAAGGGGTAGATATGTTGTCTATACGAAATTCCCTGTTTAAAAATGGCCGGGCACGTCTTCCGACAGCTGAGACATGTTTACGTTTCCATTGACGACGCGAAACTGCGGCAAGTTGGTGCAATTGACTAAATTTTTGTATGCCATTTGTGGAGCGTTTATAACCCTATCTACCTCTTTTTAGGGTTCCGTACTCAAATAGTAAAACGGGACCTACTACTAAGTCTCCGCTGTCCGTCCGTCCGTCCGTCCGTCCGTCCGTCTGTCTGTCACCAGGCTGTATCTCACTGATACCGCGATAGTTCCAGTAGAAATTTTCACGGATGATGTATTTCTGTTGCCGCTATAACAACAAATACTAAAAACAAAATAAAATATTTTTTTTTTATTGATAATGGTACGGAACCCTTCGTGCGCGAGTCCGACTCGCACTTGGCCGGTTTTATTTACCTATATTACATCATCATTGGACGATGTCATGTTTTTGAAGAGATTAAATGAAAGTGAACAGTTTGTATTTGAAGTGTTTCAGCAAAGGGTGATAAAGTTTCAGCGTGTACCTACTGGAAAAGTACAAACAATATTATCAAGCGAAACTAGCACATATTTTATCTAACTTATCAAGGATGTCAGTAGAAGTAAGTTCAAGCAAAAACTTTTTTCGCATTTAAAAATAAAAACAAAGTATGAATATCGAGCTAATTTCCTGCACCAATTTAGAGAGTTTATCAAAACCTTAAACTAGTTTTAAGGAATAACTAGCAATATTGACAATACGAGCTATTTACGAATTATCTTATCTTTACCTCATTCTTTATAATATCTAACTTTAGAATTTTAACGGACGAAGTCGTCTTTTCTCCGCTTATTGTTATTATCTGGGATATCAAAGGGATAGATATTCTACTAGTTTCACTTAAGTGGGTATTTCGATATTTTCGATTATTAATATAACAATACTTATGATTTTGCGTATCAAAATAGTTTTCCGTGAAATCACATGATTAATCGTCATGCGATTTTTTTAATCTTACATGTAAACGAAACGGTTCAGTGAATTGACCGAATCGTTGTCTAGTGAAATGACTATACGATTGACGGTTGACATTGACAATAGATGTCTTCTTTCTTCTTTAAATTTAAGATATCCTCTTGTCGGTGGAGTATTTTCCACTTCTCTCTGTCGTACGCGACCTCCTTGACTCGCTGATACGACACGACACCAACTTTTTCTTTTATTTGGTCCAATAGGTGTGTAGACTCAAAATTTATTATTACTTCAAAAAAAAGAAGGAAAAATAATATGCCTAATGACAAAAATCCCATTCGAATAACTCAAAAAAATACGAAGCTGCAACCGTTTCAATGTTGCCTGTTAGAGAGAGAAAACGCTCCGGGGTCGTGACGTCACGATCGTCTAGCGTCATAGTAAATGACAATCGTTTCATATGAAGGTGCGTTTCGCGGAAAAGGGACAAAACCCCTTCTTAAAACTTTGGACACTTATAACTTTGTGATTATTTAACCTCTTGCGTTGCTTTTTTTCTCTATTTGACTACATTTTTAATCCTTTTTCGAGAAAATGCAACATTATTGATTATTTTTTTTAGTGTCTACACCCCTATTGTAATTTTATCATCCGCAGTGAATCGATATTCCTTCATTATCAAATCCTATTATTATTATCCCTGCTACATCTTTTTAATGTTGTGTATTTTTTGTACAAGACGAGAGAACAGTAGAATTGTCATGCTAACGCCCCATTCGATTACACACACCTACTTTGTACAGTTTATAGGAAGAATCTACTACACTCCAGGGGTGCTAAACATGTCGGCTAGATGTTTACGACGCCTGCTACTTTATAGTGAACCTTGTTAGTAGCACCCCTGAGTTTGTGGGGAATGGAAACGTAGGTTTTTAATGACGGTCGAGACAGATCGGGTGAAACACGTCTTTCCACGTTAAAAAGGGATGCGATTCTGCAGATTATATTTACTGCTGGATTGCTAAAGGCGTGATACAGTTCTCCTTATCTTGGTTTTATCTCGGTTGCATCCAAAAGTTGCCCGGACTCCGCTTGCTAACAGCCTGCTCTCAAGAATTATATTGACATAGTATTAAGTGTCCTATTAGTAATTCATACGTCCAGATTAGTAAAGTATTTTTGCAGCTTTCTTTTTCAGAAATGTATACCTAGTTTAGTTTACTGTACTCGCCTAAAATTTAATTTTGATATCAACCCAATACGTCAAGTCAGATAAATCTGCAACCTTCCAAAAGCACCAAGGACTATAAATCTCCGTTTTGTAAAAAAACAAATCGGCGAACAAGTCGTGGCGTGCGCTCAAAAGCCGTCGATCCAACTAATTGCCGCTGAAAAACATTTCTGGACGGCTGCGTATTAATAGCGGATTACACGGGGCTCTTTACACTACACGGTCTCCGCCTGTCGGTTGGGTACGTGTGTACGGACTTTACTGCTGCAGACCGATTTAACTAACTCAAAGGGGGGCTGATGTGGCGTCACTCCTGTCAAAATCTGACGAGTTCTGCATCGCACTATCGAAGTTTCTTAAATCAGTTACATAAATATAACATCCAAACAACTCTCATTGGACTTTCGGTCCCTGTGAGATCTCTCTATTGCCGCATTTTCTACATAACTATTTTGGCTTCGTGATCCAAAAGGGCCAAATCGAAGATAAAGCTGATGTCGAGTTTATATGAGGAAGTCAAGAGGCTGGCAATGGACAGAGAAAAGTGGCGGGTTACTCCACCGACTAGAGCATGGCTCTTAAGTAATGATGATGATCCAAAAGGGATCTTGGCCTCTGAAACGAGAGCAGGTCATTTATCCCGGACCCTGCGCCACTTCCTACAAGCTTTCAGTTTGAAGACGACCAAGTTTTAATTTGTAATACCGTACGGCTTCAGATATCGTGTGACTCTGAATCAAGCACGGCGTTGTATGTAAAAAATCGTAAGATAATATAGAAGACAAAGTATGCAAGTGTTTAAGTACCCTGACGTAGGTCAGTGCGGTCCTTACAGTACACTCTATTTGGTTTGCTCAAATTGACACTCAGGCGAAAAATGCCCACTTACCAATATTATTAATCTATTCATAAAGAACCATTGTATCTCATAATGTATGATGTCTGTAAAGTGTACCTAATTAAATAATAGTACATTGTTTAACAAGGGGCGTATGAGGAATATTGCAAACGAGAGTCTTTCAGGAGCCCGACGCCGTAAGGCGGAGGGCTTTTGATGACTCGAGTTTGCAATATTCTTACGCCCGTGTTATACACAATGTTTTTCATCACATTTGCGAGGAAATAAATAACTACAAAAGACAGACAAAACCTATGTTTTATACAAGTGCATCAATCAAATGTTGACGAAATTGACAACTTCACTTCTAGATCAGTGCGAGTGGAGGGCGGAGCTTCAATATTTCAACCAATCACAGAGCATGGAGCATGTGGTTCTTGCAGGGCACGGCCTGCTCGATTTTATTTTCCAACCAATCACAGAGCAGAATTCTTGCCTTCCAGATTTGCTTAACCAATCAGATCACACACAAGCTCATTATTTTATATTTTATATTTATATTTATTTATTTGGTATTAATCATACACTGTCAATTGGGTACATTATAACTTATAAGTAAATTAAAATTAAAACCACAAATACTGGCTTACAAATGTCCCAAGAATAATATTAAAAAATATGTTACATAATGTCATTGAATAAGAATAGCTTGAATATAAAATGATGAAATAGTAGATTGAATATGTCCGCAATTAAAATAATATGATACAATCAAAATGTAAGTATTATCAATGTCATTTCTAATTAAATGTCAGCTCGACATATTTATTCATCCAGGAATTCCTTCACAGAGTAGTAAGCCTTGGCTGCGCAATATATTTTAAGTTTATGTGTAAAGTTACTTTCAGTGTCTAAAGTTCTGATTTGCTCTGGTATTTTATTGTAAATTTTGGCACCCATTACACCAAGAGACTTGCCAGTTTTCTGGAGCCTGTGCGCAGGGACGGCCAGTCCCGGTTTCCGTCTTGCTGAATAACAGTTACCTATAGGGAACTCCTCGGGGTTTCTTCTAACATACTTACCGACCTCAAATATGTAGAGAGAAGGCACTGTTAGTACTCCAAGAGTCGCAAAAAGTGGCCGTGCTGTCTCATCTGATAGAACACGGCAAATCAAACGGATCACTTTTTTTTGTAATATGAATGGCCGGTCTCTATCAGCTGCCAGACCCCAGAGATCGATTCCGCGTATTAGGTGCGTGTGGAAGTAGGCATAGTACGCTGTTAGCAGGTTGTGTAGCGATAGTGTGCGAGTTAATCGGGATATGGCATAGTAGGCCGAATTCAATTTTGCACATAATGAGTCAATGTGGTCGCCCCATTGCAGACTGCCATCAAAAGTGAAACCAACATAGCGTGCATGACCTACCGGTTTCACTTGGGCACCGTTCACCATGACTTCAAGTTTAGGCTGCGTTTTGCAGGTAAGTGAAAAGTGCAGGAGGTTTGTCTTACCTATATTTAATTGCATACCATTCGCCTCAAACCAATGCAGTAGCTTATTGACAATTTCGCAGATGTTACTTTCTAGTTCTCTGTGGTCACTGCCGTGAACGATTGCACAAATGTCATCCGCATACATTATGAAATTTACGATAGGACTCTCAAACGGCAGGTCATTCATCAGCAATGCAAACACTCCCTTGGGACCATTATTTCCCGTGGGAACAATTTAGGCCGTTGTCCTTCTGTGTACAGGCACATAATAAGTAATAGTACTACGTACAGAAGGTTCTCTGTTAACAAATTCCCTGTTTAGGTACGCCAAACGTGCCTAAATGTGGCCATCCCGTTCTATCGCATGCAACGCGCTGCGACCCGTGCGAGCGTCCTGTACCAACACGCGGCAGCCACTGAATAGAGCCCTTCGAAGGGGCGACCGGCATGTACTTGTAGCGATAAACAAAAATCGCGAGTGAGCCGCGCCTGATACAGGCAAGGAATAACAGCATTTATGAGCAAGTGTGATGAAATAGTACATTGTTTAACAAGGGGCGCATGAGGAATATTGCAAACGAGAGTCTGTCAGGAGCCCGACGCCGTAAGGCGGAGGGCTTTTGATGACTCGAGTTTGCAAAATTCTTACGCCCGTGTTATACACAATGTTTTTCATCACATTTGCGAGGCAATAAATAACCACAAAAGACAAAAAAATCTATGTTTCATACAAGCGCATCAATCAAAAATGTTGACGAAATTGACAACTTCACTTCTAGATCAGTGCGAGTGGAGGGCGGAGCTTCAATATTTCAACCAATCACAGAGCATGGAGCATATGGTTCTTGCAGCATGCCCTGCAAGAACCACATGCTCGATTTTATTTTACAACCAATCACAGAGCAGAATTCTTGCCGTTCAGATTTGCTTAACCAATCAGATCACACATACGCTCATTACTCCCTTGGGGCCATTATTTCCCGCGGGAACAATGTGTGTCAAGTGTGACGAAAATAAATAAGTATTACCTATTGATTCTTGACAGTTGATTGGTGTAAAAGTCCCCGCTGGTAATCTTTCAAAGATTGCCTATTAAGGGCAACGCAAGAAATTAGAACATTTCCCAACATGGCGGGTCGTAGCCGAAATCCCAACTAAATAACTCGACTCGTCTAATAGTGCTATACCTGTTACTAATTTCCGATTCAATCTTGGAGATGATTTTCGTTAACAGTTTACTGCTAGATAGACTACATTGTAGCATTGTTATACTCGTAGGTATTTATGAAACGAAATGGTAGCCTATTTGCAAAATAGGTAATGCCATTATTTATAAACGTTTATCAAATCTTTTAGAATGCCTTTAAAATTTCTGTCACTTTAACATTTGCGTTTGTGAGAAAGGGACATAACATAATTAACAAATATTAAACATTTTGTTATTGTATGGTTGTTATGTTGACACTATATATATATATACTATATACATATAATTTTTCTTGTTTTTTGTTCTATGTGTGTGTGTTTTGATGTATACAATTTTTGCATGTTATTTATTGTTTAATAAGGCAAAATAAAGATCAATCAATCAATCAATCAATTGGGTTAACCGTGGTTTGTTAAATTTTATGCAAAACGTAGGCATTTATTAAGATTACAGAGCAGGTGAGGTAAACGTCCGAGTGCTCGACGCTGTTCTAGTATTACACAGCAGGTGAGGTAAACGTCCGAGTGCTCGACACTGTTCTAGTATTACACAGCAGGTGAGGTAAACGTCCGAGTGCTCGACGCTGTTCTAGTATTACACAGCAGGTGAGGTAAACGTCCGAGTGCTCGACACTGTTCTAGTATTACACAGCAGGTGAGGTAAACGTCCGAGTGCTCGACGCTGTTCTAGTATTACACAGCAGGTGAGGTAAACGTCCGAGTGCTCGACACTGTTCTAGTATTACACAGCAGGTGAGGTAAACGTCCGAGTGATCGACGCTGTTCTAGTATTACACAGCAGGTGAGGTAAACGTCCGAGTGCTCGACGCTGTTCTAGTATTACACAGCAGGTGAGGTAAACGTCCGAGTGCTCGACACTGTTCTAGTATTACTCTAGTATTACACAGCAGGTGAGGTAAACGTCCGAGTGCTCGACACTGTTCTAGTATTACACAGCAGGTGAGGTAAACGTCCGAGTGCTCGACGCTGTTCTAGTATTACACAGCAGGTGAGGTAAACGTCCGAGTGCTCGACACTGTTCAAGTATTACACAGCAGGTGAGGTAAACGTCCGAGTGCTCGACACTGTTCTAGTATTACACAGCAGGTGAGGTAAACGTCCGAGTGCTCGACACTGTTCTAGTATTACACAGCAGGTGAGGTAAACGTCCGAGTGCTCGACGCTGTTCTAGTATTACACAGCAGGTGAGGTAAACGTCCGAGTGCTCGACACTGTTCAAGTATTACACAGCAGGTGAGGTAAACGTCCGAGTGCTCGACACTGTTCTAGTATTACACAGCAGGTGAGGTAAACGTCCGAGTGCTCGACGCTGTTCTAGTATTACACAGCAGGTGAGGTAAACGTCCTAACGCTCAACGCAGCACACATGGGCACTCTATGTCAAAGTGACATGGCATAAATTCGAATGAAGAAAAATCCTCTTAGTTCGAATTTAACCCATATTGCTTTGAGTGACCATGCCATATACTAGTGCAGCGTCGAGCACTCCGACGTTTACCTACTTATTAACCCCTGACGGAAAAAGAGGGGTGTTATAAATAAAATAAATAAATAAATATTACGGGACAATCTTACACAAATCAACCTAGGCCCACGGTAAGCTCAATAAGGCTTGTGTTGTGGGTATAAGTTTGACGTGTCTGTGTGTCTGTCTGTCTGCGTGTCTTTGTGTGTGTGTTTCTGTATGTGGCATCGTAGCTCCTAAACGAATGGACCGATTTGAATGCGGTTTTTTTATCCGAAAGCTGACGTGATTCTTAGCTACGTTTCAATAAAATCGGTTCAGCCGTTTTTGAGATATTGAACTTTGATAAAAAAATCGGGGGTTTTCAACGTTTCTAAGTTAGGTATAATTATAATTATATACTCTTAGATTGCTAAAATTGTTGTCTTCATTTAAAATAGCCTGTTGTTATTAACTTATTATACCATCATCATCATTTTAAGGTGCTGATAGACTTAAGGTGGTTCGATTTCCATACAAAATGTCTTTTGACATTCGCAAACTTAAGCAACAAACTTTCAATAAATTGGCTTTCCATTTGCTCGAAATCCCCTCTTCCCTAAAATAAGCACCTTTAAAATTTATTCATATCTTCTTGTACGATCATCTCTACTTTCTCCATAAAATTAAAGTGAAGCTTTCACAAGCTTCCGCGAGCGATTTCCAATAAACAGAAGCTTTAAAGCTGCAAGTCTAATTCGGTGTTGACGCAACTTTTTCCATAAAAGCCTTCGCAGATCCTCTAAATGGGACGGTTCAATATTTATTTTATAAATATTCCAGACGGCAATCAGACTGCGTCCAGCCCCGCTATTCTGTAACTTGTTTTAAGATCACCTCAACGCTCACCCACGGATATCTTGACGCCGCGATCCGTAGTAAGTAAGCGTAAGTAGAGGTCTAGTTTCGTTAGGCGTGACGGGTGGGGTGAGGCGCATTAGCGTGTAAAGAATAACAGCCCTGAGGTGAGAATTGAGAAGTGTGGATGAGGCGATGCGACTACAGCTAAATAATTACGAGTACATACAAACATCCTATACTATTAAACGAGCAATATTTGTATATACATTTCTATTCACGTTCTCGAAAATTGCTCTATAGATTTCGATGAAATTTGGAATATAGGGGTTATTGGGGCGAAAAATCCATCTAGCTAGGTCTCATGTCTGGGAATATTCGCCTTCTCCGTATTTCGTCTGATTTCACCCGAGCAGAGCTTGCCCAGGGACTAAATGTTTATATTACGTAGAACCGATGACCGTTGGGGAAGCGTGGGTAGACCCCAGACAAGGTGGACTGATGACTTGGTAAAGGTCGCGCGAGTCGGCTGGATGCGGGTGGCGCCGGACCGGTCATTGTGGCACTCTTTGGGGGAGGCATATGTCCAGCAGTGGACGTCTTTCGGCTGATATGATGTGATGATGATACATATTTACATACATAGGTAACTTGGCGCTTGTGTCTCT
Source organism: Epinotia brunnichana (assembly GCA_963854355.1). Taxonomy (NCBI): domain Eukaryota; kingdom Metazoa; phylum Arthropoda; class Insecta; order Lepidoptera; family Tortricidae; genus Epinotia; species Epinotia brunnichana. Next base: position 48,158,264 of record OY977937.1, read on the forward strand.
GATTGTAGGTATGTGTCTCGTGTGTGCTAAAAAAATAACGTCTTCTTCATCATCATATAATCAGACCCGTTTTCTGGAGGGATAGGCAGAGATCTCAGATTTCCACTTGCTACGATCTTAACACATCTTTCTTGTTTCTTTCACATTCCTGACATCTTCCATACATACTCACCAGTTTAGAGGACTCAAAACGTTTCGTACGTACGTACGTTAGGTAAAAGGCAGGGAAAATTACAGTTGATTTGTCCTAACGCACTTTAAAAAAGGTTCTCAACTAGCCTTCTGTTCTGTCCAAGGTGACTTTAGGATTTCTTCGATTTGGTCGAAACAAATTCGCCGAGGTCAAGATATGTAAAAATGGTGCTCATTACGCAAATTCTTTCCCTTTAAGGATGACTCACGCTAGAACGGTCCGTGTCCGGCCCGGGCCGTTTTACTAAGAAAAATGACGTCGTTTTTGCGCGGCCGAACCATACCCAAGGCCGGCCGAGCCACGGCCGAGGCTTGGAAGCGACTCGGTACGGCCCAGCCGTGGCTCGGCCGCGCAAAAACGCCGTCGATTTTCTTAGAAAACGGCCCGGGCCGGACACGGACCGTTTTAGCGTGAGTCATCCTTTACTCGAACCCATTACCAGCTTTGTAGGCAGGGCCCTTACCGACACCATCAATTCTCTCTTTCTTTAATCGGTCCTTCATGTCTGCAGATCGTGGTCATGGTGGGATGCAATACCAATACCAAGACTAAACCAATCCTCATGAAAATGTAAGGTTATATTATAAGTTAAATAAAAAAAAAAAAAGCGGCCAAGTGCGAGTCGGACTCGCACATGAAGGGTTCCGTGAAATAAATTGCGGTTTACGATTTATGACGTATTAAAAAAAACTACTTATTAGATCTCGTTCAAACCAATTTTCGGTGGAAGTTTACATGGTAATGTACATCATATATTTTTTTTAGTTTTATCATTCTCTTATTTTAGAAGTTACAGGGGGGGAGGGGGGGACACATTTTACCACTTTGGAAGTGTCTCTCGCGCTAACTATTCAGTTTAGAAAAAAATGATGTTAGAAACCTCAATATCATTTTTGAAGACCTATCCATAGATACCCCACACGTATGGGTATGATGAAAAAAAAATTTTTGAGTTTCAGTTCTGAGTATGGGGACCCCTAAAACTTAATGTTTTTTTTCGATTTTTGTGTAAAAATCTTAATGCGGTTCACAGAATACATCTACTTACCAAGTTTCAACAGTATAGCTCTTATAGTTTCGGAAAAAAGTGGCTGTGACATACGGACGGACAGACAGACGGACATGACGAATCTATAAGGGTTCCGTTTTTTGCCATTTGGCTACGGAACCTTAAAAAAGCATTTATTCAGTATCTTAAAATATTTACATAGTATTGAGTTGGTGCCTCTTTTTAAGCATTGAAATATGCTTGTGTTAAGAGACCCCGCTCTTGCACATGTTTATCTTAGTAATTTAATTTTAGGTGTACACATATTATAGAAACAAAAGGTTATAAGTTCAAAGAAAAAGTTCCAATTCGTTACAATTTATGTCACCATACCACATCCACAGTTTCAGACATCTTTTCTATTTCACTATACATCAAGCGACGAATCAAATTAGCTGGATGCGAAATGCTCGCTGAATCAACTACGGGACGGGACGGTGGCGCAAGTGCAAGCCTTTACCAGCCGTCTTGTGTACCTAAGTACAAAGTTATTGACGGCTTTATTACTGTGTGTATAGTTATTGAAGGCTTTCTAATTCTAGACTTTGTAGCTATTATTATTATTATTTATTTATTTCAGACAACAACGGTCCACAATACACATTAAAATAAGTACAATATTCACAATAAAATCAATTTAAAATAATCATTAAAATAATATAAAATGTCAAAAAAGAGAATTAAAATAAATAAATTGGATACAAAGTCGACGAAGAAGAACTAAACAAAAAGGTGCAGGCTATTTTATATTCCTGTGTATATGAATCTGCATGCCGTGAGTCATATACGGGCAATCGAACCTTGCAGAAATCATATTCAGGATGATGTTGGGACTAGCACGCACTCTGCAGAGCAAGGACGCGCACCGCTTGCGCAGAGTGGTGAAGAAGCATGCAGTGCGCGCCTCCGCGAACATGCCCGATGCACTGCAGCGGCTATGTATTCAATTTGAATTCATTAGTATCAATGTGGGTGATTGAGATTGTTGTATTCAGGCTAGGGTGAGAGGTTTCGGTGTTAATTCACCGATCATGTTTGACCATATGATCGTCATTAATTTGATTAGTGGGTATTGAAAGGTACACATTGGTGATTGGGCCAATTCATGCCTCTCCCCACCTCCTCACAGTGCTGCCAACTGCCCCGCTATTCTGTAACTTCTTGTTTTAACCTCATCTCACCGTTCACCCACAAATATATCTTGACTCCGCGATTCGTAGTCACTAAGCGTAAGAGGTCTAGTTTCGTTATGCGTGATGGGTGAGGTGAGGCACTTTAGTGCGTTCCGAATAACAGCCCTGGTGACGTAATGCTTCCTCACGCGCGAAGTAAGAGTACACCTCTCTAGCGTATTACGACGCAAATAATGGGGAATACTTGATACACATTATTAAGGTAGCTGGTAGGGATTTGATTTTAAGACAGGCTCTAGTCTAGTCACATCACATGATCACATCTGAGGGTGCTGTATTGCTCAATCAAGGTATCTAGATATATCGTATTCTGCTTTAAAAACATCCACAGCTTCGGTGTGGAGAATACCAGAGAGCCCAATAATTTGTAGTCATAATTTCAGTCAAATGACGTCCATTAACGGACAAAGCCTGCTCGCCCGTCCTCAAGGATGTTTTTTTTTAATGGTGCACTAAGAAAACCATGTAGAAAATTCAAAATCTATTGGAGGTCTTGTAAAAAAACCCTCTTAAACGTCTATCTCACGATAATGTATTTTCACACCTGCTATTAAGAAAAAAAAACAGTTGCTTTCAAATGAGGGATTTCAACTTTCCTTATAGAATGTGTGAAAAGCAGTATGTGTCACTCAGGTAGTCACATTATTTCCGACTTGGGCATAAACAGTTTAATCAAGATTCTACAATAGAAACACTCGCTACAATCAATTCATTTTTATTTCAGACAAGACAACATTTTTATTTGTTAGTAAAAAATAATTAACTTATGACTAAATGAGTGTTAGTTAATAATAATACTTAGGGTCTAAAATTCTCGTGCGCGCGTCTTTACCTGCACATGCATGGACGTCCAGCGGGCTAGCATAGGACTGTCCCAGCGGTAAGCGAACACGCTCAGGATGCTGTTGGGGCTGCCGCGCAAACGAGACAAAAGCGAAGCGCATCTCTTCCTCATCACAGCCGCGAAGCCATCCGTCCGCGCTTCGGAAAACATGCCGGATGCACTACGCCTCGCTACGCTCAGGAATCAATATTACCGCCCTCGCCTTATGTACTTTTGCTCCCTTGAGACCCAATCTACCAACTACTCGTATTCCATCGCTTCTCACTTAACCCGCGCACTATCTCGCAAAGCAGCTCCGGCATTTATTTAGTTGAGGACTAGATACCCATTTTGTCTCATAGACTGACTTTAATTTAAACTTAATTAGTCCAGTCTCAGCGAACTTAAATACTAAGTGAGGTCAGGTTAAAACAAGTTGGAGCTTAAGTGGTAATAAGCTACTAAAAGGTTGATGGGGTGAGTTAGGTGGGTAGACAGGTTCAAATGTGTTAAAGTCGAATTAAGGTTAAGTGTACATACAATACGTACATGATACATGATATTATAAGATTCTAATTTATAATCAAAGTAATGTAGGCCAGTATGCTTCAGTGTGTTAATTTCACGGTGATGAAGCCTTCTGCGAATCTCGAAACCAGCGTACGACTGACCTTTGATGTTTATTGGGCCGATTATTAGTATTCTTGTCGATTTTTATTTTTAGACAAAGTTGGATTAAGGGTTCGAAGAGCTCTTGTTTCTGTGCAATACCTATATACAATCCCCTAGTAGCGTGCGTACCTACTAAAAATTCCACTTAAAAATATGACATATTGCTCAATGGAATAAAATTGTAATGTAATGGAATGGAATGGAATGGAATCATCACGAGCTCTTCCAACCTAGAGCGTCGAATTTTGTCGAAAATTGCATAAAAATAAAAATTTGCCTTAAAATCAAAGTAATGCATGTGAGCTAGTATGCTTCAAGCGTTCACTTTGAGATTCACGGTACAGAAGCAACCAGTCTAAGTGTCGGTTGCACCTAAACACTCGTAATCGTAAGCGGTTAAAATCTCAATGTATGGAAGGTTTGACAATTTTCTATGGCAAGACAGCTGCCAGTGCTATATTTAACGTTGATGGCTCAGTAATCGTAAGTTGGTGCAATCCACCCTAAAGGATGACTCGCGCTAGAACGGGCCGAGTGCGGCCCGGGCCGTTTTCTAAGAAAAACGACGGCGTTTTGTGCGGCCGAGCCACGGCCAGGCCGTGCTGACATCGAACCACTTCCGAGCCTTGGCTGTGGCTCGGCCCGGCTTGGTTATGGCTCGGCCGCGCAAAAACGCCGTCGTTTTCCTTAGAAAACGGCCCGGGCCGCACTCGACCCGTTCTAGCGCGAGTCATCCTTTAGGGTGGATTGCTCCAACTTACGATTACAGATCCATCAACGTTCAATATAGCGCTGGCAGCTGTCACCCTATAGAAACTTGTCAAACTTTCCATACATTGAGATTTTAACGAACACCGCTTACATGCGGTAAGGTGCACAACCCACACTTAGACTGGTTGCTTCTGTACCGTGAATCTCAAAGTGAACGCTTGAAGTATACTAACTAACTAGCTCACATGCATTACTTTGATTATAAGGCCAATCTTTATTTATATGCAATTTTCGACAAAACTCGACACTAGGTTGGAATAGCTCGTGATTATTCCATTCCATTCCATTACGTTATAATTTTACCGTGAGTCATCCTTAAGACTGGCAATTGACGACACTATATTTATGAAAAGCTGTCCAGAATTCCCTCATTTTAAAGTCCTTGCCTAACGCTAGTTCCCTGAGTGATACGCTAAATGGTCCCTAACTGTAGTTCCCAACAGTTACGATAGCACTCAAGCGGCAGTTACCAACTTAATAGTTAAGCGAGCGTTCTATCAACGAAGGCAGTAAGTGGGTATGGGCTGCGTGCTTGTTACTGCTTTGTTGGTGGACGAGCGAGTTAATTGAATGTGGTTAAAATCACTTTGAACTAGTTAACATATTTTGTAGTTGGAATTGTCCGGGACCATGTCTGTTAGAGTGATGGTATCGTTGTACCTATATATCGAAGGGTGATTGCGTAACTTTTGAAGTTTGCGTCTTTTCTGTCGACATAGTTAAAGTTAAGGACTATAATACATTTTTATTGGACTTACAATCCCTATAAACAGCATCTTCTCTTAAATAAATCTGTGAGATATTAAATCATAACTAAATAATATGATTTAATCACATACTAAAATAGTATTTTTCACAATCGTGTTATAATAGAGAGCTTTTTAGTCGAGTACCGTGTTTAGGCCACGAAGCTTGCTGAGTGGCCTAAGTAAGGTACGAGATTAAAAAGCTTGATTATAACACTATTGTGAACAATACTTTTTGTACGAGTTCATTAAAATTAATTTTCTACGAGTCAACTGAACTTATTAAACAAACTCGATACTGTTGAAACGAAGTGCAGCTCATCGCTCGTACGCTTGTCGATATCTTAAAAGACATCAACGAGCGTACGATATCAAAGCGATTTTATTGATCCAATTCATTACAGTTCAGTAAAGCAGCCACGTGATTGGTCGAATTTATTTTAGTTGTCTGGAGCGTATCGAAAAGTAGTTATTTCGATTGTTTCGACAGTAACATGGACTACAACTATGAAAAGAGTGACGTTGCAGTATTCTCTATGAAATCTTAATACACATATTTTAATCGTCGAGTACAACAAATATATAAGGTAGTCAAGTTTTCTCATGGGCCCCTAAATATGGCAAAGTCCTTAAAGCACTCAGAAATTCAGCAAAGCTTTGACAGACGAGGCAATAACTCAAAACACGAACTTGGAGGCTCCGAGGCACAAGTGTCGGAATTTTTACCGATTTGTTAAGGGAGGCTTTCACAACATAGTCCGAGAGCTGACAAAGAAATATTAACCATACGTGCGAATTCTTCGGGCAATTGTTAATGATTCGATATTCATAAATACTATGTCGATATTTCCATTACAAATCCCAATATTAAAACTAAATATGTTTTCAAAAACATTATTAAAGTATAGCCATTACAAATATGTCAATCTCAACATATAAGATCGTATTTTCAAACGAAAAAAAACAATCACGGGCTAGTATTTTATAAAAAAAGAAATATCTGTTTTTGTACTCGACGATTAAAATATGTGTATTAAGATTTCATAGAGAATACTGCAACGTCACTCTTTTCATAGTTGTAGTCCATGTTACTGTCGAAACAATCGAAATAACTACTTTTCGATACGCTCCAGACAACTAAAATAAATTCGACCAATCACGTGGCTGCTTTACTCAACTGTTATGAATTGGACCAATAGAATCGCTTTGATATCGTACGCTCGTTGATGTCTTTTAAGATATCAACAAGCGTACGAGCGATGAGCTGCACTTCGTTTCAACAGTATCGAGTTTGTTTAATTAGTTCAGTTGACTCGTAGAAAATTAATTTTAATGAACTCGTACAAAAAGTATTGTTCACAATAGTGTTATAATCAAGCTTTTTAATCTCGTACCTTACTTAGGCCACTCAGCAAGCTTCGTGGCCTAAACACGGTACTCGACTAAAAATCTCTCTATTATAACACGATTGTGAAAAATACTATTTTATATTGATACAATCCAAAATAAAAATAAAACATTTATTTTGGGATTTAAGTGCGCCTACAATTAGGAAAAGTGGCACTGACAAATTACTTTCATACGCATGGTCGTCTCTTTTGTGAGTACAGGATCTCATTCCACCTATTAGCTGTGTCTCTGTTGGTTGTTGTGGTAAATTACAACCCTTGAAAATGCTTTATGATGTGACAATGACAAGGGCTTGTTTATTTTATAATTTAATATTTTCGTGCAATTACAGTTAGACCAATAGTGTCACAAAAACGCAGCAAATTAAAAAAAAAATACTCATGCTTCTAATAGCGGCGTAATGAAATTGTTGCTATATAAAGAATTTAATAAAATGTTTACAATGCTTAGATAGTCTACCTTTATATGGGTCAACATTACTTTACTAAACTGGAGCAAACACCTAGACAGCAGACTAAACAAAGCAACAGTAGCCTTCTGGCAATGCAGAAGGATGGTGGGGAAAAGATGGGGCCTGGCCCCCCACATCATACTGTGGCTATACAGAATGGTGATAGTACCAATGATAAGCTACGGTGCCATTGTATGGTGGCCCCGCACCCAAACCACGAGTGCAATTACCAAAATTCAGAAAACACAAAGACTAGCATGTGTCGCTGCTACAGGTTGCATGAGAACAACCCCAACAGCAGCACTAGAAGTCATGCTAGGGCTACTACCTCTACAAATGCACATACAAAAAGAGGCGGCTGCGACGGCAATACGCCTAAAAAGCCTCAACCTATGGACGAAACTAGACATACCCCACACAAAGATCCACAACAAACTGATCACAAGCCTACCTATGATGGAAGCTTCAATCGACAAAATACCAAAAACTGCAGTCTTTGGGAAAGACTACGAAATATTACTGACAGAAGACTCCAAAGAGGGGTTAAACCAAACAGACCTCAGAATCTTTACAGATGGTTCAAAAACAAATACGGGAACAGGATGTGGTGTGTTCTCAGAGGATTTAAACATACACATTTCCAAACCACTGGGTGTACAAAACACGGTATTCCAGGCTGAATGCGTAGGGATACTTGAAGCCTGCAATGCCATAAAGAGACGACAAGTCGAAAACACAAACATACGGATACTCTCAGACAGTAAATCGATACTACAAGCACTGAGCAGTGATAACATCACATCTAGCTTGATATACGAATGTCACCTAAACCTCACAGAGGTGTGCGCAGATAAAAACAAAGTTACAATACAATGGATCAAGGGGCACAGTGGCTCAAGAGGAAACGATGCAGCGGATGAACTGGCCAGGAAAGGCTCAGAAACAACGGCATACGGACCGGAGCCAATCTTGCCCCTGCCACAAAGCTACATATACCATCAACTGGACCAACACACCAAAGACCTACACCAAAGATACTGGGAGGAGATAGACACATGCAGACAGACCAAAGAGATTCTGTCGAAACGCGACCAAAAACTCACAACCACACTACTAAGGACACATAGAAACCAACTGCGCAAGATAGTGGGTATAATAACAGGACACAACACCTTGAACAAACACCTCTATAACTTAGGTATCACAGACAGCCCCATGTGCAGAGCGTGCATGGAGGCAGAAGAAACGACTAAACATATACTACTGGACTGCAAGGAGGTAGAAGTATACAGAATTAAGCACCTAGGTTCTCCAAACACACTACGGGACGCAGTCAGCAACACCAAGGCACTCACCAACTTTTTAGACGAGCTGGGGTGGTTAGAGTAGCGCCACACCGCCGTTTCACGCAAAATAGGCACAATGGATGTCGACTTGCGGAAAACGCCCAGTATAACTAACTATGGGTCAACATAAATACAGGAAGTCATATTTGTGTTAATGTTGATTTAAATAATGTTTTTTCCAGGTCCAACGCGATATTTATGTGTACAAAGCGCGAGAGTTTAAAGTGTTAATGTTGATTATTTGCATATTTTCTGTTCGGTCTTAATTTTTTGACGGTAGTGTACTATTACCCAAAATTTCAGCTCAATCGGATAACGGCAAGTGACAGAAAAATGGATTGAAAATTTTGACGGACAACTTATATACTTACATACGAACAGGTCGTTAATATAAAGCTTGTAAAAAGATATAGCAGCAAAAAACGTAAAAAAATCTTTTATTGTTTTTTGTGTGTTTATTTCGACACTCTGACGGGAATCAAAATGTATAGGATACTTTCCATTGACCTAGCTAGAAACTATGAAATTTGGCTAGTAATATCGTCTTATACTGCAAGTACCGGTAAAACCTGAAAACTATACATTTGTAATTTTGTGCGGAACCCCCGGTGGGCGAGTCCGACTCGCACTTGTCCGGTTTATTTTTAGGATTCTGTACTCAAAGAGTAAAACGGGACCCTATTACAAAGACTTCGCTGTCCGTCCGTCCGTCCGTCTGTCTGTCACCAGGCTGTATCTCAAGAACCGTGATAGCTAGAGAGTTGAAATTTTCACAGATTATGTATTTCTGTTGCCGCTATATTTATTTTTAAAGTAACCTGTCCCATTGCTCTATCTACACCTTAGGTAAATTCTTATTTTTTCTGCGCCTGCCCCCCCCCTAAACAGAATCCTGGCTACGCCCTTGAGTCATAATATATGCTTGCAAGGCCGTGCACCTGCTACCTGGTTAATTTCATACCTATGAAATTAACCTTTTTTATGTCCTCGCTTGATGCATAGTAGAATGTTGTACACACACGTGCCGATAACTAATTCCTAACTCATGTCGGGAACTACTTACTTTCCGCACTTGTATCATAAATAACTATTATGATACGGCTCGCTGGCTCTTGTACTAGCTGGTCCCCGCGGACGCGCTTGCGCCGATGACGTGATAAATGTAACACGAGCAAACTGAAACAGAATACGCATTAGATTGATCGCTACACTTTATTGCTACAATAAAATCAAGTTTACAGGCGTTTGTTATACGTTTCAGTCAGAAAAGTTTTTTAGGTCTTTTTATTGGCGGCTGTAGGTGTGTATTTATTTATTTTTACTCAAAAACTTTTTTGTAATACACTTCTCCGTGAAAGAGGCTAGTTTATGTATTCCGCGCGTGAGACAACGGATTGAAACCACTCTTTAACCCGGCTAGCACGATAGGTTTGAAGTGGATACTTCTTTGCTCGCGTTCTTGTATACAGTTCAAAATGTATCACGTGACTTCCGGAATAACTTTTTGTAGAGACGCCTAATCTGATTTCAAATAATTGTTTGTTACATGTTTTAATCCTTCTTTATTTGCCGTTAGTTATCACAAAATGTTTTTTAGTTTATGTGGCGGATATGAAAATAATGCTGACATGACCGCCATTTTCAATGTATCGCCAGTCAAATGAGCTCCGTCAGTCAATGTTGCCATATATACCGATTTATCTGTAGGTATACAGATTTTAGTGAATTAATTCAGATATATATGTTACGGGTACAGCCAACAAAGAAGTATCCACTTAAACTTAATTAACGGTTGTATCTTATACACAACTCGCTTCTTTTATGATCACCTTTTAGTGCCAAAATTGTACTGAAACGTCACGTAAAAAGTATCATGCTACTAGTACCTAGGGGCCAGGAATGGCTTTTTTCGCTTCAGAACTGTCACGCAAAGTAACTTATATTTCTGTAGCTCTGTTTCCAGGCAGCAGCCGGTGCTGAGACAATGTTTTGGGTGTAGCTACATTGCCACTATCATTGTGGACGGAAAATAAACCACTTGCTTAAATACAAATACAAAAAAAACTGGCCAAGTGCGAGTCGGACTCGCGCACGAAGGGTTTCGTACCATTATCTATAAAAATATTAATTTTATTCTGTTTTTAGAATTTGTTGTTATAGCGGCAACAGAAATACATCATCTGTGAAAATTTCAACTCTCTAACTATCACGGTTAGTGAGATACAGCCTGGTGACAGACGGACGGACAGACAGACAGACAGACGGACAGCGGAGTCTCAGTAATAGGGTCCCGTTTTACTGTTTGAGTACGGAACCCTAAAAAATACAAAATTATTAAATTTATTACATTAAAGAAGAAATGAGGTAGGTAATTGATCAAAAGGATGGAGTCTCCCTGTAAGCAAAATATTGCCTGTGTTGGGAGACACCGCTCTTCCTTAGTGGTAAGATACTATAAACAGCGGCCAAGTGCGAGTCGAACTCGCACATGAAGGGTTCCGTGAAATAAATTGCGGTTTACGATTTATGACGTATTAAAAAAAAACTACTTATTAGATCTCGTTCAAACCAATTTTCGGTGGAAGTTTACATAGTAATGTACATCATATATTTTTTTAGTTTTATCATTCTCTTATTTTAGAAGTTACAGGGGGGGGGGGGGGGACACACACATCTTACCACTTTGGAAGTGTCTCTCGCGCTAACTATTCAGTTTAGAAAAAAATGATGTTAGAAACCTCAATATGATTTTTGAAGACCTACCCATAGATACCCCACACGTATGGGTTTGATGATTTTTTTTTTTGATTTTCAGTTCTGAGTATGGGGACCCCTAAAACTTTATGTTTTTCTTCGATTTTTGTGTGACATACGGACGGACATGACGAATCTATAAGGGTTCCGTTTTTGCCATTTGGCTACGGAACCCTAAAAAGAAGGACATGGCGAATAGAATGAGCTTAGTTCCATATCCAAACAGTGCTTTGTCATATTTCTGTTGCTCTGTCCGCTCCGCGCTGCAGCCGGTGCCTGCGGCCATGTTTTAGGGTGTAGCTACACTGCCACTGCCACTACCACTGCCCGCTTCCCGCTGCCCGGCGGCCGTCTAACCGCGACATGTTTTGCATAAACTGCCGAGGAATATTGATGTGACGCGGCGCTGTAGCGAGGAACGATAGTGACGTGATTTTGTAATTTGTTATGGACTCGTAGCAATCCGACTCGCACCTGCAGTATTATTTTACAAGACTGGATGTTCTCCTAGCTAGCCTGACCTTGTTTTGTTTATTGGATAAAAAAGACCGCTTCAAGATGCGGACTGTGAACAAAATTTTGCTCTTGCTTAAGCCGCATTCAGAGGGTCCTACGTGGCAACTGCATGAGTGGTATAAAACCATAGAATAGAACGAAACATGGACCTTACTTTTGTATCTTCTCGATCTCACCCCGACTACACAGGCTCTGTCTGTATAAAATATAACAAGATAGAGCATATGTAGGTAGGTACCTACATATGCTCTATCTCGTTATATTATGGTGATGTTCGATGCAGCCGGTGCCTGCGGCAATGTTTTCGGGTGTAGCTACCACTGCCACTGCCAATGGCCGTTGTCCGCTTCCCGGCGGTTGTCTAACCGCGACATGTTTTGCATAAACTGCCGAGGAATATTGATGTGACGCGGCGCTGTAGCGAGGAACGATAGTGACGTGATTTAAGCGATAATTAATTATGGACGTCATATTCTGCTTGTGCAGGATATGACGCCCATACCACCTAATCCAGCCACAGCCGGGCCTTGCCGACACCGAGCCGCTTCCGAGCCTCAGCCGTGGCTCGGCCGGGCTTTGGGTATGGCTCGGCCGCGCAAAAACGCCATCGTTTTTCTTAGAAAACGCCCCGGGCCGGACACGGCCCATTCTAGCGTGAGTCATCCTTTACTCGTAGGCACTTTCCTCTACAAATGGTTTTTCGCATGTTATCGGCTACGAGCGTAGTTCGGTGAAGGAAAACATCGTGAGGAAACCGGTCTAATCCCAATAAGGGCTAGTTTTCCCTCTGGATTGGAAGGTCAGATGGCAGTCGCTTTCGTTAAAACTAGTGCCCATGCCAAATCTTGGGATTAGGTGTCAAAGCGGACCCCGGGCTCCTTTAGGGCACGACCGTACGAGCGAAGCGCTACGAAATTGTTGGCACTGAATATTATAACGAGGTAAAGTTTGTGAGTTTGCATGTAGGGGCTAATGTTTGGAACTTCTCATCCGATTTAAATATTTTTTAACCGACTTCACAAAAAGGAGGAGGTTCTCATTTCGGATGTATTTTTTTATTTTTTATTTTTTTATTTTTAATGTTTGTTACCTCAGAACTTCGTCATTTATGAACCGATTCGTACAATTCTTTTTGTAACTGAAAGTATATGCTTCCAGATTGGTCCCATTGTTTCTAAAACTCCAGTTGGATGATGGGAACCATGAGGAATTGAGGGAACTCCTCAAATATATTAGGCACGCGTGTAGTAATTTCGGTATTTTCTATTATAACTCGTGTATAATGTATGTGTGTGTCGGAAATCATAAATTTGGTGAAGTGGAAGTGATGATGAAGACCACAGATGGCTTGTGGAACTTCTCAATGATGTACTTCAAACTATATAAGTACGTCACAGATTCTGATATTATTCCGTTGAAATAGCAAACAATGAAGTGCCAAAGGTAATTCTGAGATCCTTGAGGAATCGACGGAAGTCCTCAAATATTATCGGCCCACATACAGCGATTTGGTTTATTGGTCTAAAAATCAACGCTTTTGTTCTCGGAAATCAGTTCATGTGGTAAATTGGAAAAAAAATGTGGAAATGTTAATGTGGCTTGGCGGAGTACTGAATTGAAGTCGGTTAAAACTTTGTTTTGAGAGTAAATTATTTTAATAGAATGAACCGTTGGGATGGACATACGCTATATTTTATCTCCTGACTCGGCCTGCGTTCTTTGTACTACACGGATGTAATACGGTATTTCTCAAACTAACCCCCACACATAAAGGATGACTCACGCGAGAACGGGCCGTGTCCGGCCCGGGCCGTTTTCTAAGAAAAACGACGGCGTTTTTGCGCGGCCGAGCCATATGTAAGCCCGGCCGAGCCACGGCCGGGCCGTGCCGACACCGAGCCGCTTCCGAGCCTCGGCCGTGGCTCGGCCGGGCTTCGATGACAACGAGCCGCTTCCGAGCCTCGGCCGTGGCTCGGCTGGGCTTCGATATGGCTCGGCAGCGCAAAAACGCCGTCGATTTTCTTAAAAAACGGCCTGGGCCGGACACGGCCCGTTCTAGCGTGAGTCATATCAATAACTATGCGCGCAACGCTCTCATTTCTACTGCACACACTATGATGTTTCTTCTGCGCAGCCAATTTTCACAAGCATTCATTAGTTTCCTCTATCCGCCTGACGCTGTGATATTTTCTTTCTGTTACAATTTGTAATATCTAGTCTCTGTTTAACATCGTTCCTCGCTATAAACCGACTATGTTTGCTCGGATTTGGGTCGCTATTGAATTTTAACTGTTTGTGTTACGGCGCTATGGCCGGTTTCGGTAATTGCGTTATCCTCCGCTAACCGCGTCACGCCGATCCGCGGAGGGTTATGAAATAGAAATAGAAATAGAAAAAACTTTATTGTTTAACCGTGTTACATAGATGGTATTTTATACAAGTGTTAGGTCCCAACGGTTACCCATTTCGGGTATGTTTTCCATACAAATCAGAGGAATACATTAAAGTCCTCTGAATCTATGTTGTTTGTTGACAAGCGTCGCAAACAAACATGTGGCCGAGTGGTCAAAATCAAAATCAATTATTTATTCTGCGAATAGGCCACAATGGCACTTTTTACATGTCAAATGATAATTTACAAGAAAATAATAATAATCTTACACAATAATCATTTAAACATTGCAGATTAACGACGATTTGTTTTGCAACGAAACAAAACAGATGCAATTCTGTTCAAATTTAGAATTATCTAACTTCTGTTGGAAGCTCAAATATTTACCACGAGCCACCCGGTTGCCTCTTGCATACTGCAACTACGCGTCATTGCTTTAACTATATTGCCAAGGAGGATGCCTATTAATGGGTCTTTGGGCCGCTGTAGGCTATTGATACCCGTAGAGCAGCCGAATATGGCCCTTAAATCACCGTATCCCGGAGAGTCGCGTGTCAGAGCCTTTGTAAATCACCGCCGGTCACTCGAGCCGCGGTGATGACGGATTAGCACTGACTGTACTGTACAGTCGCCGACAATAGGGATGTAGACACCAAATATTTAAAATAACCAATAATGATGAATTAAGAAAAATACTTAAAATATTGTCAAATGAAGAAAAAAATAAAGCTCGGGATTAAATAATAACAAAGTTGTAAGCGGCCAAAGTTTTAACCTTCATATTATGAAACGATTGTCATTTACTATGACGCTCGGGGATCGTGACGTCACGATCGCCGAGCGTTTTCTCTCTCTAACAAGCAATATTAAAACTATTGTAGCTTCGTAAATTTTTGAGATACATATATTATCTAAATGGGACTATTTGTCACTAGGCATATTTTTTGCCTTCTTTCTTTAGGAGTAATATTAAGTTTAGAGTCTACAACCCTGTTACATTGAAACATACATACGTCATGTTCTGATAAAATGCTGTATTTGGGACAAGCTTTTATTGTCGATTGTATTTTTCGTAGTATTTCAGCTTGGTTATTTCCAGACCACCTAAATATGGAAACCAGAATTCATTACAGCTTGTGTGTGTTGTTGTGTTTTGCCCGATCACCTACAGGGGCGGAAAGGTAACGTGCCACAACCATTGAGGTATAATGTAAGTACTAACGTACTAGAGATGACACGCCGAACAAGAAGTTTGCGCTACGCGTTGCAGTCCATGGGCTGCATCGTCTCAGTGTATTCTATGACAAGTTACCCCCCCCCCCCCCCCCCCCCCCCCCCCCCCCCCCCCCCCCCCCCCCCCCCCCCCCCCCCCCATGCCCCCCCGCCTTGCCGGCCGGCGCACAGATAATGTTCGGGTTGTCTTCTCTAGTACGTTAGTACATTATACCTCAGTGGCCACAACGAGTGCGCGAAACATATTTAAATCGACGATCGAACTCGCGCACGAAGGGTTCCGTACTATCTATAAACAAACTATTTATTCTGTGTTTTTAGTATTTGTTGTTATAGCGGCAACAGAAATACATCATGTGTAAAAATTTCAGCTGGAACTATCACGGTATCAGTTAGATACAGCCTGGTGACAGACAGACGGACGGACGGACGGACGGATAGCGGAGTCTTAGTAATAGGGCCCGTTCTACTCTTTGAGTACGGAACCCTAAAAAAGAAACAATAATAAAGGTAAAAAACGAACAACAGACAATAAAAATAAGAGAAAAATAACTTAAACTAACACAGTATTTTTACAATCAATAAAAATCATTTTATATATTCTACCGCTTTATTATTATTAGTTAATATATGTATATGTGTCTGACTGTATCGATATGCGTGACGTATCGCAGAGAGACGCGTGATAAGTTACCGAGTGTACCGCTAACTGGACAGGCGGATCGTATGGATTACCCAGAAATAGTTGCCGATACTCTATTGCAGGCAATATATAACAGTCAGTGTCAAATCAGTAGGTCAACTCACTTTTCGACGACCAGTTTAGGGTGTATATCCACCAAAGATGTACGAAGATGTATTTTCATTTGAAACCTCGCACGCTTGACGCACTTTTCCTTTAGGATTGCTCAAGCTGATTGTGTACGATACGAGGTCGTTTTATTGCGGAGTTCCTATGGCCACCTTCCAGCTCCAGCATCAGATCAGCTCCAAGTCATCAAAATGTTGCTTTGTCATGCGATTTCAGCTCAATTGGATAACGGAATGTGACTGAAAAATGGATTGCAAATTTTGACGGACAACTTACATACTTACATATTTACATACATACGAACAGTGCAAGTTAATATAAAGCTTGTAATAAAAACAAAAGACGCGAGTTGGCAGTGGTGGCCGCGCCGGCCAGCCTGCCAGGATATTTTTTTATACAAGCTTTTATTGCCGACTGTACTTTATTGCACTAATCATCAACTGCTCGTTGAGAGAATTCCAAAGGTCACCTAGTGTATCCACCATCAGATCAGCTTGCTGATGCCATAATATTGTGTTGTCACTGAACTTACATTTGCCAAACTTCAGCTCATTCGGATACCAGCAAGTGAAGCTTTTTGAAGGATAATTACATAGGTGCTTTTACGTATTTAAACACGTACACAACAGTAGGTATATGTTAAATATACTCAATACATAATTATGATTTGCCTGTTAGTAAAGTGACTCTTTATTTACTAGAGGCTCTGAGCTGTAGAACAAGCAAGCCTGTCTATTTTTCAAACACACTTGTTTTTTTATTTTGAAAAACTAAATCGACACTAAAATTCTGTATAATTATTATTGCTTACAAAATTTCAAGAGAATCGTTTGAGAAATGCGACCTGTAGAGGAGAACAGCCGGATCTGAAACGGAGAACTTGGTTCGCTGCGCTCGCACGTTTTAATAAATAACTACTTACTAACAAAACAAACTGGAACGGGAACTTCGTTCCACTACTAACTAAATAAAAAAATCTGCCTTACCGACTGTTAATAATTTGGCTGTGTGTCCTGCATGTTATTCAACACCCCGCCAGATGCCGAACTCCCAAAATGACCTGGACATTCTGCCGCTTCTCCAGTTCTAAACATCGTATATACACTGAAACTACTGTATACTTACTTCGTTTTATCACTGAGGAAGTGGCTGCGGCTTATGGAGTTTAGATTTCTAACTAGAACGAGCTTTGTACAGGTAAAACCTCGCATACAAAGTCACATAGTTTAAGGGGTTTTGAACCAGGTATTCGTTACTAAAATGTTGCCCGAACTGGGAATATTGCCGAAGATATTGCAATATTGCTGACAGCCGTTAGTAATTAAAATAATTGTTAAAACTGAACCTATTATCACTTGTTGTGAAGTTACCGGGCCAGTGGAAAAAAATCGCGATTCTCTCTTCTTCTCTCGCCTTGTGACATTATTGTTGTCATAGTCGAGACTTTTGTGACTTTTCAAAGTCACTGGCCAGCCGTCCAAAGGGAATATTGAATATATATGCCTGGCCCTCCAAACCTCCCGTCACGTCGTCCTGACAAAATCCTGTCACTGCTAGTCGGGACTGCTTATTCAATATATTCGAAGCTGACCACAACATTTGGTGATCGTGTTACTACCACAGCCGCAGGTCGATCACGTAACGCATTGTACGAACGTCGCGTAGATTTAAATGTCACTTTTTATATGGAAAATTGACAGTTAAATTGTAATACCGACGCGCGTTCGGAACGTTACGTGATTACCCCTCTGAAGGGCAACCAAGCAATAACTTACCTTTTTCAAAAAAATTCTGATATCGTGTTAAAATTCGACGACCTACCTAGCGCAGTGGTGCGGTGACGAAGTGGTATTATAGTTACGGGACTGGTAGTCCGGATACACCGGGTTCGCTTCCCGGTCTGATACGCTGATGAGCGCGTTCAATTTTATCTTTGTTAGGTACAAAAAAAAATTGGTGTAGTTCCCACATTAAATAACGAAACATAACAATGTTTAAAAATTTGTATCCGTTAATATAGTTTCTAAAGCGTCGGATATACACTAATGCTCACCAATTAAAACGCAGTATAATTAACTCGCAGAAAAACATGTTGCTCAAAGCTATTCCCTCGTTTCTCTGATAAAAAACCCAGTAATTTGCCATCTTATTTCCTTCAATGCCTCCGTTTAATATTGATACTGGAAGCAATTTGCCGGCTAATGGGAAAACAACTATTCCGTAATATTGGAGCCGATTACTGAGAAATGCACTGATTATTATCGTCGGGGATGGAGGAAAGGAATACAAATTGTCTTCTAACCACTTAACCTTCGAGTAAGCACTGATCAGTGACTCTGTGACAGAAACATACAATTTAAAATCCTTTGACACTGTAGGGTCTGTAGGTGTTCCAAAAGGGCCATTGACATAGGATTTATTCTCCTAAAGAAATGTAACTGGTGACCGAAGAGCTGCCGGCTTTCTCGCGCAACGCATCAGCATTGCAATTCATCGAGGAAATGCCGCCAGCATTCTCGAGGTCCTGTTATAGATTTAACTTAGTTTTAATTTAATTTAGTTAATGTTAATTATTGCACGTAGAACCGATGGCCGTTGGGGCGGAAAGGTTTTCGAGTGGCAAGCGGGAAGGGGCGGGGCGTGGGTGATGACCTGGTAAAGGTCGCGGGAGTCCGCTGAAAGCGGGTGGCGCAGGACCAGTCATTTTGGCACTCTTTGGGGGAGGCCTATGTCCAGCATTGGACGTCTTTCGGCTGATATGATGATGATGATGATGAATGTTAATTGTCATCTTGTATATACTTTAGAAAATGAATGCTTTATCTTAAAGAACTTGACAAAAACGGAAGCGGGAGCTTTGCTCCCGCTTTCGTCTTCGAGGTTATTTTTTTATAAAAGAGCGGAAAAACTTATTATTAAAACTTACTACTAATGACAATGAGGCAATTCACTATTAAGAAAAACATAGGCTCGAATAGGAAAAACAATATAGTGGTAAATTATGCGATGGTTAAAAAACCTATTGAAAAAATAAGCTGCTGAAAAATGAATAAACTGGGAAAATATGCGAATGGTTACAAATGCTTCCGGGAAAGGAAGCTAACGAGAAAAAACAAAGTGGTAAAATTTGCGAATGACCACAATTTGATAATCGCCACTTAGAAAAAACGATTTTCGGAAAATACAGTATACACTCATATATTTG
This sequence comes from Epinotia brunnichana, assembly GCA_963854355.1. NCBI lineage: Eukaryota > Metazoa > Arthropoda > Insecta > Lepidoptera > Tortricidae > Epinotia > Epinotia brunnichana. Next base: position 48,177,828 of record OY977937.1, read on the forward strand.
TTTCTATCTGTCAACAGAACCTACCCTCAAATCAATAACAGTCCGCAACGTGCTGGCGACTCCTGCCCTGCTATTCTGTAACCAGTTTTCACCTCACCTCACCTCACCTCACCCTTCACCCACTAATATATGTTGACGCCGCGATTGATAACGTTATTAGAGGTTTAGATTATTTAGGTGCGACTAGTGAGGTGAGGCGAATTACCGTGTACAGAATAACAGCCCTGTGGACTAGCAGAGTTAGTAATATTTCTTTGTTTTGGTAAAAGTGAGATTTAATTATATTGCGCAATAAAATCTACAGCGGCCTAAAGACTAACGCAGCGTCTCATTATGGATTGTCACGACCAACGGGTCAAGAGCATGTCGGAGACATCACAGATGCGCACTTCAAGTGTTACATTGGTGCGGGGAAATAGTTTTTTAGTTTATTTCTAGTATTTTTTAGTATATGTGAGTATTAAATGAAATGTAATTAAAACAAAAAAATCAGGTTAGGTATCAGGTATCAATTAACCACGGAAAAGTTTTCAAAGCTGCGAAATTTATTCTATAGAAAGTTTTTAGAACTTATTTTATAAACACTGCACACATATTTTTAGTGTCTGCCTTTAGAATAATACGTTATAGGTGTAATAATTAATCATACACCCTTGAAAAATTGCGTCGGTTTCCTAACGGAAAGTTGTTTTTATAGTCTCGTCAAATATTCCAGTAATTTCTGAGACCTTTACTGATATTTCGAGAATGTTCTGCAACTTTTACAGACGACGTAGATATATTTACACTTTCGAACCTATAAGTATAAGGCGAGAAATATATAAATATCTCTGATGTCTAATGTCGGCCGTCTGATATCGACTGTACATTGCAATTTGCAGGTGAAACAAGTTGCGAGTAGGTACCACTGTCGTGTTGCACAGTGCGCGTGCCTCATTATGCCGCGACACGAGAAACGGGTCAAGAGCCGCCGCCGCCGTGTATCGACGAATAACATTTAAGGTGAAATGGCAGGCAGGAAATACACTGAAACGTTCTTAACACATTCACTGCCAAGGATCGCTACGCTCTACGCTCGTAACAGATCCGGTGATTTCCCACTAAGGAGCGGAAAACGCCTACGCAGAGAGCGCGGGCTAGCACTGAAAGTGTTCGAATGCCATAAGTGCCAGAAGAGCTCTTCTTCTTCGTCGTTTTGACTCTTGACAGAGTGATCGTCATCATTTCTGTTGTTGTCTGTCAATCTTCACAATACGCCGCCTTTTCTCTCTGACAGTCACCTGATTTAAAAGTCATAAGTATAATACGACCGTGTAGATCATATTGAGCACCTCGCGCGCTGATTGTGGCATGCGGGGCGAGTAATGAGCGCCTAATAAATCTTATTGGCGCGCCGCGCCTACGCATATTGATGGTGGAGCGTCGGCAGAACAATCGTATTGTCGTCGAACATGGCTGCGTTGATGTTGAGTTGATTACCCATGCGTTGTTTAATGCAAGTTTGCGGAGTGATTGCGTAACTCTTTGAACGGGCGTTACTCTTAAAAAATTTACAGTTGATAAAGTCCCCGTCTTTGAAAAGTTGGAAAATTACTCTGCAGAAGTCGGCAAACGTATTTAACGCCTTGGCCACGACTTTGGTCTTAAGCGACCTGCGACAAGCGTTTTATCTGTTCATTGCGCGGTCGAGACGCGCAACGCACTGTGGTTAGTTGGGATCACGCGCAATGATCAGATAAAACGCTGGTCGCAGGTCGCTTAAGACAAAAGTCGTGGCCGAGCGGTAAGGCGGAGAAGCCAGCAGTGACTATGTCAATTTCCGAATTTTATAACAGCCTAGTGTTTTGTTTAGATTTTTTTTCTTGGCATGCGGCAAACGAACATACTGTCTGCCTGCTGGTTAGCAAACAGTGTAACTTATGGACGGCTGCGGCACAAAATACACTAGCGCTTGGCCAACTCTTTATTGATTTCAGGAATCGTTGTGTCAACAGCTTAGCTAAAGATCACTCTCGACACAGAGCATCCGTGGGAGCTCTGGCAACCTCACGCTAGAACAGGCCGTATCCGGCCCAGCCCATTTTCTAAGAAAAATGACGGTGTTTTTGCGCGGCCAAGCCATACCCAAGCCCAGTTGAGCTACGGCTGAGGCTCGGAAGCGGCTCGGTGTCGGCACGGCCCGGCTGTAGCTCGGCCGGGCTCGGGTATGGCTCGGCCGCGTAAAAACGCCGTCGTCTTTCTTAGAAAACGGCCCGGGCCGGATACTCGCTACCAGAAACAACACCACATACCTATGCAAGTAGTGATGTCGTGATAAAAAAAGCAAAGAGACGCTATCGGTATTTTCTTGGCATAGAAAAATAATTTACATAATGTTAGGGAAATGCTTCTGCTGTCGCTGCCGGCATTTTCACGAAATTCACCGGCGACACTGATTGGCCGTAACCGGATATCCGTGGCACGACGCCTTGATCACACCTGAGCCCTTATTTACTTCATCTTTTTCACATAACAATCCTAATTCAATATGTTGCTCGCAATCTGACACTTTAGCTCAGCGAGTTTAATTCGAGACAAAAACATAACATAAAACATTTATTTATTTATCTTGACAAATTCTGAGATAGATTTACATAAAGACATTCTAGTTAACATATACATACAGAATCTTCAAGATTTGGTGTGTGCCATTCACAAATGTTTGTAGACAAGGCCTGTCCCGTAGGAAACCAGGCCCCGTAGCATGGATGGCCTTATCACGCGATAAGTGATAGGATAGAGCATCCGTCCCTGGCTGACACCGTTCGGGGCCTGATTACAGCCAAGTTACTAAAAACCAAGTTTGACGCAGATTATCCAGATTATAATTATACAAGTATTAAATTACAAACCAACTAGCAAATTAAAATATTACTAAGTATCTAACTATGCAAATTAAGATTAAAATAAATGCTCATTGTAGCGCATAGTGTATTTGGAGCAGGGTAAACAAAAAAATGCATTTGGAAGCGAGAGCGTTTTGTGTTCGGAACCGACACGCGTGTGTATGTTCCTTATGAATTATTGACCAGGCAACACCTGTCGAAATTGTCGATGGCATGTTATTCGGGGGACTTTTTGGAACACCTCGTTGGGGTCATTTTAAGCCGAGAGAATTTGTTGGAAATAATTTTTGATAATCTGCTAGAGAACCGTAAAACCATACAACTATAACATAGTCTACTAACCCAACTATGGTCCAAAAGTAAACTCATTCGTTTCTTCATTTTTATTTAAATTTGTGTTAAATATTATATTGCCTATCTTTAAGTTCATTCACGAAAATAGTCACACCTGAGCAAGTAATATGAGAATTGATTTGGACCATAGTTGGGTGACCTGGACTATAGTTACGGTACATAGTTTTAATAATAATAATAAATACTTTATTTACGACCAACATGGGATCATGGTGTTAGTAACAATTGTATTACTTATTAAACTAGTGTTAGTACATTATATTATTAACATCATTATTATCATTTTTATTATTTATTTCTGCGTGCATGTATCATGCAGCAGTTGTTCATGTACAGGCCATCGATCCTGTCCGCTATCATGCTCAGAATGCTGTTGGAGCTAGCCCGCACTCTGCGCACCAGGGATGTAGCTCGCTTGCGCATAGTGGCGTAGAAGCAGTCTACCCGCGCTTCTGCAAACATCCCTGATGCGCTACAGAATCTGGGCAGCCCCATCAGCACCCTAAACGCATTATTAAACTGCACGCGCAGAGCGCTATACCGTTTATATGTATAATCTGCCCACAGGCTGCCTGTATAGAAGGTAGTACAGTAAGCTTTAAAAAGAGAAAGTTTTACTTCTTTTGAGCTGTTAGCAAACCTGCGGGCTATCATATTCGCTCGAACGGACAGCGCTCTGCGCTCGCGCTCAATATCTGCGTCATCTTTAAGGTCTGTGGTCACCAAATGCCCCAAATATTTAAACTGCTCAACTATACGCAGTGGTTGACTATTTAATTTAACAGGTGGAAACATTGGTGTGCATTTGCCCTTGACCCCAAAGACGACGCATTCGCTCTTGTTCACATTGTAAATTAGACCATGGCTCGCGGCATACCGCTCGCAGATGGAAATAAGCTTGGCAAGTCCACACGCAGAGGCACTCAGCAACACCATGTCGTCAGCGTAGCTTAAGTTGTTAACGCACACTTCGTCTATGTGACAACCGACACGGGTGTTGCTGAGCTCCTCTATAAGCGCATTCACATAGAGGTTGAATAGCTTGGGTGACGTCAACCCCCCCTGCCTCACGCCACACTCAAGCCCATATGGTTGCGAGCATGCACCCGACCATCTCACGACATTGACCTGATTATGGTACCAGTACTTAAATATGCCATTCATATCAGCTGGCATCTTCAGATCATCCAGCTTCTGCCACAAGATGTCATAGTGAACCAGGTCAAATGCCTTGGATAGATCTAGGAAACATGAGTATATAGCTGTTCGCCTGTCAGTGTAGTACCTGACGGTCTGCTTCAATGCCAAAATGGCACTCTCAGTGGATAGCCCTGGTTTATAACCAAACTGATTATCATGCACTGTTAGATATTTATCTATTTGGAAGTTCAGCAGACCATCAAGCACTTTAGCGACTATGGTGGCGAGCGAGATAGGTCTATAGTTACTCTTATCACTGACGTCACCAGTTTTGTTTTTCACTATTGGAACCACCACGGTCCTCATCATGTCGGCAGGCAAGTAAGTGTGGTTTATACAAAACGTGTATAACATCGCCAGTACTCTAGCCAGATGTGGACCGGCATGATGAAGATGCTCCACACTGAGGCCATCATGGCCAGGAGACTTGCCTCGTGAAATGGCACTTAATGCGGTTTTAACGTCTTTCGCTGTGAACTGAGTCATCGTCTCCTGCCCACGTGACCCCGCGCTGTGCATGCCAGCCGCCCGCGGTGGTCCCAACGGTAATTTAACTGTAAAATGGTCTCTGAATAATTCGGCTATAGACTCATTCCCACGCACACCATCGACACTCACAGGCAGGCCCGGCTTACCTTTCAGTCGGTTGGTCGACTTCCAAAATTTACAAAAGTCTCGCTTGGAATGGTGTCCCGCAATGATGTCAATTTTAATCTGCTCTTCGTGTTTCTGACACCATTTCAAACGAGATCTAAAAATCTTACGACTTTCACACATTTCGTTATAAATATGTTTTGAGCTCAAGATCAGCTCATCAGATTTAGATGTTTAGTTGTGTGCTCGCGATACCGGAAAAGAGGTGACGCAGTGAAAGCGCGTGTGTGAGAGTTGGAGCGGCGGCACTAATCCACTTGTTTCAGGGTCTGACGTGGGTACCCACCGTCGACCTTGCGCCGGAAAAGGATTCCGTCACCTCACGTGAGTTTTTGAACATTACGTTTTGTTTTAAGTTCTAAGAAAATCCGCGTGTCGCGGAAAATAACGTTCCGGCATAGCTGGAAACGGTTCATTCTAGTAGGACACAGTCGAATGTCAACTTGCTCATATTTGGAGCAGCCCAACTGGGGAAATACCTCGGTTTTACCGAAGACCGCAGATAAAATAGTACTTCTACAGATAATGTGAGAAAAGTTTTTCCATGTCAAAGAATGTTCATATTTTATACGAATGGTATGAAGGTTTTTTCGAAGCACACATAGTATTTAATTTCCTCCATTTTTTTGTGACGTCACCTTTTCTACGACACTTAGGTCTCCGAAACGAATTCTTTTGCTGAAATCTGTTCAGATGCGATGATACATGATATTAAAAAAATATTACAAAACCACATAAATGGTTAGGGTTACACATAGGCTATGTATTTATCTAACTATGTACTTACGCGCTAAAACTCTTTACTTCTTGGTTGTCGGGTAAAGAAAGTAAAAAAAAAACCGGTCAAGTGCGAGTCGGACTCGCGCACGAAGGGTTCTGTACCATTATCAATAAAAATATTTATTTTATTTTGTTTTTAGTATTTGTTGTTATAGCGGCAACAGAAATACATAATCTGTGAAAATTTCAACTGTCTAGCTATCACGGTTCTTGAGATACAGCCTGGTGACAGACGGACGGACGGACGGACGGACGGACAGCGAAGTCCGTAGTAATAGGGTCCTGTTTTACTCTTTGAGTACGGAACCCTAAAATACAGATTGGAATGCATTGGGATGTGAAGCGACCAACTAAAACGGGCATGCCGCGTACTCAAGATGGGACGTTCGGATTTCACATACTCAACAAGCTTCGCGTGCCTGGGTTCCAGGAGGCTCTGACGATTCAAGGCAGAATGAACGAGTATTTATTTTACTACCTCTTAAATATATGGATATATGGAACCCTTATGTTGACAAAAATTATAGCAATGAAGATGATTTGTTTATTACTATTGAACGAGACACTTTAGAGGCTGTCTCTTTGCAGTTTCGCGATGCACATAACATGTCTAACAACATCCTAAAAGTTCTTGCTGGATTCTGGAAAATAGTAATTTCGATAAAATTTATCTTGTTGGGAAAACTCGCTTTGCGTTGTTGGTTTTTCGAGCACAATTTTCCCAATTCTGCTCTTGTCTTAAAATAAAAAACTAAAATGTAAAGCTGAAATACTAGATATTATTTGTGTCATACATTACATTCGTGTATCTTTTTTAGTTTTGCCGAAAAATCTGAAAGTCCTTAGATGTTCTTTAAATTTTTTATACATTTGCTAATATTTAGTACTTAAAGTAGCGTATATATTGAAATATAATTTATCAATAAACTATTGAAAAATTATTCAGCTTTTATTTGGTAACACACACGTGTATGTAAATTGCATGGTTTGGATGTAATTTACACTTTTCCAAGCACGGCCGCGGCGTTTTTGATGACGTCTTTACAGGGGTGATCGACTCCTTAGAGGTTGTCTCCCGGCAATTTTGTAATTCAGGGGACATGCCTAACAACATACTAAAATATGGTGCCGGTATCCGAAAGTGAAGTATTTTCCCCTAAGAACATGCACTAATGTATTCATGTCACTTAACCACCAACACATGTAAAGTCCTTGAGGCCTACTTGCAGAATAAATAATAGAATTTAGAATTTTTGAATTGAGCAATACCTACCGATGTTTGACAGATAGAAAACCCAAATCATGGCATCTCAATCAACCGCATAGCACGTGCTCTTCCATCTAGTTAGGCTTGTCACGTTGGTGAATGGGTTAAATAATGGCCATGAATAAAATTTGAAAGTAATACGTAATTACTTTATTGGCAGTGTTAATTATGCACATAATAGTACATTGTTTAACAAGGGGCGTATGAGGAATATTGCAAACGAGAGTCTATCAGAAGCCTGACGCCGTGAGGAATATTCTTACGCCCGTGTTAGACACAATGTTAATCATCACATTGCGAGGAAATAAATAACTACAAAAGACAAAAATAATCTAAGTTTTATATTGACAACTTCACTTCCAGATCAGTGCGAGTGGGGGGCGTAGTTTCAATATTTCAACCAATCACAGAGCATGGAGCATGTGGTTCTTGCAGAGAATGACAGAGCCAGAATTCTTTTCGTACGCGGCCGTCAAGATTTGCTTAACCAATCAGATCACACACAAGCTCATTACTTCCCTTGGGAACATTATTTCCTGCGGGAACAATTTAGGCTATTGTCCTTCCGTATACGGGCATAGAATAACACCATTTATGAGCAAGTGTGATGAAAATAAATCTACGTAAGCGCTTTCTGGGTGAATGAATGAATGAATGAAATTTATTGCGTATAATGAATCCAGGTTACAATTGCAGATATAGTTACATAAAGAAAGTTTCACTGAACTCTACCTTTGCAGGTGTACACGCTTATCTTAATAATGAATAGTATTACGTTTCATTAAAATGTCAACAATATTGTATACAACTTTTACCACTAATGTTAAATAATTAAACATACATTAATTGCATAATACAAAATTATTTAAGTTCCATGTATTCCTTTGTGTGGCAGTGAATGTGTTAAGTTGCTACGGATTGAGGCGTAGCGCTACGAACGTAGCGTGATGGTGAATGAGTTATCAGAACTCACTGCTAAGAATCGCTACGCGCTACGCTCTTAGCCGATGCTGTGGTTTTCCTCGTATGTAGCAACTATGGCATGGGCGCCTACGCCATAGTTGCTACAGTTAAGCGCGTTCCTGACAGTGAAAGTGTTAAGTTTTGTAAATAAGTAATAGTAATTGTATACCTACCTAACTAGCCGTAGGCACGAATAAAGTGGGTTGATTTAAATGAAGTAAAAATGTAACTCTCTTCCAATAAGTCGACGACCGCCTTAGCCTAGGTGGTAGTGACGCTGCCTACGAAGCAAGAGGTCTAGGGTTCGAATCCCGGTAAGGGAATTTATTTGTGTGATGAGCACAAATATTTGTTCCTGAGCCATGGATGTTTTCTATGTTTTTAAGTATTTATTTATCTATATAAGTATGTTTATTTTCGTCTAGACCCATAGTTCAAGCTTTGCTTAGTTTGGGACTAGGTCGATATTTGTGTAAGATTGTCCGCAAATATTTATTTATTAATAAAATTAAGCTTTAATTAGGTTGTCGGTATGACGACTTCGGTACAAGTTCTTTGAAATCAAACACTAATGTTACTAGCAATTTCAACTTCACGTTCGAAACACTTACGAAATCCACTTAAATATAGTTTCTAAGTAGTGAAGTACAATTATGGCAGAAATTCTCGCATGCAGAAGTTATAATAGTGGAAAGTGTTTTTTTATTCCTACATCCAACGTCAATTTGAATGTTAATCTTTGCTTTTGACGACCGGTTAACCCATTCACGGCCACGCTAATCTCGTAGCGCTACGCCGTAGTCCGTAGCAGGTTAAACCTCGTATGTAGCGAAAAGCGCTCGTAGCGCTCTGGCGCAAATGTGTCGTCATGGGCCTTAAATGGGTAAAGGTCATTTGAGGCCAAGCAACGCTACGTGTGCTACGCCGAAGCGCGTAGCAGCATTTTTATGTTTTGTAGCGGAGATCTCTCGTAGAGGCATGACTCATATGCAGAGCTGTATTCATTTCTATTTGTATTTTATATAAAAATAAATATGTAGACTGACTGCAGAAAATTTGGAAAAAAATCTGATAATTTTCTTTGATAAATCTATACTTTAACAAACTTTTGTATTTATTGACTAGAAATCAAATTATATGTAAAGTAAGAAATTAATTAATTGATTAACATTTTGATTAATTTTGGAGTCATGTCCACATTATTGCGAGCAATGACGCAAATTTGTCCGATCTCTGCTCATATGTGAGGCATTGGCCTTGAATGTGTTAAGCCTAGTGGGTAGTGGCCCTGCCTGCGAAGTTAGCGATCATCATCATCATAATCATCATATCAGCCGAAAGACGTCTACTGCTGGACATAGGCCTCCCCGCAAGAGGACCCGCCAAAGTGACCGGTCCTACGCCACCCGCATCAAACGGACTCCCGCGACCTCAGACCATCAGTCCACCTTGCGGGGAGCCTTGCCTACCCACGCCACGCCGCGCCGGTACGTGGCCGCCACTCGACAACTTTTCCGCTCCAACGGCCATCGGTTCTTCGCTGCCACTTTCAAGTTTAGCGATGCGGAGGGCTATATCGGTTACCTTGGTTCTGCTGCAGATAGCCTCATTTCTGATGCGATCACGCAGATACACTCTCAACATAGCCCTCTCCATTGCCCTTTGGGTGACTTTGAGCCTTCTTATGAGGCCCATTGTAAGCGACTACGTTTCAGTGGCATATGTCATCACTGGCAACACACACTGATCAAAGTAAGTAAATATTGGACGAAAAGATGTGCCCCGTAGCTTTCCGAACGCTACCCAGCCGAGTCAGATTCGACGATTGACCTCTTCCGTTTCCTAAGTTTTCATATTAAAAGGCATTTTCAAATAATTGTGTAGGCACCCAATTAGCGTGAGTCGCTAAGCAAAAATTAACTCAGTGTCAGTTTTGTGACGCCAATTAATATATTATATAACTAGCTGTTGCCCGCGACTTCGTCCGCGTAGAACTTTTTATCGTCTTAGAAAATGATTTCTCTCAATACAAAATTTGAACCCTCTTTTAGGGGATAATTAAAAAAAAAGTTGATGTTCATTTTCTAGTTTGTGAACAAACAGTCTAAAACCAAAGTTAAAAATCTCATACTTTAAAAATGCCTTGAAATACTCAAACTTTGAACCAATTTTAACACTCTTAGGGGATGAATTTTGAAAAACTCTGAAATCAGTTTTGTAGTCTTTTAACGTACAGAATAAGACCGAAGTTAAAAATCTCTTACTCACACTTTAAAATTTTATTGCTCGCCATTTAAAATTTGAACCCCCTTTTAAACCCCCTTAGAGGTTGAATTTTTCTAATCGCTGAAAGAACTTTTTTCGTAAACTTTTAAGTCTCTAGCTCAAAAAAAGTGTTGCCCATACAAAGCTTTCTTAACCCCCTTAGGGGTGGAATTTTCTAAAACTCTGAAAGTACTTTATTATTAATTTTAATAAGTAACATTTTGAATAGTTTTAAGTCTAGTAAAAAAAAAAGTTTTTCGCACACAACACTGGCTACCCTTCTTAAGGATCTTAAGGATCCCCTTAGGGATGGAGTTTTCTAAAACGCTGAAAGTTCTTTTTTAGTATTCTAATAAGTAATCTTTTTGCAAAGTTTTAAGTCTAACTCAAAAAAAAGTGTTGCCCATGCAAAGCTTGCTCTCCTTTTTAACCCTATTAGGGGTGGAATTTTCTAAAACGATTTGTGTTCTTTTTTTGTATTTTAATAAGTAATCTTTCTACAAAGTTTCAAGTCTCTAACTCAAAAACATAAACTTTCCCTGATAAAAACTTTGCACCCCTTTTTATCCCCCTTAGGGATAGATTTTTTCAAAACGCTGAGTCTTTTTTTTTGTATTTTTATAAGTAATCTTTCTACAAAGTTTTAAGTGTCTAGCTCAGAAAAAGTGTTCCCCATACAAACCTTGCACCCTTTTTTAACCCCCTTAGGGAATGATTTTTGTAAAACGCCGAATGTAGTATTTTTCATGTTCTAATAAGTAATTTTTCGTCAAAATTTTAAGTCTCTATTAAAAAAAAATATGTTTTTCCCATACAAACTTTGCACCCTATTTTACCCCCTTAGGGGTGAAATTTTCCAAAACGCTGAAAGTACTTTCTTTGTATTTAAATAATCTTTCTACAAAGTTTTAGGACTCTAGCTAAAAAAAATAGTTTCCCACATACAAACTTTGCACCCCTATTTTAGCCCCCTATTTTTAGGGGTAGAATTTTCTAAAACGCTGAAAGTACTTAATTTGTATTCTGATGACTAATCTTTCTACAAAGTTTTAAGTCTCTATTTAAAAAAATATTGTTTTCCCCATACAAAATTTGCACCCCTATTTTACCCCCTTAGGGGTAGATTTTTTTAAAACACTGAATCTAGGTACTTTATTTGTATTCTAATGAATAATTTCTCTACAAAGTTTTAAGTCTCTATTTAAAAAAAAGTAGTTTTTCCCATACAAACTTTGCACTCTATTTTACCCCTTTAGGGGTAGAATTTTCTAAAACCCTGAAAGGTCTTTATTTGTATTCTAATGACTGATCTTTCTACAAAGTTTTAAGTCTCTATTTAAAAAAAAAATGTTTCCCCCATACAAACCTTGCACCCCTATTTTACCCCCGTAGAGGGGTGGAATTTTCCAAAACGCTGTAAGTGTTTCATTTGTATTCTAATAACTAATTTTTCTACAAAGTTTAAGTCTATAGCTCAAAAAAAAAAGGTTCTCCCATACAAACTTTGCACCCCCATTTTACCCCCTTAGGGGTAGAATTTTCAAAAATCCCTTTTTATCCCTAGCCCACGTTATAAAAGCAACATACTGTGCAAAAATCAACTCTCTAAGATTAGTAGTTTCGGCTGTGCGTTGATGAGTGAGTGAGTGAGTGAGTGAGTGAATAAGTCAGTCAGGACATAGGCATTTATTATGTATAAATAGATAGAAGATAATGAAACTCCCATTCAAATATCTCAAAAAATTATGAAGCTACATCCGTTTTAATGTCGCTTGTTAGAGTGAGAAAACGATGAGGGACTGTGACGTCAATATACTCGAGCGTCATAGTAAAAAACAATCGTTTCATATGAAGGTGCGCTTTGCGGAAAAGGGACTGAACATACCCCCTCTTAAAACTTTGGACTCTTATAACTTAATCATTACCTATATAACCTCTTGCTTTGTTTTTTTCTCCATTTGACTATATTTATTTTAAATTCTTTTTCGAGAAAATACATTATGATTATTTACCATATTTTCGATTCCTGAGCTATAACCACGAACTTCGGAATTCGAAAATATTCGGGTATCTCTATCTCTATCGCACTAACCATACTCGAGTGACAGGGATGCAAATATATGAACATTGAGTATCGGTTTTCGTGGTAGCGCCGCAGGTACTTTGGCTGAATGCGCCGAGCGCGTGCCATTGTCATTCAAAAAAAACAAATTCGTGTTAATTATATTGTTTAAATTTGTTGATTTCATTTATTGAAATTACGACATAAAACGACATTTGCGCATATAAGTTCTCATATCAGAATCGAATATTTTTTTATGGTTTATATTTTAGCATTTGTCTCGTAAAGGTCTATCGTAGACGGGATTTAAATTATTAATAAGTGAAAGGCAAAGCAATTCCGCCATTTTGACGAAAATTTTATAGCTGACAGTTGGAGCAGCGTTTGATTTCAATAAAAATAAATGAAAAATTAAATGAAGTCGTATATTTCGGAAAATTAATTAACTGTCGCAGTCGGATAAAAACTATCCTAAGTTGCAGCTAGAATAATAATGTACCTATATAAAATGTTTCATATTTTTCCGTTCATGGGATGCTGAGAACATTCGAACCGCGCAAAGCTTAGTTTCAAACTGGCTGATTCTTTTTTTAATTTAGAGATTTATTATAAGTGGAGATTATTTGAAAATTTCCTAAAATAAAAAAGTACTATAAAGAAGTGACTAAGTCCGTGTCAACATACCAATTACTTACAATCTGCCGTCTGTTTACAATTGACCTCATCAATAAATACATTACGAGTCAGAATTCGCATGCTAAACTAAATTCAACAAAGCCATTAATTTCCAAATCAATGGACAATTTAACAGCCGTAAATGGACATTTAAAATGTATTGAGGTGGATATTTAAGCTGTAATTGTTTGAAATTCTAATTATTGGGCATTTGGGATTTACATTTTACATTACACATCGCCACGCCACTTTCAATCTTAAGGTCGTGGGAACAAACCCCGGCGCGTACCACTGGGTTCTTTCAGTGAAGGAAAACATCGTGAGGAAACCGATCTAATCCCAATAAGGTCTAGTTTTTAACCCCGAAGGAAAAAGATGGGTGTTGTAATAAGTTTGTCGTGTCTGTGTGTCTGTATGTATTTGTGTCTGTGTGTATGTCTCTCTGTGCCTCCTAAACGAATTGACCGATTTGAATGCGGTTTTTTTATCCAAAAGCTGACGTGATCGAGATGGTTATTGGCTATGTTTCAACAAAATCGATTCAGCCGTTTTAGAGATATTGCACTTTGAAATGAAAATGTCGGGGGTTTTTTTTTTGACGCTTGAAATGCAATATTATTATTTTTTTTTTTTTGCGGACAATCTTACACAAATCGACCTAGTCCCAAACTAAGCAAAGCTTGTACTATGAATACTAGACGAAGATAAACATACTTATATAGAAGTTAAATACATACTTAAATACATAGAAAACATCCATGACTCAGGAACAAATATTTGTGCTCATCTCACAAATAAATGCCCTTACCGGGATTTGAACCCAGGACCTCTTGCTTCGTAAGCAGGGTCACTACCAGCTAGGCTAAAGCAGTCGTCGTGTACGTTATGTACCTAATACCTACATAGCAGCTGCCTTAATTTTCCAATTCTCTTTGCTTGTCTCTTCTATTATCGGCAACGCTCTAAATGTTTATCTTCAAGGAGCTTCCTTGAAGATAAACATTTAGAGCGGGATTGGTCTGTTTTTATGCTAAATGTAGTCTCTACACTTATTATGTAAGACTGCTTGCTTCGGAATAAAATAAAATTATAAAAACCGGCCAAGTGCGAGTCGGACTCGCGCACGAAGGGTTCCGTACCATTATCTATAAAAATATTCATTTTATTATGTTTTTAGTATTTGTTGTTATAGCGGCAACAGAAATACATCATCTGTGAAAATTTCAACTGGAACTATCACGGTATTAGTGAGATACAGCCTGGTGACAGACAGACAGAGAGACAGACAGACAGGCAGGCGGACAGCGGTGTCTTAGTAATAGGGTCCCGTTTTACTCTTTGAGTACGGAACCCTAAAAACTAAGGGGTATTTCTAAGTGAAGCTGAACGCTCATGGGTCTGGTCTGTATGACTAAGGTACCTATGAAGCATCTCTCAAGAACTTATTTTTGAATTTTTTTTTTTTTTAATGCTATACTATTAAACGAGCAATATTTGTATATATATATATATTATGTTATACTATTAAACGAGCAATATTTGTATATAATTATATATATATATTTGCAATCACGTTCTCGGAAACGGCTCTAACGATTTCGATGAAATTATGAATGTAGGTGGTGAAGGAGGCGAGAAATCAATCTAGATGGGTGTCATATGTCCGGGAAAATTCGTTTTCTCCGTATTTTCTCTATTTTCATCCGAGCAGAGCTCGGTCGCCCAGGGACTGATTTCTTTAAATCGTGTAATTTCAAATATAAACATGTACCTATAAAGATCGATACTAATGAACCACAGGGATGAAGGCAGCATAATTAGAGCAGCGGGTGGCAGAGAGGTATACCGGTAACCTAAAGACTTTAATCTTATAATAATAATAATAATGCTAAAACCATTTATTTCAGGCATCTAAGGCCCATAGTAACAAATACCTTAAAGACTAACATCCATATAATACAATTATAAAATTAGAAACTAATAATTTACTTTTCAAAACAAAGTTTTAACCGATTTCAAATCAGTAGCCAAATTACTTCAAGTTTGCCTATAAAATTTGAAGAGTTCCCTCGATTTCTCCAGGATCCCATCAGCAGAACTGGATTTAGGTGACAACGGGACCAATCTGGAAATATATGCTTCCAAACAAAGAAAAAAAATTCAAATCGGTTCATAAACTACCGAGTTATCGTGTAACAAACACACATCAAAAAATACAGACGAATTGAGAACAATGAGTGCCCGTTATTCCTACAATACGCCTACATTTCTATGGAGCTAAAAGCTAGATTGTCTAGATTCCAGAAAAACCAAGGTTGAATATATTCCTCAGAGATATCCGTGCAGTGGATTGCAGCTGTCTTACAATATTTTCCACCTCTGCATTTTATTTAGACACGGAGACAACCCTACTGGGAGCGGTGCAGAAATCCAACTAGACACACTGTTCGTTCATAATCAAACTTTAATGCATGGCACTAAGGTCTGGTTTGGCGTAGACGTATTTTTATTTATTAAATAAGGATTGATAGTGTCGGCTGATAAATTTATTTGGGGTTAGGAATGCTTTGCTTGGAGGCCTGACTTTAAGCGATTTGAACTACACAGGACCAAGAATGTTTGAAATGTTTACTTGGCAAAGAGCCTGGACCAATGTCACAGAATAAATAATACACTTAGTACCTACTTGTGTAGAGAAGGTCCTCTGTCTAACAAAACAGATTGCTCCTTGAGAAACATATAGTGTCACTATACAAAATTAATTACCATTTAAATAGTGACATTGTTCCATTTTCCAAAAGTTGAATTTTCAAGCACAAAACATTTTGTATAGTGGCACTATGTTTCTCAAGGAACCACTGGAACCAGATACTAGACAGCTAGAAAACTCAAATCATGGCATCTCACTCAATGGCACAGAGCTATATATAACCATGAACATCGAAATTCGAAGTACAGGTATCTCCATCTTTGTCGCACATACATTAATCGAGTGACAGGGATGAATGTATACGAACTTCGAACACACACACGCACACGAACGCACACCCACCCACACACACACACACACACACACACACACACACACACACACACACACACACGCACACGCACTCGCACACAAACGCAGCTCGCCGTACGGCTTGACTGCTTTAGTATTTAATGTAATCACTGTATTTTTTTCTACGTATCAATTAAAATAAACAATTAGTGTTAGGAGATTTACTCTTCTTATCTGAACATGTTCTGTGCACTTCTGTACGTTTCAAGTTACACTCTGTGGAAGAGCGGTGTCTCTTCACACAGGTATCTCAATACTTAAAAAGAGACACCAACCTGTATTTAGTTAAGCTAAATTAAGTTACCTACTGAATACACTATTTTTTTTTTTTCGAGTTTCGATTTTCGTGGTAGCGCCGCAGCACGTGCCCTATCTTCTACTTTCACGCTACATGTCATCGTCGTGACACACTGGCCGCGGTACGAGGCGGTACGATAGGTGTCACTGTGAACAGAATCGACCGCGTTTGGATCATAGAATTATAACATTTATAACGCATAGAAACGCAGTTCACGCGCAACGGTGAGGCCACCAAAAGTAGGACATAAATGGCCCAGTACGCCGATCGGCTTGTCAGTTGCAAGGACGCGTGTCAAGTGTAAATAGCTCCCACATTTTTCATTAATATGACGGTTTGTGCAGTGAAAGGGTGTCACAATGCATCGGATAAGAAGGATAAACATTCTAAGATAACATTTCACACGTAAGTATTATTCTCTAACTCGTATTTTTACGTAAAACAGTAATCAAAATTGCATATTTTCTATAAGCGGCATGACAGCGTAGTGTTGCCAATGTAACGGATATATTTACCCATAATTCTGTTCTGATAATATACTTACATAAAATACAAATATCGGCAGGGTTGAAGATACGAAGAAGATAAATCACTTGATTTGTACCAAGCTTTTACTTGACTCCCCGTGTATCTTTGAGTATATCTAGGTCAAATCTTGCAAGTCAATTTTGACTAACTTCCCAGAGTTCAATCGAGTTTAAATTTTGTACACGTGTTTTAAATCAGGTGACAATGCAATATTATGGTACTTCCGAGCGGGCCTGATGATGAGGACGGAAGGTGGCCATAGGAACTTCTAAATTATCCTACTAATATTATAAATGCGAAAGTTTGGATGGATGGCTGTACGTTCCAATCAATCTCAAAAACTACTGGACGATTTTTTATGAAACTTTCCGGTAATGTACCTTATGTAGCAGAATAGGACATAGGCTATAATTTATGTCAAATTTCATCAAAAAAGGGGATGAAACTTTGTATGGAGACCAAATATTTTTATGTTGCGAGAGCGGCGTTATGGTTACCATGGTAATGACATCGTCAACAAATTAGAAAATTCATCTTGGGCGTACGTTACTTACATATTGTAGTTGATCACTACTACATGAATCCATTTTATGCCTCACGCTTGGCGCGTCGGCCGTATGAAACTATCCTTCTAGGCGTTATAATTCTATGGTTTGGATGTATTGCATCTCGGAGGTGCGTCAAGCCTGTCAATGCATTTTCACCTCAAGCAAAATCTTGATTTTATCCACAGAACAAGTAAATACTATAGAAATGGTAGTGGGCGGGGTGCGTGTAGCCGATGATATGAGTGAACACTCATAACATAACACTGTCAAACGCAGTCAAAACGCAGATCAGTTGTCTGTTGACCGTGGGTGACGATTTTTGCCGTAGGTATTAAAAATAAAAACATGCCGCGTTCTGCAATTTAGTCAGGACCCAAAGGTTCCTCCGGGAGCGATTTTCTATCACCGGTAAGTACTAAAACAACAGTTTTTTTGAATAAATACGCAATCCATTATGACATTCGCCATTGCTTTGCATTACTTGCTAGCCAAAGCCGCAGATTAAGAAACTATCGTAATGGCACAGTAATGTATCGCATTATTCGCGTTTGACATTTTAACGGGGCGATTGCCAGTATGATATCGATAAGTACATACATACATAAAAGACAAAAATTATCTAATAATATAAATATTAAATCGTTTATTTCTTAAAAAGACTGTAACGTGGCTCCTTTATGCTCGGCTGAAATTCAGGAGACCACGTGACAATAAAATATAAAATAAAAAAAATATAAAAATGTGGTGTATCGAAACTGGCTTATCTGCAGTCAGGGGCTAATGAAAATGGGATATTAAATAAAAAATGTTAAATCTTATGATTTGTTTTATTTCTACACACTGAACAATTCTTTCCCCTTTTGAAATATTAAATCACTAGGTTTCAGGTTTTCCTTAATACACCTTAAGTTATGTTTTGCTACAATCGGTAGAGCTTCCGTGTAATATGTTCGAGAGTGATTTACAATTCCAAGAGGCCTACGAAATTAGGTGTTAGTCCCTACGTGTTTATGCCATCATTAAGTAACTTTTTGAAATCCTAATTCCCTACTATATATAATATGCTTGACACCGACCTTCACACTGGAGTCATACTTTCTTAGCTCCGCAGATGTTGGTGTGTCAGCCGCTGAGCATATCTTCTCTCCCCGGTGTTTAAATCAGGAGAGGCATGAACCCGTTGTCGAGATGAAGAAAATAAACTTCCATCGCAGCATCAAAATGGAATTTGCGAAGCTAATGAAGTTTGAAGAACCAGACCAAGACTGAGTAGATCAGTCCAAATTTAACTTCCTTCTAAAATTCTAGAGGAATATAAAGTTTTCCCTTATCGACTGAAAAGAAACAATTATTTTCATTAGCATGGATCTATGTGGAAATCTAACCTACACTGGATATGATGTTGAGAAATTCTATCTTACCAGTTAAACACTCTAGAATGGATTATAGTTCAGCTGTCGAACCCGCCCTTCCACATGTATATGAGGCTGCATTTGCTGGAAAGAGTACCACATTGTCAGAACTAAGGATAACAGAATGAACCTGGTGCTTGTGTAAATTTTGAAGAAAACTACTTACACTTGGGCCGATGTAGAAAATACAATCTAATGCACCATCTCTACTTGCACTGCCATCCGAAAAGGCTCAAAAAATCTTGTTTAGCCGGTGATGAGACCGGATTTAAAATGCTCAATTCTTTTAAGCCTCCATGTCAGCTTTCCTCCAGCAATCTCCTCTTCCCTCTCTGCTCCCAGACTCGATATTGGGTTACCAGCGCAGAAGCAATCAACTAACCACTTTTTGTATTTATTAAGGAATAACATTAGATTTTACGTACGGACATAATGTCATTATTTTTAATTTAATTTATTTTACTTCTTTTTATATAATTAATAATTTAAATTGATTGTTTCAATAATTGTTATTCCTTAAAACCCCTACTTTATTAACTTGAAATCCGAACATCTCTCATCTTGCTGGCAACTCTGACCCCTAAACAATTAATCCTATTGGCTACTGTTTCTTTTTAATTATATGTGATAATTACTTAATAATTGCCAGCATTATGAATTAATGTTGTACTTAGAAAATATATCCAGCAAGGAATCATTTGAGTAAATGATTTTAACGCTAATTAGAAAAAAAGGAGTGTCGATCGAAATACTGCTATGTTACAATACCCCTCTCCCCGATGAAAAGGTTTACCAAAGGTAAACCGCTCGCTGCCCTCAGCGATTCCGATGATCAACAAATCATAAGAGAAAAACGAACTATAAAACCAATACCCAATTTAAGTACTTGAGAATTACTTACTCTCGTACTAAAAAACAAAACCCCAGTTGTTGTGGATTTCTCTGACTCACTTCCTACCCCTATCACAACTCGAACCCACACAACAAACCCAAAATCAAACAAATCCGGTATCCAATCGGATAGCCGGTAAAAGAAAAAACTAACCTAAAGAAAAGTCTGTATGCCTACCAAAATCTAAAAAAAAAAAAAAAAAAAAATCCAACTAACAAGTAAACATTCCTTAACCTTCTCATCACAACAGACCGTTGTGTTGAAAAGGTTAACCCAACTGCCAGGACAGGTGTTCAGCATTCTTGTGTCTATCTCAGCTAGACCGGGCAAAATTAAAAAAAGAGATCCTTTGATATTAATCTGTAGTTTGATTTATTAACTCCCAGACACCATAATAAATTCCAAATCTGATTATTTACCAACACTAAATATCAGCTCCCGTGTGAAACCGAAACTGGTTTCAACCAAAAAATAATAATAGTAGTAGAACACGCCCAAAACTGAGTTTCACCGCATGTAGCGGCAGTGTTTACGTACTAAAAAAAATATCTTGAACATGGCCTAGCTATCACCTATGTCCAGGAACAAAACTAGACTGTGTCTAAAAAATTTGAGTCAACTCAACATGGTCTAGCCAAAAAAATTAGGTATGTCTCTTACACAGCCTAAAATATCGCGTTAAAAAAAAACACACGCGTTTCAAAACTCAGATCAAAGACTATGCCCTGTTGTTAATTGAGCTATGGTTGCGTCGCCTCTTTCATTCTTCACATCTATAATACTTTCATGCTTCATCTTCTATACTAAGTAGTGAAACAGTTATCATACCTGTTCACCATGGACCTAGCAGTTTCGTGATTAAATACGTCTGTTCGATATTTAACACTCAATGCTAAACAACCTACATAAGTACGTGTTACAGTGCTCTGTTACGTAGTCAACATTGGCGGTGCGGCGAGCAGTGCAACGACGTGCGGGCCGCACGTCCATTGATCACCCAGTCAGCAGCTGCAACCCTACAACTTTAGGTCTTTGATGTGCCACGAACCTATAGGATGTCCGTCCATCCTTTCCAGTTCGTAAACTAAGGGAGACAAAACCGCCTTTACCCTACATTTTTCGTATTTTGGCGCGAGTTTCGCCATTTTAAACTTCAGAGCATCGCTCTGAACATAAGTGCGCTTCCACACCACATCTCCCACTGAACATCTCGCTGAACGTCGCCTTAAATTGTAGTGCTTGGCGTTATTTTCATGTGCTCTCAGTAAACGTAACCTAACTTGCTGGAAGATATCTTTCATGCAACCAAACTCGCCAGCATATTCCTCCCTAGGCATAGCTGCGGTATAATCTTGATTTAGGTCTTTATAAAACGCACCATTTATGACTGGTTCCCTAGCATGTACTAAAAAAAAAAGGAGAAAACCCTGTGGACTCATTGACTGCACTGTTTATTGCAAACCGAATTTGGTGCAGTTTTTCATCCCATGTCCGGTGATTTTCCTCTACGTACGAAGCTACAGCGGTCATAACCGTGCGGTTATATCTTTCAACAAGGTTCACCTGAGCCGTGTAACGAGGTCCATAAAATACTTTAGGTACGTTGTATTTCTTCATTAACTGCTTAAAGTGCGATCCCGTAAACTGAACTCTATTGTCAGTAATTACGGTCTCGGGAACACCATGCTCCAAAATGACATGATGCTCAAAATGTTTCGCCACCAACACACTGGTTGCGCGACGAAGTGGAAAAATCAGTGTGTACTTTGAGAAGCAACAAGTAACCACAAATAAAAATGTGTAACCTGCTCGTGAGCGCGGAAGAGGACCAACTAGATCTATGCTAACCACTTGCATAGGTCGATGACATACTTTTGGTTGTCCCATAAGACCAGGAGTGAGTTGTTGTGAATGTTTAAAAGCTGCGCAAACATCGCAGGCTTTCACAAAGTCAACTACGTCCTTATACATTCCGGGCCAAAAGTATGTCAACGACAACCGCCTATGAGTTTTAAAAACTCCTAAATGTGCCGCGGTTGGTTCACAGTGGTTCGCTTTTAATACTCTTTCGCGGTCACCCTTGCGCACTACCTCCTTCCAATCGAACTCTCGTAGCAGGTTATATTTGCTTTTGCAGAATCTAAATAACTTTCCCTCCCTGATACAAAAGTTAGGGAAGTTAGCAGGGAAAGTTTTACAACCGTTCAGCGTCCTATCATACCATTCATCGGGTAAGACGTCACCGTTCACCAAACTCACAGCGTCAACTTTCATAAGCCTGGACAATGCATCAGGCACGACATTTTCGGTTCCCTTCCTGTGCTCAATATTAAAATTATATTGAGACAGTCTGCATCCCCAACGTGCTAATCTGCCTGATGGATTTTCCAGTCTCATAAACCACTTGAGTGACGAGTGGTCAGTAATAACTCTAAACCGTCGTGAGCCTAAATAAGCCTGAAACTTCTCGACTGAGAAAATAACCGCTAACGCTTCCCGCTCCGTTGCGCTGTAATTCTGTTCACACTTGTTGAGAGAACGACTAACGTACGCAATGGGATGCTCCTGCCCCTCAATAGTCTGTGAGAGCATTCCACCTATACCATAAGAAGACGCATCTGCATGAACCGTAAATTCCTTATCAAAATCAGGCACAGCTAAAATTGGTGCTGTTACTAAGGCGTTCTTTAAGGTGTTGAAAGCAATCTCGGCCTCCTCAGACCATTTAAAAACAGGCGCTTTCTTTCCCTTCGAGGTCAACTTATTTAAGGGAGCTGCTATGGTCGAAAAATTCCGTATAAAACGACGGTACCATGAGCAAGTTCCCAGAAATATTTTTACCTCTCGCGGAGTCGTGGGAGTGGGAAAGTTTAAAATGGCTGAAACCTTCTCTGGGTCAGTACGCAAACCAAATTCATCAACTACGTACCCTAGGTACTTGAGTGACTGCCTGAAGAATTTTGACTTCTCAAAATTAACTGTCAAATTAGCCATTTTAAGCTTTTCCAGCACACGATTTAGCAAGACCAAATGTGTCTGAAAATCGGAAGAACAGATGACAATGTCATCGATATAACAAAACACATAGCCGTTCTCGATGTCGCTGGTCATATTGTGGTCAATAAGCCTATCCATGAGCCGCTGCTGCCTAGCTGGGGCTCCACATAAACCAAAAGGCATGACCTTAAATTTAAAAACCCCCTTTCCACTTACATTGAATGCTGTCTTTTCCTGCGAGCTCTCACTTAGAGGAATCTGCCAGAACGAGGAACTCAAATCGATAGACGTTAGGTACTTCGCTTCCTTTAGACTATCCAATATTTGCGGGATGTACGGAATGGAATACGAGTCACCCTTCGTTACCGTGTTTAACTTCCTACAGTCTAAACAAAAACGCCAATCCCCATTTGCCTTCTGAACTAACAGTGCTGGATTGTTCCATGGGCTTTCGCAAGGAGTCACGACATCTAACTTCAGCATTCGTTCTAACTCGGAGCTTAAAATTTCTCGTTTCTCCGGAGAAAGTGGATACTGCTTTGTCTTAATAGGCGGCGCGTCACCTGTCTCAATGACATGTTCAATCAAAGACGTCCTACCTAAACCTTTAACGTCAGACGAAATATCTTTAAACTTCCCTACAGCGGCGTTCGCCAGCTCCTGTTGCGTAGGCGACAAATGATCGTACGACTGAATCGTGTGTACCTGTTCTGAACCAATGGTGTTACATAAATCAAAATATTTTTCCGGAGTCTTAATGTACGCTATGTTTTCAAAAATTTCCGGCGCTAAACGGAACGCATGCCAAAAATCGACACCTAAAATAACGTCCGAGACAATATTGGGCATAACAAAAAACTTTACCACTTGTGTAACATTATTAAATGTTACTGGTACAAATATGTACCCGATTGACTGGACTAACACGCCGTTCGCGATATTACATGACGTAGACTCCGTTGTTTGCATTTCAAATCCAAATTTTATAAAATCCCTGTGAGAATTATTTCCCAAAATAGAAAGCGAGGCACCGCTATCCGCCAAGGCACAAACTTCAAAATCACACACTTTTATTTTTAAATAAGGCCGGATATCGTCTTTATTTGGTGCGAACAGAACCGTAGCAATGGAAGTATAATTACAAAATTTCTTTATCGAAGCACTCAATTCACTTCGGTAATTATTGCTGCGGTTCGGCCTAATTAGTTTTTTTGGACGTAAAACGGAACGCTTCCGGCTATTCTGACAGTTTTGACAGTTCGTAATGATAACCCCACTTTTCCCACAACCGAAACAGCGAATGTTATCTTTTGATGGCTTTGCTATGCATTTCCTGAAATCATGACCACCACGATTACATTTATAACAAACGGCAGGAGCCGTAGATTTGTTAATATGCGTCGTCTGTCCGTGAGAATGCCGATTTGCTTCGTTATGCTGCTGGTATGAATTGTTCGGTGAGGACGGCCTTCCGAATGCAGTGGGACGCTTATCACTAACAAAATTCACCGCATTTACCTGCTTGGACCTGCCTTTATACGCAAAATCAGCGCTAAGTGTGTGTGAACCTGACTTGCCTGGTTCCACGAAAAATTCGGCCCGCTGTCTTGCCGCTTCGAGTTTCCTACAATTGTCCTTCAATTCCACAATGGATGTTACATTTACCAGCGCTAACTGCTGTGACAAGCTTGGCCTAATATTGTGTAGCAAGATTTCTAACTTTGCTTCCTCGGACAAAGGGGTTTTAAGCCTTGCGAACATACAAGCCATGACGGATACATAAATGTGTATCGGTTCCTCTAAACCTTGAGTACGTGATCTAATTTCTCCTAATAATCTGTAATCATAATCCACTGGGTCAAATTCCACTAACAAAATGTTCTTTAAATCTTTCCATGAAGAAACTTGTTCTCTAATACCTCTATACCACAAAAGTGCCTGATCAACAAACAACTGCGCTGCTGAAAGAAACAAATTGACATCAGATACACCGGATGCTAACTGAAGTTCCTCTACACGCTCCAGAAAAGACCTAGGGTCGGTCTGACCATTGAATTTCAATCCCCACTTGCCGATGTTCCTATCGCCTGAACAAACCACATGGGAAAGGGGCACTGTTTGTGAGATCAAATCCGCTGCAGGTATGCTGTCATATGACCCTACTGAAGACTGCCCTACCCCGTCTATTCTAGCCAACAGAACTTCTAACTTTGCTGTGAGGTCTGTCTTATTGGTCAAATTCTCCGGGTCATCATCGACAAAAACGCGCATTAATCTATGGGTCAGGTGGCACCCCAGTGCTTTAGACCTATTTGCAGCATACCTGTCTCGTGTAGAAGTGTATTTTCCTACTATTATGGACAAATCACCTAACTTATCAGCTATAGTTTCTAACTCTGTGTCCGGCAAAAAATCTGTTTCTAAAATTGCTTCTGGGGGACATTCTAATAACAACTTTCTCAGCTGTTTCCTAAGCCCTTCAACTGTACTAGCTGGTGTTTCTGACCTGATTTTGACCTCATAAATTAACTCATCTCTCAATAAGGAATGAAATTGTAAAGACATGTTGACTGTATATGTACCTTAGTGATGGCAATAAACTTACAATGTTGTATATTTGTGTTGTAAAAATGTTACCAAAGAATGTAATTAAATGTTAACAATCACTTCTCTTGTTATTTTATACCTATTTCCTTCAAATTACTCTAAATCACAGATTACTGTACTCAAAATAAGCAATCCTTACTGAAAACAATGTCATACAAATCTTAACCAAAAATCAGTTTTTTGTTCCTAATTCTGAACAAATTACAAAAAATTTCACTGAAAAGTTGTATGTTGAAATTGTTGTAAATTTAAGGTCATGCCTTTTGGTTTATGTGGAGCCCCACGTTGGGCGCCAATTGTAACGTGGCTCCTTTATGCTCGGCTGAAATTCAGGAGACCACGTGACAATAAAATATAAAATAAAAAAAATATAAAAATGTGGTGTATCGAAACTGGCTTATCTGCAGTCAGGGGCTAATGAAAATGGGATATTAAATAAAAAATGTTAAATCTTATGATTTGTTTTATTTCTACACACTGAACAATTCTTTCCCCTTTTGAAATATTAAATCACTAGGTTTCAGGTTTTCCTTAATACACCTTAAGTTATGTTTTGCTACAATCGGTAGAGCTTCCGTGTAATATGTTCGAGAGTGATTTACAATTCCAAGAGGCCTACGAAATTAGGTGTTAGCATAATAACACGTAGGGAACGTGTTTATGCCATCATTAAGTAACTTTTTGAAATCCTAATTCCCTACTATATATAATATGCTTGACACCGACCTTCACACTGGAGTCATACTTTCTTAGCTCCGCAGATGTTGGTGTGTCAGCCGCTGAGCATATCTTCTCTCCCCGGTGTTTAAATCAGGAGAGGCATGAACCCGTTGTCGAGATGAAGAAAATAAACTTCCATCGCAGCATCAAAATGGAATTTGCGAAGCTAATGAAGTTTGAAGAACCAGACCAAGACTGAGTAGATCAGTCCAAATTTAACTTCCTTCTAAAATTCTAGAGGAATATAAAGTTTTCCCTTATCGACTGAAAAGAAACAATTATTTTCATTAGCATGGATCTATGTGGAAATCTAACCTACACTGGATATGATGTTGAGAAATTCTATCTTACCAGTTAAACACTCTAGAATGGATTATAGTTCAGCTGTCGAACCCGCCCTTCCACATGTATATGAGGCTGCATTTGCTGGAAAGAGTACCACATTGTCAGAACTAAGGATAACAGAATGAACCTGGTGCTTGTGTAAATTTTGAAGAAAACTACTTACACTTGGGCCGATGTAGAAAATACAATCTAATGCACCATCTCTACTTGCACTGCCATCCGAAAAGGCTCAAAAAATCTTGTTTAGCCGGTGATGAGACCGGATTTAAAATGCTCAATTCTTCTAAGCCTCCATGTCAGCTTTCCTCCAGCAATCTCCTCTTCCCTCTCTGCTCCCAGACTCGATATTGGGTTACCAGCGCAGAAGCAATCAACTAACCACTTTTTGTATTTATTAAGGAATAACATTAGATTTTACGTACGGACATAATGTCATTATTTTTAATTTAATTTATTTTACTTCTTTTTATATAATTAATAATTTAAATTGATTGTTTCAATAATTGTTATTCCTTAAAACCCCTACTTTATTAACTTGAAATCCGAACATCTCTCATCTTGCTGGCAACTCTGACCCCTAAACAATTAATCCTATTGGCTACTGTTTCTTTTTAATTATATGTGATAATTACTTAATAATTGCCAGCATTATGAATTAATGTTGTACTTAGAAAATATATCCAGCAAGGAATCATTTGAGTAAATGATTTTAACGCTAATTAGAAAAAAAGGAGTGTCGATCGAAATACTGCTATGTTACAAGACACATTAAATGGTTACATAATAAAACTACTGCCAAACTGCATGACAGTTGAATGGCAGTTCGTGCTGCTCTTGATACATATTTGTGTTTCTTTTTTTGTCTAAGCCAATTTTCAGTAATACATAAAACTTAAGTGTCATCATGGTCTAAAAATAAGTCTATTTATAGTACCTTGCTGGAAAAATCCTAAATCTTCTGTTGAAAAATATTAATACTCAGAATCTGAGTCTACTAGTCGATCTGAGTCTCAGATCGACTAGTAGACCCAGTTGAGCTATTGGCTATTACATCTATTTGGTTCCATGTTAAAAGCTAGTATACTCACTAAAGACAAGAAATATTTCTTTGTCAAAAATATTTTCTCTGATGTTAGCGTGAAGCGCATTACGAATTTATTTATCCTATACTATTATACATGTGAAAGTTTGGATGTCTGGATGTTTGTTACTCAATCACGCTTAAACGGCTGAACCGATTTGGATGAAATTTTGCACGAAGATAGTTTATAGCCTGGATTAAAATATAGGATATTTAGTTTTTATCCCGGGTTTACGCAGACGAAGTCGCGGGTGGAAACTTGTGTCAAATAAATTATATTTGTTATTGAAACAAATGATACGGTACATCAAGGAATTCAAATGTGCAATTTTATTATTATAAAATTTGTCATTCAATTGTAAAGCAAAACTCAATGCATTCCTATCTCGACTGACATATCAGGAAACAGAAAGCTTATTGTCCTGCCTAGAATAACTGACACTCACTGCACTGTCATTATAGTTCTCTCATGCAAACTGATCACGATTAAAATTCACACACTCTCTCTCACACACACCCTAGTGCTCACACACATACAGATCACATATACATACATAGACTTACATACTCTATTTAGATTCATTTTATTCATATTAATTTCATTCATTTATTATGGTGCTCGCTGGCTTATATTTTTAGCATTTGTCATCATTTTTTTTCTTGAGTTTCCTTTTCTTATCCTTAAGTACTTAATTTGAATTGCTGCTTTTATTTGTCCATCTTGTGAGCTTAGACATCGGAGGAATCGCTGACTCCCGAGTCACAGGCGCAAGCCTAGTTTGGGAGACAGAGGCTCACCTTAACTTGTCACAAACCTGAACACATGTTTCTTATTATTAATAATATTGAAATGTAATGTTAGGTTTAAACAATAAAGATTATTATTATTATGTCATACCTACTCTGTGAGTCCTTAGTATCCTTGTAAATATTAAAATTAATTGAACACGTACGTATTTTGAATAGAAAGTGTTAGCATGTTTTCGTGAGCTACACGATTTCTCTGACAGTTGCTTTCAGCACCATCTCCATTTAGAGCGTTTGCGAACTGCGTGTCGGAGGTCGCGTACAAGATCAAAATTTCGTTAATACTTACCCGATTTCTTCGGATGTATTTTCTCAAAAATAGCACTATACTGCTACTTTGGACTGATATTTAATCAGGTTCGGATCGGCTGCAGTACGCAAACGCTATATCTCTAAGAAATAAAGGTATTTAAATACCTATATACATACATTGATTTAACTATATACATACATATACCATATCCTATATAAACGATATACAGTCATGGCCAGATAATTAAGACCATGATTTTTTCCCCATACAGTTGCATACAAATATGACTTAATTCAAATTTGATGATAATTTATTATTCTTTCTGTTTTTTTTGATTTTGATTATACGGATGTAACCGTGTTTAACAGTGCAGTATATAGTGCAAAGGAGCTTCTGTAAAATTTAGACTTTAAAAAATACAGGCGATCAAATCAACACTTTTCATAAGTTCATACATTGTTCCTAATTACAGTATGAACTCGTAAAAACTGTCCATTTGACCATCCGTATTTTTTTAAGCAAACCTTTACAGAACTTTTTATATAAACTCAGAAATGAAATTGGCGAAACATATTTTACATCATCATTAAATTTGAAAAGTCATATTTGTATGCAACTGTATGGGGGAAAAAATCATGTTCTTAATTATCTGGCCATGACTGTATACCAAGAATATAAAATATCGATAATTATGATCTTAGTCTCACCTCTACTTTGTATTCTAAATTTTGAAATAGGTGTATCACCCTAGAGTGTCATAATAGTAACATAAGACCTTTGGCTTTGCACATAATCAAACGTCAACTTCATTTTAACAGGGCCTCAATTTTGCAATCAAAAACTAAATGTCAATTTCCGTCAAAAGTACGTCACGCTCACACACGTTGAGTTATGCTCGAATGCAAGAAGGAGAACAAGTATCAAGACTATTCTCATATCATTTCCATATTTGAAAACCCCTTTCGAAATTGGTTCCTATATTGATAAAAAATAGACTTACGTGACAATTTTTTGGCATTGGAAATTAGACCGCAAGTAATGCAGTTTTGAGTAACTTTTCGTCCTAAAAATTACAACTGTTGAAATCGTAATGGAATTAATAGTATTTTATGCAACTGTTGTATAAGAAGGGTCTAAAAAGGCGAGTGGCGTGGGTTGCAATTAAAGACGCCACGAGCGATTTTAGACCAGTTATACACCGTTGCATACAATACTTTTTCTACGACAATTTTTAAATAAATAGCAGACTACAGAATAGTTAAACTTTTCTGGCAGCAAGTTTTCTATTCGTATTTTTGCTACTCACGCAATTTCTTCAGGAGTGCAGTTATTAATTTCTTCGACCATTTTATAAGGAACGTACACTTTTGTCTTCACAAACACGAATAAAATCTTAATAGTTTAGGACTAATAGTTTATCATCTTTCGTCTTTTCATTTTGAACTGTATTTTGGTGGGAAATCGGAAACGTGACAGCTCTTGCTTATGGTTTGTTTTGTTTTTAATTTGTTTGCACTTGCCATCCGAACCAAACCGAATCCGGACCCGGACCGAATTCGAACTGTTTATTTTCATAAATAATACCAAGAATTTATAAAACATGTAATTTAACACACAATAGATGATAATTTATTATTATTGTAGTAAATAATTTATAATATACAAATGTTCAATCGTAAATAAATACTTTTATTTCGAAATATTTGTTTATGAAGTTGGCACCACTGCAATATAGCGGCCGATTTAAAAAAAAGTTAAACAGTGCTTTTATGAAAAATGTATGAACCAAAAAAGTACGCTAAATAGTGCGTTTTTGGGCCATAGAGCATAGAGTTTTTCGACGAATTATTAGTGGTGTCATTGTATTTGAGCTACAGCCTATATAAATGACAGATAACGGTTCAGGAGTAGAAAAAGAATTTAACAACATAAAGCATCATAATGTTTCACAATTTCATGCCCGACTACGGCTGAAACGAAAGGAAGGAATATGATATAGCAGTCATTCTTGGTATTTACGTGTGTTGCACCGTAACGTTTAAGCTACTGAACTGATTTTGATGAATTACGTATCAATCAATTCTAAATTATGCTCCTCGTGGTATAAGAGCTAACTTATGTATGGAAAAAAACTGTTTTTTTTTCAGTTTGCTTTCCGTAGTTCCAGATACAGTTTTTTGAATTTTTTTTACCACTACACTGGCCTGCAAAAGAAGGTACAGTCGCCATCACATACATCGGAGCAAACAAGCACGTCACAAACATCGGAACACACCTCTATTTTCAAGGCATTAGGGTGCATGTGCCGATATTTTTGAACACCTATAGTGTACCTGTTATGTATGTGATGGCGACTGTACAACAGTTTCAGTTATCGTTACGTTTATGAGTGTTATACTATACCTTCTTTTGCAGGCCAGTGTACTTTACTTATTTAGGTACTTACCGGCATTAGGTAATATCGGCTACAGCACAGCATGCATAAATCAGTCAGATAGTTTTGCCCTCTTTGTTCATAATTATCATCATCATATCAGACGTAGCACGTCCACAGCTGGACATAGGCCTCCCCCAAAGAGTGCCTCTTTGTTATGGCGGATATTAATGCTGGTGTTGCTGATGACCGTACCATCGTGAGTAAGTAGACAGGACCAGACCATTTTCAATTGAAATACTGTACAAATAATTAGTTATTCATCGCGCTCTTGACGACCATTGTCTCCCAATATTTAGTCAGCAGAGGCCAAAATCGTGTAATTTTCCCCGCCATTTCCCGACCGGGTCGCCCCGTGAAAGGCCCTTATCAGACCGTCGCCCGTCCATTGAGATCTGACTCGCCAGCGAGGCTATTCACTAACTCGCCCGACTCGTGTCAAAACTTGTCTCTGTTAGGATTGGATCCGATATCTATAAATAAATATTAGTGGACAATCTATCGATTTAGCCCCATAGTAAATTTAATAGGCATAAATTTAATCCAAGACCCAGGTACAAAAATATTCGTACTTCTCACACAAAGGACCATGGACAACTATGTATGGAAAGTGGACCAAAAACCAACATGTACTTCATTGCGTTCTATGGGCTCCAAGTCGAATTCCATTGCAGAACTGAGATATTTCATATATTTCAAATAACGCAGGAAAAAATGAAAAATTTAGGTTCCAAGCCGGATTCGAACCGGCGACCACAGCCATACATGGCCCGTCGCTACTAACCAACTAACTAATACCTACAACAACTAATTTATAAATTTAGTTAGCAGCGTTACTGCTTAAAAAACAAAAATAATTAAGATATTTCATGTTTAGGTATAAAACGGGTTTTTCATACACATGACAACATTATATTTTTAGAATAGATAGCCTAGATAGGTACTGAAAAGTGTGAAATAAAATCAATTTCGTAGTTATCAATGGATTTATTAATAATATTAC
The DNA here is from genome assembly GCA_963854355.1 of Epinotia brunnichana. Taxonomy (NCBI): domain Eukaryota; kingdom Metazoa; phylum Arthropoda; class Insecta; order Lepidoptera; family Tortricidae; genus Epinotia; species Epinotia brunnichana. The sequence continues at coordinate 48,209,919 of OY977937.1, forward strand.
TATTAACAGCAAGTTGCTATATTATTAAACAAGTTTAATTTTTTTTTTTTTAAAAGAATAACAATAATTTAGTCGCTTAGATGACCTGCGGGATGATTAAATACAGAATTAGGTGTATTCTCCGAATGAAACCCGTTTTCTCATCACCAATTAGCCCGTATTCACTCTGTCTAAAATATGAATATCTCAGATCTGCAATGGAATTCGACATGGTGCCGATAGAACGAAATGTAGTAGACTTAAAGACCTAACTCAGAGCGCTGTTGGTTTTTGATCCATTTTGCCCATGGTGCCAGCGCTATGTAAAGAAAGAAAGAAAAACATTTATTCACAAACACACAGGACACACAAAAACAATAAAATAAACAAGAAAACCTTATAAAACATTTTCTCAACCGAATTTTGTGAGCAGGTTCGATAATTATAATATTTTTTTTGTCCATTAATATTTTGGAAACCAAAATAAAATATTTAGGTAAAAAAAAATACATACAGTGGAACATATAACCTCCTCCGTTTTTTAATGTCGGTTAAAAAAAAGACAAGACTCTCGAGTCCTACAACCAGTAGGTAGTTGGTATATTTTTGTATAAAAACGCCAAGCAGAGCTCCTATGTATATCGATTATTTTGAATACTAGATGGAAACGTAATGGTCCACCAACATACACTAATTAAGTATTATGAATTGACTGCGCTGGCAACTGACGACATCCTGATAGGGAAGTGTTTGCTGTCGTATCCACTGTAGCTCATTTTGGTTGCCATTTTAGTGAGTTTTGCTTTTATTAACTGTTGACTCATTACGAGGCCCAATTACCTGTGCTGCGTGTTATAACTTCATCGTTCAATAGTATTTATATTTTGTATTGTATTTAGGTCTAATCTCAATAAGGTGTGATTTTCCCTCTGGGTTGGAAGGTCAGATGGCAGTCGCTTTCGTAAAACTAGTGCCTGTTCCAAATCTTGGGATTAGGTGTCAAAGCGGACCCCGGGCTCCTTTAGGGCACAACCGGGAATAACGCTAGGAGGTTGATAATTCAATAGTATTTATTACCTTTTTGAAGAATGATGGAAAAATATTAATGAGTTTTTATGAACATTAAATAAGTAGGTATTGACCAATAAGCACTCAAGAGGTAAAAGTTCGATTGATAGCCATCTAAAATTAAGCTCATAGGGATAATGACTAAGACTTTTTTACGATGCCATTCCTACCAGTTTTTGGAGAGGGAAAAATGTTTGTATGGGAGCAACTAAAATGAAAGAACATAAATACCAAAAAAATTGAAACAAAGATTGACCTCGCTGGCGGCTGCTATAAACGCTTCATACTAATTGACACGCATGTACCTACTTATGACGTCACACCTGTTATTTGTACTAACCGTTGTATGGAAAACCTAGAAAATTGCTGCTTCGCTTGCGAAATACTGCGTTTAGGTCCATAGTTGTGATACAATTTTGATTCTATAAAAGCGTCAGGATTCGATTGGTAGCTTTAAATTTACTCTTAAGCAATAAAAAAATTTAGGTATATTATATTTTCTAAACTTTAAAGGCAAGTATCCCATTTGGGATAAGATCCAAGATTTGGGATTTGGGAATCCAAATCCAAGATTTGGGAATTAAAGATTTGGGAGTCAAATTCACATCTGATCTGAGATTCCGGGATCACATCGTCAATATTTGTAAGAAGGCGTATAGAACTCTGGGATTTGTTCTGCGTCGTTCCCATGGCTTTACAAATATTGGAGCGATTATCGCATTATACAACGCGTTGGTCCGAAGTGGTATCGAATGCAATGCAGTCATCTGGGATCCGCATGAAACCAAATATCACCTTATGGTCGTATATCGTACGAATTTATTTTGGATACGCTCCAGCGTATCCAAAATAAATTCGTTCGATTTCTGTATTGGAGGAAGTACGGGGTATACCCATTTTACCCACTAATGTATCCAACTCTATTTGTACTGGGCATGGTGGGGTACAACCAGCTGCGGGTGCGCAGAGAGCTGTGCCTAGCCACCTACATATAGGTATTGAGTGTGGCGTAGACTCCGGCCGCGGCTGCTAGCCGAGCCGCGCGGGCGCACCAACCTGCTTGGTAGGGCACCGATGACGCGAGCAGTGCGTACCCTCAATCTCATAGCGGAAAATATTGATTTGTTTTCGTGTTCTCTGAATGAATTCACAAAGGCAGCATTGCTCGTAATATGTTATAAGAGTACTACGTAAAAAAAATATGTTATATTATAAAATAATTACACTGTTGTTTTAGGTTCGATGCCTGTAAAAATAGTTGTAAGTGTAGATAATAAATAAATAAAAAATATATTTTATGATTTTAATTATAATTTATAGTTTTTTACAATAATTTGATGGTTTACTATCCATTTAGCAACATTACGTTATCAATTTTAACATGAGGCATCATGCCTATTATAACCACCTTTAACAAAGTCTAATACAAAGTCTAAAATAAATAACTAAATAGTAAACTTTTCAACTTTGAGAAAAATAAATGCTTTGGTAAAGACAAGTGCCAAAACTGGTTGACCTCATTCTACTAAACAAGAGTTAGCATTTTTATATAACCGGTCCTTGGATAATCCTTTAATTCCTAAATACCCTTTGTTCCTAAAATTAGTCCATTTAGAATTATTTTTATTTTAACCCATGGCGCAAACAACGGTGTTTTAAGTTTAACACGTGTATCTGTATATCTTTCTGTGGCATTGTAGCTTCCAAACCTATAAACCAATTTAAAAGGTTTCTGCAAAGTCTCGTCAAGGGCGACATGTTGTTATTATGTTTGTGCTGTCAGGGGTGATGATTCTGAATTGACGTACTTATTCATTAATTATATCTCAAATGGTGATAGAATCTTAAAGCTAATATTTATGATCAATTTCCGTGGACTCGCTAACCCCATTGTCTTATCCCAAGTCGATCCCGCCATTGTATAACGATTAGCACAGTTATTGTTCCAGCAAAACCAATTTGAAGTTTACGGTTAAAACGTACATAGTTCACTTAAATCCAAATACGAATTTGCACCTTAATCACACCGTCAAAAGGTATAAAATGACATATAAAATTAATATGGAATAGCCGTTTCATATACGCCTCTCCATTCAAGCACATTCGATGTTCAAAATTGGCGCGTTCTTGAATTCATAGGCTGAATGCACTTTCTATAGACAATGAGGGATGGCCTTCAAAATCTCTTAAGTAAGCGAATTTAAACTCTAATGATTCAAGTTAAGACTGTAATTGGAATGATTATGGGTTGTTATTTAACCTCCTGGGGCCCAGACTACGATTTGGTGTCATTGAATTAGGAACTTTTTAACATTTAGTAAAAGTTCAAACTTGATTTTGGTTAATGCCATTTAGATTGTGTTACGTGATAGAATTCATCACGGTGACCTAATTTAAATGTCGAATATTAGATTGCCTACTTGCTCTTTTAAGTGCGTCGATAATTTTCATGAGTAATAAATAGTGTAAGCCGTACGATTAAAAATACCGCAAATCGATGTATGTACAGTCGCCATCACATACATCGGAGCAAACAAGCACGTCACAAACATCGGAACACACCTCTATTTTCAAGGTATTAGGGTGCATGTGCCGATATTTTTGAACACCTATGGTGTACCTATGTATGTGATGGCGACTGTATATACAGTTTAGCCGTTTGGCACACGCATACTAGAGGTCAAAACAAAATTTTCGACCCGCAGTTCGTAAACTCAAATAGCAAAACTGTACATCGATTTGCGGTTATTCTTTGAAATTTTTCTACAGATAGGTACACATATCATTGTGGAAATACAAAACTCAACAATTACAACGTCAATTTATTGTTCATCCGAATGACAATATCATTCAAAGACGTTATGTAAGTGTACCTACTGCACATTTCAAGTAGCGATATTGTTAACTGTTTACGAAAAGGCTATTCGATGTCATCGGCACGAAAAGTTCGAGCCCTTTTTTTTTTTTTATTTGTTTTTTTTTTACGTGGGGAAATGCCTTTGCGCATCTCGCCCGGCCAGGGAAGCCAGGGCGGGAATTTCGGACTCCCGGGAACTGCCCGAACTACCGACTAAAACCCCACGGTGTTCCATCTCGTCACCAAGGTGCCGGGTTTCGGGCACGCCAAAGCACTCTTCCGCGACCCGACGGTGACAGGCCTTGTTAGGGGCCTTAAACTCTGTAGCAGGTGTTAACCTGCACCAACTCAACGAGTGGCGCGCGGGAACACGCGCAACGCCGTCTCGGGCCAGTTAGTGACGCGTCCGATAGACTTCCCCAAGCCTGCCGGCCCCGGCCACAGTTAGGGGGGAATGTGGCGAGCGTAGGCTCAAGAATAGGTCTACGGTCTCCCCCGCCTGTCGTAGAAGGCGACTAAAGGGGGTCATTGGGGTCGCAGTGTTTCTGGCGGGGGCCGGGGCACTCACCTAAAAACTCCAGGGAAGGCGACCATCATCATCCTAAGACGAGCCAAATGTGGCGAGGCGCGAGGAGGGCTCCAGTGCGTTCAGTATGAGATCCTGGAGTCCTCCGCATGAGAGCGCAGATGCCGGCCGCCGTGGAGTTTTTAGTGGATAGAAATACCACATAACCCAGTCATCCCCCGTTGATTGGGTACCTCCACGAAAAAAAAAAAAAGGCTCGCCGCCTTCGCCCAATTCGCCGCTGGCGACCGGATCGAGCCCTGTTCCATCTATTGATAATACTTACCGACATAAGGTCAAATGGATGTTTATAGAGCGCAGTTTATTTATTGGTAAACAGTTGCTGTAGATATCGAATTTATCGTAACGTAACCCTGCACGAGTGGCCCTCCAACAAAGACGCTTATATATGTACCCGCGACGTGAATAGCGGCGGGAAGATAAAATTGATGCGGTCTCAGGAAGCAGGCGACACAACAGAGATCGCGGACGCGGACGGACAGCAAAACAAACAAATAATATTATATGGTGCGGATTCTTTTCAACACTCGACGCAAAAAAAGGGGTGTTATACGCTTGACGTCTCTGTCTGTCTGTCTGTGTCTCTCTGTATGTGGCATCGTAGTTCCTAAACGAATTGACCGATTTGTATGCGGTTTTTTGTGTGAAAGCTGACGTGATCGAGATGGTTTTTAGCAAAGTTTCAACAAAATCGGTTAAGCCGTTTTTGAGATATTGAACTTTGAAATGAAAATGTCGGGGGATTTTCAACTTTTCTATGTTGTAGTTATTGTAGACCTCTTTGTGCCTACTTAGTAAACAATGCCATTGTTTTTTATTGTTAAGTTTAACAGCTTATTGATGCTGTAAAATAAACGTACTAAACATCAACACTTCTTCAACCCATAACACTAGAAAAGTTGAAAAACCCCAGACGTTTTCATTTCAAAGTTCAATATCTCAAAAACGGCTGAACTGATTTTGTTGAAACGTAGCTTAGAACCATCTCGATCACGTCAGCTTTCGGACAAAAAACCCGCATTCAAATTGGTCCATTCGTTTAGGAGCTACGATGCCACTACAAATGTCGGGGTTTTTATCTATGTAGTCTGTAGTTCTCAAGTAGCTAACTGCAAAATAAAGATTTTAGTATTAGTTAAGTTTAATTATAGTCGTGTATTTATTAAATTAAATAAAAATTACTTATGATCAAATAAAACTGCCTGTAGCACTCTTCGCGAGAACTAGAGATAAAGCCGCTACGGACTACGGCGAAGTGGTACAAGGGTAGCGTAGCGGTGGATGGGTCAACACAATCACTATGCCAAGTATCGCTACGCGCTTCGCTCGTAGGCGATCCCGTGATTTTCCCGCTGTGTGTGTTAACCCATTCACGGCCACGCTACGCTCGTAGCGCTACGCCGTAGTCCGTAGCAGCTTCAACTCTGTATGTAGCGAAAAGCGCTCGTAGCGCTCTGACGCATATGTGTCGTCATGGGCGCTGAATGGGTTAAGCGTGTTCATCACGGTCACAAAAATAGTCTACCCCTAATCGTAGAACCTTATAGAAAGCTAGTCCTCGAGAATTGGGTACCTACTTGTCTGAGTAAAAAAAAATCTATTTAGTCCCTCAGTTAGATTATCAAAAAATATTCAGTCAGTGAAACCAAAAAATTATAAAGGTTAAAGTTCCGCGTGACGTCACATCATGCTAAAAATTGTACCATAATGTGACGTCACACGAAACTTTAAAGGGTTTACGAAAAGGCTTTATCTTCTTATTTTTTTGTTTGATTGTCAAAATAAAAATACGTGTCCAATATTTTTAGATAATCTAACTGACGAACGAACTTATTATTTTTTTGGAAAGTAGTCAATGGGGAATAAATGAAAATTTTAGAAACGCCTGATTTTTTTTTGGTGATTGGAATAACCTTCCTTAGCACCAGAAAAAGTATCAGACTTTTCAGATGCGTCAATTATTTTTGAAAAATATAAACAGTTTCCTCACTTACGTTTTGTGGTTAGGACGGCGAATGAGACAATTTCCTTTATCCGTCTCATATTACATAAAAATATCATAAAAATCCGTGGTAAACTGGCAATGATATTGACAGCTGCAGCAGCTATATTGGTCATTGCCAGGGTCAGATATTTAAAATATTTTTTGTAATATGAGATGGATCAAGGACAGTGTCTCATTCGCCGTCCTAACCACAAAACGTAAGTGAGGAAACTGTTTACATTTTTCAAAAATAATTGACGCAGCTGACAAGTCTGCAACTTTTTTTCTGGTGCTAAGGAAGGTTATTCCTATCACCAAAAAAATAATCAGGCATTTCTAAATTTGTTTACCATTCCCCATTGTCTGCTGACACCCCATTTTGTCAAATGTGGTTACACCATAAATCCTTTCGGCCACTAAACCTCCTTGCGCCGATCGCACATCGGGCCAGCAGAAGAAAAATAATGTCAGTGTCTTCGCCGTCACGGCAAGTGAAAATATTGTAAAATCAAAACTGCAGAAAATAATTTATGTCAATACATAACGGTGTCATTATTTCAAATACTAACCGTAGGCTGCCGCAAGACGAACGAGCACGGAAGCCTCTCAACCAGGTATTTAAATTAATTATTCCCCATTTTTAGGGTTCCGTACTCAAAGAGTAAAGGATGACTCACGCTAGAGAACGGGCCGTGTCTTAGAAGAACGACAGCGTTTTTGCGCGGCCGAGCCATACCCAAGCCCGGCCGAGCCAAGGCCGAGGCTCGGAAGCGGCCAATAGGTGTCGGCACGGCCCGGCCGTGGCTCGGCCGGGCTTCAATATGGCTCGAACGCGCAAAAACGCCGTCGTTTTTCTTAGAAAACGGCCCGGACCGGACACGGCTCGTACTAGCGTGAGTCATCCTTAAAACGGGACGCTATTACTAAGACTCCGCTGTCCGTCTGTCTGTCCGTCTGTCGCCAGGCTGTATCTCAACAACAGTGATAGTTTGACAGCTGAAATTCTCACAGATGATGTATTTCTGTTGCCGCTATAACAACAAGGAACACCTGTTCAGTAGCGGACCCCCCTGATTCCGCTACGAGGAGATCAAACCTAACCTACCTGTGTGCTAGGATTAAGTAGAAGTTTGTGCAGTATTTCTGTTACTTGAAATGTTTATTAAACGAATTATCAATGTAATTATAACAGTAAAATTTTCAGATAAGTACGTATGATGAAAAACGAAAACCCTATGAATAACTTTTAGTGAAATAATAATCGATAAAACTACCAAACAAGCGCATGGCTATCTTCAAATCGCTCCCAATCAAATGTTTGAATACCATACGTACTCAGAAATACGGTCAGCAGTTGGCATTTAAATCACGGGTTTATTTGCTGACCGTACATAATAACAAGAGCCATAGAGAAGATAGTGGCTCTCTCAATAAGCGCATTCGAGTAAAATCATAATACGAGCGGAGCGGAGCGGGCGCGGCGCAATGCATAAGAGGTAGCGTGTCGTCGTTTTGGCGCTGAGTAATTAAAAAATAATTCTATTTTTAACCTTCGCTTGAGGCTACTGCAGGTTGATCACGTAACGCTTTGTAGGAACGTCGGGTAGGTCTGAATGATACTTTTTATATGGAAAATTGACAGTTAAATTGTACCGACGCGTGTTCGGAACGTTACGTGATTACGTCTCTGTGCCTACTGTATTCTGATAAGCGATTGTCGAAAATGCAAACGTACTATCAGCAGCTTTCTTAAGCTGCAATACAATATTTTTTTTATGAACGGAACTATGTAGCAGTTTTAATAACAGTAAGAAGGTTTCCCATAAAAAAACATTCCGTGTATAAAATAGGCCACGTCTCGAAACTCTTCCACAGTAAAAAGTGGGGAGATATTTCGTAGAGCCAAGTCAGGCATTCTTATTAATCTTTATTTGCTTGCTAAATAAAATTCTGCAATTTGGGCATCACACAACTTTACTGCATTAACTAATTTTTGCATAGGTACCTAAAACTATGTAAGTGTGATTGCCAAGTCAAAAAAATTTATTTAGCAAGCAAATAAAGATTAATAAGAATGCCTGACTTGGCTCTACGAAATATCTCCCCACTTTTTACTGTGGAAGAGTTTCGAGACTTGGCCTATTTTATACATGGAATGTTTTTTTGGGATTTTATTTATTTTTGTAGATTTTGTATGGAAATGTTATTTTAGCAACCGCAAATAACATTTGTATAGTTTTGCAGGTAGGAACTGCAAAAGTAACTTTGTAATCGCATCTATTTGTATAGGATTACAACTTACAATGCAGTTGGTATATCTCTGATACTTGACTGAAATTGCAATATTTTTAGGTTTATTTATGAATTAATAGGCTAAAAACTAATTACTTTTGAAATTTGGAGCTTGTGGGTTTGCTAGACGTACCTTAGAATTATGTTGATCATTATCAGTATATAAGTGAGTATGTCAGTGACAAAACTAACGAACTTTGACGGTCAATAGTTCTTAAACTAAAAGTTCAAATTGAATTGTATCGACAATATATGTAAGCTATATTATGCCCTACATTTTACTGAAAATTCAGGGTTCTAGCTTTAGCCAGCACAAAATTACAGTATGTTGAACATGGCCTGAACGGCTTCGAGAAAAGGATGGTACGGCCGTGCCTCTTTGTTTTGCTCGACTTGGCGGGGGCACTGCCGTGCCCCCAGATCATTATTTACCGATGTTACACATAAGTGGAGTGGCGTCAGACATATTCGAAAGTCGCAGCTGATTTCAAATACCTTTTCTGTAACAGGAAAATCGGCACAGCTGTCGAACAATTAATTATTTGCCAAACAATTAAATTAGGACACAAATTTGAAGTTAGGACATAACATATAGTTAACTTATATGTCTTATATAAGTTAAGAGTGATATTTAGTTGTCATTTTTAAATGCAAGCCTGAAAAAGGGTTAAAATTGGCGACGACAGCAATGAGTTTCGATTTCTTATTTTCATTGCGTTGACGAGTCAGTTAATTGGTGAGGAGGCTGACCTAATAATAACGTTTTAAAAATGTTTTGTTACATTAGTATAACAAACAATATATTTTACCACCATATTATAAGTGTGGAGAAGTCTTAAATGGTCAGTCGGTATGGAGTCGCAAGCGTCTATAGGTATCGGTGTCAGCTTACTATCAGATAAGCCGTATACTGGTTTGCTACTTAAGAGGTTGAACATATACTAAACCTCAACAGTCCTGGCTATACAGCTCTATTTTCATTTCAAATGAAGCTGTCTGAAAGCATATAAACACAAGAAGATTCGAAGACGTCAGACAGTGACCCTCAAGGCTTTGGCCTCTGGGCCACGCTACTCGCATGTAACCTCGTGTTAGCCAAGCAAATAAGTCAATTCAAACGTCCATACTTGTTCGTTATTCCACCTCTGAGCCACCCTCCATCATCACATATGATCACCATCCGGATGATCATAAACCTTCGATATGCATAATTTCATTTTACGCTAGTGTCTACCATAAAAGTGATTTTCTCTGAAACCGTACCATTTTCAGGACAAATTATATAAACTTTGTATAGAACCCTGTAGGTTAGGTTAGGTTTGTTTTATAAAAATCCTGAAAAATTATCAGTTTGTGAGAAAAGCTAATTATGCCAATGATGATTACGGGAAACTTTACATTCATTGCAAATTAAATTATAGATTTAATAAGTAACCCATGAACATCACACCCCCGTTATGTTGTCAAACAATATCCGATATACTTTTCCTACTCGCTACTCGCTCATCCCAAACACCGCGCCATACAATATGAGCGATTTCATAAGTGGTAGCGATACATCTACGAATACATATGATGAATACATACGGACCCTAAACGTATTGGTTTATTCAAAGGCTTCTATAAAATATACTGAACATTCCGATATTTTGAGTGGGCAGCCTGAGGAAATGGAATTTATTTCCAGGAAAAGCTTCGGTTTCAAAACATGAAAAGGCTGTCTATCTTTTGATTCTTTCGCAACTTTAATGTGTTTTTGACAATATTAGATTAACACATTCACTGCCAAGAATAGTTACGCGCTACTCTCGTAGCTGATCCCGTGGCTTTCCCTGTATGTTGCGGAAAGCACCTATCGCGTAGGCGCCTGCTAGGTGTTTCTACCAGTGAAAATGGGCGATCGCTATCCCATCGAAGACAAGAGATTTTGGTAAGTCCCTTCACTCCCAAGGGATAGCGATGAGACTAGGTCATAATAATATTATTCGTTAAGAAGGAAGCGACCCAACCTCAGAGCATAGAATACTAGAGAGAGGACAAGCCACCGGCGGCCGTGTCGCAGCTGTATGCTCAATGGGCATACACTGCCATACTGTGCACGCGTGCTGATCGCAGAGAATATTACGTTTTTTCCCAAAATGCCTGATATGATGCGCGTTTATTGTCAAATAAGCGTGTAGGTATACAAGTGTGTGTGTTTTAGATGTGTGCGTGCTTTGTCTTGTCAATTACTTGGGCGTTGTGTGGGTTAATGTACTTGCGACAGGCTCACTCTATACAAATCGGCCGCCATGTCCGATCTCCTTATATTCATACATCTGTGGACCCAACAGACTAATGACAGTAATGACATAGTTTATGGCAGCTATTCTATGCTTTTTCGCTGAAAATCTAATTTATGACAAATAAAAAAGATTTAATAGATCCTGCATGCACCAATACAGCCAATATCAACTACTTATATCAACTTTTTTAAACCAATTTTATGATTGACATGTCATGAGCCGTCAATAAAGCGTGCTGAATAGAGCTCTCAGCACATTCACTGCCTCCTCGCCTAGCGGGCGCTTACGCCGTAAGCGCTTTATTTTTTATTTATTTAAGGATTGCCAACGGAGTTCACAATGTAACATATTATGAAAAAAACAAGCACTTTGTAATGACTAATTGTAACCCTAATAATAGGCAACCACAGCATGCGTTGCGTTACAATTTTAAGCATTAATAAACTAATTATCTAGGCTTATAAATAAAAAACTAAATCATATCAGTCTATGCTTCAAGGTACAACAACAAATCCCTGATTTTGCATTTGAAGCTATTATGAGAATCACAAAAAATATCAACATTTTCCTGTTCTGTAACGAAATCATTGTAAGCAAGCGACAGCAGCGCTACCACGAACTTCGAATCTCGAACTTCGTATATCTCCGTCTCTGTCGCTCGAGTACCATAAACCATAAGTGCGAAAGGGACGGAGATATACGAAGTTCGAGATTCGAAGTTCGTGGTCATAGCTCTGGCGAGGTACAGGCGAGTGCTTACCAAAGTTGGTCTTACAAAAAGGAACGTGAAATAAGGCACGAGGCATGCGAGGTATTTTAGTTGGGACCCTTAAAGATAACTTATCAACAATTTGAGGCATAGCGGGAAAACCACGGGATCGGCTACAAGCGTAGCGCGTAGTGATTCTTGGCAGTAAATGTGTTAATGAATGCCTTTTTTTGCAAGTTTAACCAATTCAAGGTCAAGCAACGCTACGTGAGCTACGCCGTAGCACGTAGCGGCGTTTTTCCACTTTGTCCACGCTCCTAGAGGCATGACTCCTATGTGAGTCATTTAGCCTTGAATAGGTTAATACAAAATAGCTTATTTCACAAAAACTAATATTACATTAAAAAGAGGCTGTCCGTCATTGACTTTACTAGGCTGAGCCTGTATCTTGACCTACTGCGAGTGCGGTTAACAGATGGTACTTCAAATACAATAAGATTTCAAGTAGATAAAAAAAAGGAAAAAAAGAATAATTAAGAATAAGAATAAGTTTTTTTTTTTTAATTTATTACATTTATAAACGAAAATACATTTCGTCAAATCTAACAGTGTCGTTAAACCCTATCAAGTTTGTATCGACACAGCAATTCGTGAAAAGTGATAAGATTCGATCTTAGTAATTAATTTATACAGGAAGGTAGCACTAAATAAGCGTAGCTTTGGTACAATAATTCCTACCCGGGTAAAAACACCGTTTCTCATGCCAATATGTAAAGGTATGTTATTCACAGCGTTTGGCATTTCCTCTCAACTCATTCCAGTTATTATTGGACAAGCACATGATTACCGATTATACAGACATTATCCGTTGGGCTCCTAGGCTGAGCCTGTATCTTGGGACCCACTGAGTCGGTTAACAAATCACTTCAAATGAGTAGGTACATCTAGCGTATTCTACAATTACCATTATGTACTAAAAAGAAGAAATTATATTATTTTATACCGATTTTCGCAGGTTCCGAGCGCGGGCGACGAACTTAGCATATTGAGCTAACATAGCTAACAACTTAGAAAATATTAAAAAAGCCCCGACATTTTCATTTCAAAGTTCAATATCTCAAAACATATGATGCCACAGACACACACACACAGACACACAGAGAGGTACACAGCCACGTCAAACTTTTTATCCCAGGTTTAATTTTCATGAGCCGAAATACGCTTACTGCTGGACATAGGCCTCCCTCAAAGAGTCGGTCGCGGGAATCAGGGCGCAGGACTGGTCACTCTTTGGGGGAGGTTTATATTTATTAATAATCATAGTTTTTTTTTTGTAGTCAATTGCCCTTCGACCGCCTCCGAAACCAACGCTGTGAAGAATAGTATTTTTCACAATCGTGTTATAATAGAGAGCTTTTTAGTCGAGTACAAACTGAGTGGTCTAAGTAAAGTACGAGATTAAAAAGCTTGATTATAACATATTTTGAACAATACTTTTTGTACGAGTTCATTAAAATTAATTTTCTACGAGTCAACTGAACTAGTTAAACAAACTCGATACTGTTGAAACGAAGTGCAGCCTATCGCTCGTACGCTCGTTGATATCTTAAAAGACATGAACGAGCGTACGACATCAACGAATAAACTCAATAATCAAAGCGATTCTATTGGTCCAATTCATTACAGTTCGGTAAAGCAGCCACGTGATTAGTCGAATTTATTTTAGTTCTATTTTAAAAAAAAATTCGGTTGTCTAGAGCGTATCTGTTGCGAACGCAACTCTTTTTTGTGTATACACTTTATTATAGGTACCTTTTTCATAAGCAGTAGCAAAACGCGCCCGTCAGGCACGGTTTGCATGAGGGGGGCTTTGAATGCGCCAATCATGGTGCTACACATGTGTGGGTTTATCCCTACCTAAACCAACTAAAGATCTCGCTGCTCACTTACTTTTGACGTAACATATATACTACCACTTCTGTAACTATCTAAACGGCCACACATCTCCTTGCTTTTTCAATCAGAGCCTATATAATTGTAAATTATATTACAGTCATACTTTTATCGAAGTTTTATTTAAAGTCGTTGTGGGCGACAGAATGTAGTTTGTGAAATGTAGGACCTACGGGTCACGAAGAGAAAGGGTGTTGTATAGTATGTGAACAATAAGGCCTACGGGTCACGAAGAGAAAGGACGTGTAACTATAATTCCTTCACATAAGGACGGCAATTGTGCCCAGATTAAGCTCCTAAAGCAAACGGCTCATATAAGAAGCCCGTGATTTATTTAGGACCTAAGTACAATAGGTACAAACAAAGAAAATAGCTTAAAGTAAAGATAAAGGTACCAGGTACCTCCAGTAATTATTTCATAAAGATCGATAGGGGGAGAACCCCTGATAATTGAGGGAGAGACAGCCAAATTATTTGTAAAGAAACCAACTTGAGACTATATCCCGATCTAGTCCGTCAACAAGGGACATCGGTAACTAGAGTTACGAAAAATGTGAAATAAAAATGTACACTACGTATGCATAGAGTTTTATTGCATATTATGGTGCAAGAATGGTCAAGGTTCAGGTTGATTTCTCTGATTGGCTAAAAAGACGGGAGCAAAGTCAAACTTATGCTACCACGTTAATGTAAATGTGAAAATTGACGGTCTCACCCGGCCATATCTTCGTAACCAGATAAGGTACGAAAGCAATTAAGATATCATTAGAAAGGTAAGGTAAATGCCCTTACGTATGTATACTCACTTTTGATAATCAATGTTAATTAAAGCCACTAGGGCCTGGCAAAGCCATTTCATGTTACCAAACTTAATAATTTTACGTAAATATCGATTTTCCCAATTTAAACGGGAAAAGTAGGAAAACTAATAGACATTGTAATGTATAGCCCACAAATAGTTCTTTTAAAGGAAAATGTGTAAAAACCCTTAAGGTTCCCCTGAAAATCAGGAAAACATAAAAACTAGCTTTTCCATAGTGAAAGTGGGCGAGGTCTTTAAAATTGTATCCCCACCACTTCTGATGTCTTAGGGGTATAAAAGAGGCTATAATCGCCGGATATATTTGTGTTCGCTCAGCCCCACCAGTGGGAGCTCCTAGGAAGAAGAAGAAAGGAAGAAGTAGGGAAATTGTGATAGGAAGTAGGAAATTGTGATAGGGAAAGTTTAACCAGTAGTTTGTGTCTCATTATTTTATTATACCGTTTCATTTATTTTTCGCCAAGTATTATTTTATCGTCACCCCCACCCCATCCTTCAACAGTGCAGCTCAGTCTGCGGGATTAGTGCTCCCCTAGAGCACCTGCGCTATCAAAGCGCGTTACGGCCGTTTAAAAACACGCTGAGCGGTTCACCCGCCGCGGTTTTTAAACGCCCCTTGTTAGGTGACTGTGAGGTCGCGAAGGTCAAACCCAGGCCTGTCGCACATCGACCACGTCGGCGCCACGCGTCGTCCACAGTCGTTTTGGTCCTTCGAACCGGATCTGGAGATCCAAAAAAGTGAAAGTTATAAAAAGTGATAGTACGTGTGGGTACTCAAAGAAAGTCGTTTGGGGGTTATAAAAGCAACAACGATAGTAAAAACAGTGAATCTTGAAATTTGTCGCCGTGACGCGACCAAAAGTGGTGAAAAAATTAGAAATTGTGAATGCATGTATGTCACTACGGTGTGACAGCATAAACTGTATACAATACGTGCGGTGTATTGAGTAGAAGCCCTTTCATGCCTGTAGTGTAGGTTGCCCAGAGCGCAACCGCAGGCATTCGAATAGAAGAGTTCTAGTAGAAGTACTTATTCGGTCACTACGGTGTGACAACAGTGTTATTAAGTGCGCGTGCACTGAAAAGCCACAATGAGAGTGGTATAAATAGGCAGAATTAAGCCAACATTATGAACGGAACGATTCCAATGAGGCCAGTCGGGAGCGAGCGGACACCGTATCACAAATACAGCCCTAGAACATGGCTCGCCGAGCCAGCGGCGTACGGCGCACACACTGCGCACGCCGCACGGGTTGCCAGGAAAAAGCAACCGGAAAAAGATGCCCGAGACGCGGTCTGGGAGCAATGGCTGAGGAGAAGAATGCCAGCCCCTATGAGTATCGACGATACTAGAAGAGCCGACACCCAAAGAGGGGCGGCCCCCGCAGTTTTATCAAACATGGACGTGACAGAGTCCCCATATGAGAAAGCGGATATTTCGTGGCGCATAAAAGCAGAGAACCGGCTGCAGCGGCAGTACGAATATGAGAGCATACCCCTTGGAACTTACCAGAGAGGGATCCTCAAATACCCCCTGACGGGGGGAGCGCAGGTCGGCAAGATGAGAAAGAGAGTCACGTTCGCGGAACCACTGACGACATGCCGGCCGGAATCGCAACAGTCAACCGAAAGTCGGTTATCGGCGACACGCCAGCAGGAGCTCGAACAAGAAGAGAGCGAGCAACTAGCCAAGTTACGGCAAAAAGAAATGCTGCAACAAACAGCACACCAGGAAGAAATAAGGAAAATAGACGCCGTTCTTAGACAAGAGTTACTAAAAATGGAACAAGAATCCATAAATAGGCAAGCCCTATTAAAGAGAGCACAGCAAGAGGAACATAAGTGCTGGCTAAGAAATGCCAACGAGAGGCTTATAGCCGCTGCAGAACGTCGCCGACGCGATGCAGCATCAACGTCGGAGCCCGTCCGGCCAAAAGAACCGCGATGGCGCGACCAGTTGCCGGAAGTCGTCGACTTCGGCACGTCTAAGAAGCCCCAACAACGGGGGCCCCACACGACTGACACTCAGTCATACGGGCACCTACAGACCGCTGGTTGCGGTGCCCCACCGTCCGGACCACCACCGGAAACCTACATCACGCTCGCCATGGCTGAGGAACATCGCCTATGCGACGCGATATCCACGCCAGAGCCCGCCCGGCCGACAGAGCCGCGGCAGAGCGACGCCTTGCCGAAAGTCGCTGACTTCGGCATAGCTACAAGGCCCCAACAAGAGGGAGCCTACTTGGATGACAGCCAGTCGTCCGGGCACCCGCAGACCGCCAGTCGCGGTGCCCCGCCGTTCGAAGTTATAAATACAAGCGCCGAGGTGGCGTTCGCCGTGCACAGCAGCACAGAAGACATCACAGTGTCTACAATCATGGCCCCAGGAGGCGCCATGGCCCGCCTTATCACTGAACCGACCCGCGGTCGCCCGGGGTCGGTCACGGCCACTCTTAACATATCGGCCCCCGGACCAGCGGGGTCGATCTCCACCGCGACGCACGAGAGTGCTGCAGTCGCCAGTTGCGGAAGGGCGAGCCAGCTCGCCATCACAAGCACTGCACACAGCGGGACATCGTCGGCGGCACAGCGCAAACGGCGCCCCGCCGACCCGCCAACCTTCGCGACGCGAGAGGCGGCAGCGACTAGTAGTGTCGCTAACACGAAGAAGATCCGCCGGGACGCGCAGTTAACACTGCATACCGGCAATAATGGACAACCCCCGGCTCCGCCAGAGCCGCCGGATGACGCAGCGCCTACAAGGCCTGCTCAAAACAAGAAGAAGAAGGTGAAGATTAAGATTGGCGTTTGCAGGGTCATCGCCGACCCCGCCGACCCACCACGCGATGGGGGGTACCGGCTACCAAGTGAAAATGTGTTGTGCTGGTCGCTCAAGGGCCACATAAGGTAATTAAAGTGAAAAGTAAATGGTAAAGACAGTGAATGAACATGAAAGTGAAAGTAATTAAAAGTGTATTTGATGACGAATCATGTCGTAAGACTTTAATGTAGTCTGTCGCTTACCCTTGCAACCCAGTATGTATCTGCGATACATACCGGCGGGGGCATTGTGGGCGACAGAATGTAGTTTGTGAAATGTAGGACCTACGGGTCACGAAGAGAAAGGGTGTTGTATAGTATGTGAACAATAAGGCCTACGGGTCACGAAGAGAAAGGACGTGTAACTATAATTCCTTCACATAAGGACGGCAATTGTGCCCAGATTAAGCTCCTAAAGCAAACGGCTCATATAAGAAGCCCGTGATTTATTTAGGACCTAAGTACAATAGGTACAAACAAAGAAAATAGCTTAAAGTAAAGATAAAGGTACCAGGTACCTCCAGTAATTATTTCATAAAGATCGATAGGGGGAGAACCCCTGATAATTGAGGGAGAGACAGCCAAATTATTTGTAAAGAAACCAACTTGAGACTATATCCCGATCTAGTCCGTCAACAAGGGACATCGGTAACTAGAGTTACGAAAAATGTGAAATAAAAATGTACACTACGTATGCATAGAGTTTTATTGCATATTATGGTGCAAGAATGGTCAAGGTTCAGGTTGATTTCTCTGATTGGCTAAAAAGACGGGAGCAAAGTCAAACTTATGCTACCACGTTAATGTTAATGTGAAAATTGACGGTCTCACCCGGCCATATCTTCGTAACCAGATAAGGTACGAAAGCAATTAAGATATCATTAGAAAGGTAAGGTAAATGCCCTTACGTATGTATACTCACTTTTGATAATCAATGTTAATTAAAGCCACTAGGGCCTGGCAAAGCCATTTCATGTTACCAAACTTAATAATTTTACGTAAATATCGATTTTCCCAATTTAAACGGGAAAAGTAGGAAAACTAATAGACATTGTAATGTATAGCCCACAAATAGTTCTTTTAAAGGAAAATGTGTAAAAACCCTTAAGGTTCCCCTGAAAATCAGGAAAACATAAAAACTAGCTTTTCCATAGTGAAAGTGGGCGAGGTCTTTAAAATTGTATCCCCACCACTTCTGATGTCTTAGGGGTATAAAAGAGGCTATAATCGCCGGATATATTTGTGTTCGCTCAGCCCCACCAGTGGGAGCTCCTAGGAAGAAGAAGAAAGGAAGAAGTAGGGAAATTGTGATAGGAAGTAGGAAATTGTGATAGGGAAAGTTTAACCAGTAGTTTGTGTCTCATTATTTTATTATACCGTTTCATTTATTTTTCGCCAAGTATTATTTTATCGTCACCCCCACCCCATCCTTCAACAGTGCAGCTCAGTCTGCGGGATTAGTGCTCCCCTAGAGCACCTGCGCTATCAAAGCGCGTTGCGGCCGTTTAAAAACACGCTGAGCGGTTCAACTGCCGCGGTTCACCCGCCGCGGTTGA
The DNA here is from genome assembly GCA_963854355.1 of Epinotia brunnichana. Lineage (NCBI taxonomy): Eukaryota > Metazoa > Arthropoda > Insecta > Lepidoptera > Tortricidae > Epinotia > Epinotia brunnichana. The sequence continues at coordinate 48,228,831 of OY977937.1, forward strand.
AACGCGCGGTTCGCCCGCCGCGGTTTTTAAACGCCCCTTGTTAGGTGACTGTGAGGTCGCGAAGGTCAAACCCAGGCCTGTCGCACATCGACCACGTCGGCGCCACGCGTCGTCCACAGTCGTCGAGCGAATAACACCACCGGCATCGGCGCAAACAGTATCGAAACAGTTATTTCGGTTGTTTCGGAAGTAACAGACTATTCAACGATGAAAAGAGTGACGTTGCAGTATTCTCTATGAAATCTTAATACACATATTTTAATCGTCGAGTAAAAAAGTATTTTTCTTGCTACGCAACTAGTTACGTACAAAGAATATTCTTCTTCCTACCATGACCAAACTAGTCGCGACATTTTCTTTCATATTTGACCATTTTCGACGGAGCCCTGCCGACTTATTTTGAGGGGTAAACACATAACGTTTCGAACGCACGTTAGGACAACTCAACTGTCATTTTCCAATACAAAAGTGACATTTAGATCTTACCTGTCGTTCGTACAATGCGTTACGTGATCGACCAGCTGGTCTGTTTGCCCTTCGGGCTTCTGAAACTACCTAACGAACCTAACCTTAACCTATCTAGTGTCTTGCGATCGTAACAGGTTTCCAACAAGGAAGAAAAATACTATTCACCTCACTTGCTCAGAAAGGCCTTTTTGTATGTTTGATATCTATTGAGAAAATCGCTTTTTATCCACATGTAAAGAAAGTAGACGTAGAACGTTAAAAGTACTATGACGTAGAACGATAAATATTTATTTTTGTTTTTTTGTATATTTTATGTGACATATATTTTTTTAACTTTTTTTTAACATTAAAAAAAATTAACTTTTTCATACATTTTTTTTCTTTACTTTTTTTTTACTTTTTTGTTTACCCTTCTTATTTTCCTCGCTGTAGTGAGGTGAAAAGATTTGTGTTATACACGGGTGATAAGTTATTTTACGTCTCGTGTGTTGAAACACTCGCTACGCTCAGGATTCTATTTTTGAACCACTCGCTTCGCTCGTGGTCAATCATAGAATCCTTTCGCTAGGTCGTGTTTCAAGTGAACACTCGCAGGTAAAATACAACTTTCCCCCCTTGTATAACAAATAACTATTGTGCGTAACTAGTTTCGTAGCAAGAAAAATAATTCACCACACGTAACTGGTTACGTTACGTTGCGTTGGTTTCTTAGGCGACGTTGTTGCCGGTCAACCAGTCGCAGCCAACCGGCGAGACGCACCTTCAAGAGTGCGTAAAGACGGGGTTTCCTTCAAAAGTAAACCCCTCGCACCAATGTGGATAAGGAGGGTTTCACATCGGTGTCAAGAAAGCGTTTCACATCGGTGTCAAGAAAGCGCAAGCCGCGAAAGAGTCGTGGTACAGCAGAGTCGGTCGGTTCTGGTCTGCAAGTTGCCACTCCGAGTAAGGCGCTGTACGTGTCGCGCCTGCATTACTCCGCCGGTACTCGCTGAGGGTTTTCCAGCTGCGTTCGCGGCCACTGCAGGAGCCCATCGCGAGGACATTCTGGCCGAAGGGTGTCATGTTTCGGCGGTTCCGGGGCAACCTACCGAATGCTACACCGGACTCGACGACACAACAGAGCCACGCTGTTATGTCGCCTCAGTAATTAGTTTTTAATTTGATAATTGTTTTGTATGTATCTCTTAAGTAGTCTTTAAGGTATTTGTTACTGCCTTAGATGACTGAAATAAATGGGTTTATTTTTTATCAGGCGGCCGAAGGGGTCAATTGGCCCAGCACACAGCATTGCCATAAAATTGTATTCGCATTAACATTCATTACGAGTTTTCAATTTCACCGCAACTTCCCGATGGGATTTAATTTAACCCGCTAAGGGTTACTCCATTTCCATAATTTGGTCTTTTTGTTCGACAACAACTTTTCTCTTTGATGGAAGTTAAAGTTGTACAATTTATTATAATTTTCTGTTACGCTTCAAGCGTCTTTTTACGTCCGGCCGCGGCGAGATAAGTTCCACGACCGACTTTGGCTTTCTAGTTTTGTGTGTGTGTTTTCGCCCTTATCTTTTTTTAACACATTCACCGCCGCGAATCGCTACGCGCTACGCTAGTAGCCGATCTCGTGGTTTCCCTCGTATGTAGCGGAAAGCGCTTACGGCGTAGGCACCCGACAGGTTGTGCTCCCGGCACTGAATGTGTTTCGTCTGTCAATTTTCAAAACGATAAAGATTAGCTATTTGACGACAGCGGCGCTACCACGAACTTCGAATCTCGAACTTCGTATATCTCCGTCTCAATCGCACTTATGGTTTATGGTACTTGAGCGACAAAGACAGATATATACGAAGTTCGAGGTTCGAAGTTCGTGGTAGCGCCGCTGTGAATTCTGAAAAGAAACGCATGGTAACGATGATTTCCTGCTCATATCTAACTTCATTGGTAGCAGGGAGCACATAAGTAAAATCAGATCTAATAGAGCCAACTAGGTCTCTGTGAGCTGTAGCACTCGCGAGTATCAGATCAGCTCCATTTCATCATAATATTGCATTGTCATGCGATATACATATGAATGCAAAATTTCATCTTGTTCAGTCCTCGCCTAATGCCAGGGACTGAACGGCGCCACACGATCCGTGGGTCATATAGTGCCAATAATGGCTATCAAAATTGTCAAAATATGATTACAATATGTGGAGTTCACTTACCGGCTCCCATCGACGTGATATCATGTCAAGTCTGTCTGTTATCCGTCAATGGCCAGTCAAGTTAAATCAAGTCTCCCTGGTAGTCTCCGGGGCCGTGGAACGCACCGTGATTCCCCGGGCTGTGCAACAATGCGGGGTCCGTCCCAGGCGCCAAATCTTCCCGGCACTATTTTCACCAAATGTTCCGTTTTACCAAAACGACTCGGGCCTTCAGGCCACCAACACGATTCCTTTAACACTTTCACCAAATATCCAAACAAAAACCTCGGACGATAGTGTCACAAAGTGAGGTTATCCAAGCACACGGTTCCCGACCTGTTCCGTGTGAAAATTTATGACAAGCAAAAATGTGACAGCCAAGTGTCACCTTCAAAACCAAAGAGGCGCGTTCACGGAGCCGCTTACAGAATAAACGGTAGGGCAAACGCTCGGCCCGAACACAGCTCAATCGGAAACCGGGAAGTGGGTCAAAGAGGCGCGTTCACGGAGCCGCTTACAGAATAAACGGTCGGGCAAACGCTCGGCCCGAACACAGCTCAATCGGAAACCGGGAAGTGGGTCAAAGAGGCGCGTTCACGGAGCCGCTTACAGAATAAACGGTCGGGCAAACGCTCGGCCCGAACACAGCTCAATCGGAAACCGGGAAGTGGGTCAAAGAGGCGCGTTCACGGAGCCGCTTACAGAATAAACGGTCGGGCAAACGCTCGGCCCGAACACAGCTCAATCGGAAACCGGGAAGTGGGTCAAAGAGGCGCGTTCACGGAGCCGCTTACAGAATAAACGGTCGGGCAAACGCTCGGCCCGAACACAGCTCAATCGGAAACCGAGAAGTGGGTCAAAGAGGCGCGTTCACGGAGCCGCTTACAGAATAAACGGTCGGGCAAACGCTCGGTCCGAACACAGCTTAATCGGAAACCGGGAAGTGGGTCCAATTTAACTAACAAGATTTGATTACAGACAGACAGACAGATCACAACGGGACAGTGACATTAATATCTACCTGACGCGCGGGCAATGCGTTACGTGATCGACCTGCTGGTGTCGATCTCTAATGGTTGCCATTTTATCACTTACCCTTGTGGATAAGACATCCATCACTCCCGCATTCGCATACCGTAAAATGGGGTGAGTAGGGTTCGCGGGGAGATTTGGGTTATGAACGGGGAGAGAAGGGTTAAAAGGGGGGTGATATGGGATTTTAAGGCTACTGCTACAAAAATAATGTATTCCAATTTAAAATAGAGGTATACTCGTAGTAATAATCATAATAAAAAAATTCGATTTAACAATCTTCCAAAATCACCTTTGTATGAAACCCATCTCACCCCAATTACGAGGGACTACGGGGTGAGGTGGGTTTTCATGTTAATCGTCAAAGTTATGAAATGGAACTACCCAAAATAAAATAAAAACTAAAATACAAACGTCCGGGACACTTATTATATACTCGTACACCATTCAGTTTGCATATGTAAAAATAAAATGTTATCGAGGTTTGAATGTCAGTTTTGACCCTACTCACCCCATTTTACGGTACTTGTCAGAACGTGACGGATGTCTTATCGACAGCGATAACTGATAAGCTGTCAACCATGGTATGCATGCATGCATGCCGCTGATTTCAAATTTATTTTTTCAACTACCCTGCAAAATCAAATTATGATAAACGGGTTAAACACTTGAGAACAAACCGCGGCATTGCCACCGCTCCTCATATTTCTCAGACGCCAGGCCAACTCCTAAGTTGTGCTTAACTCCGTCCAACTTGGGTGACAACGGGTGCTTTAAAATGTTCAATGCGTACTTGTAGTTTTGTTTTCTAAGTTTTGTTATGCACTTAGTTTTTCTTGTCCGTTGGTAACTTGGAAATCGGAATATGGAAATTATGAGTAAAATATGGCGGAATTTTTTAAGGACTTTTCTGAACAGGCAAGCGGAGAATGGAAATTTGTCTATGTAAGGTATGAATACAAACATACATCATAAAAAAAGATTTATTTCAGGCAGAAACCCATATAGACCCGGGTAGATAAGATAATAAATATTTATAATATTTTATAACGTTTTTTTAAGTATTACTTTTGGCAAAAATAAGTTTTCTTACACCTACCCGTAAAAAATATATTTTTGAAACTTAATCCAGCTCGCAATTTTTCTACCATTTAAATATTGGAAGACATTTTTGTAGGAGACTGAGTTGTTCGCGACAAGTGTTTCTCGTCATAGGAACATAACAGCTTTCGGCAGTAAACGAAGCCAACTAGATGCCAGGGCTGTCATCTAACATATATCTATGTTTTACAAAATTTGCTTATCAGTATCACTGTGTGACACATCGCAAAAATCGTAGGACCTAAATGAATAAATAAATAAATATTTGGGGACAATCTTACACAAATCGACCTAGTCCCAAACTAAGCAAAGCTTGTACTATGGGTACTAGACGATGATAAACATACTTATTTATACAAATAAATACATACTCGTACTTATTTAAATACATAGAAAACATCCATGAATCAGAAACAAAATATTTTTGCTCATCACACAAATAAATGCCCTTACTGGGATTCGAACCAACTAGGCTACAGAGGTCTCTCTGTCGCACTTACGTACGAACTCGCAAGTATGACAGAGAGGGAAAACTTCAAATGCCCGTCGCGGTAGGCCCTCAGGAGGTTACCATAGATAAGCGTCGTTTCGCGCCAAAATGACAGTGTGATAGGCCTAGTGAAACATCAGTTTTCAAACTAACACACATTGATAACAATAAACAAGCAAGAAAACTAGAACTGATTTATTAACAAAATCTATTTTTAATTCTGTATTTTTTTTAATTTTTCGGACGGTCGTGCGAAGCTAATGAAGTTCTATGCTTCAGCTTGAGCCGAAAAACGGTTTGTCTGTCCAGGCGGCGTCCAGTCTGGTGTCCGGTGTCCGGTGTCCGGTGTCCGGTGTCCGGTGTCCGGTGTCCGGTGTCCGGTGTCCGGTGTCCAGTTTCCGGTGTCCGGTGTCCGGTGTCCGGTGTCCGGTGTCCGGTGACAGTGTCCGGTGTCCGGTGTCCGGCGTCCGGTGTCTGTCCCGCTGTTCTCCTCTACAAGTCGCATTTCTCAACCGATTCTCGTGAATTACATATATAGATTTTTTTGTCAAATAACTATATATATATATATATTTTTATTGGGCTCGTAAGTTTAACTCCTCACAGAGCCACTAGTTAATTTATTTATCACTGTGACAAATATTTCGTCGCGCTCTTAGTAGACATGCGAAATTCTGTTTGTAAAACGCTTTCGAGCAGAGCGGGTGCCGCCAGCACTATCACAAGACGGCGCGCGAGCTCTCTCGATTTTTCTCGCAGTATACATCTCTCTCTAAGTTTTCTAATAAGAGAGAGAGGGATAGTGCGAGAACAATCGAGACTCGAGAGAGCCAGTGCGCCGTCTTGTGCTAGCCGTGCTGGCACTGAAAGTGTTAAGCCGAATATCAGGACCAAGTCTCGCTCCCTCGCTAAATATGTTGGCAACTTTTTTTGGCTGGTGCTCAGAAGAGCAAACGGGAACTTTCAAAAATCCGTACACAAATGGTTTTTGTCAGTACCGAAAAATGTGAATGTTTGACATTTAATGTACTTAATTTGATTATTTTTCCCGAACGAACTTGGCAAAATATCATGTACCGATAGTTTTTTTTTTTTTTTCTCTTTTCCGTGTTGTGGCTTTTTGCTGCTTAGGACCGATAGTTTATAAGCAGTAGCGAATTTGAAGTTGAAAACCGCCTACATTATTTAAAAAAAAATAAAAACGTGTCGAATTGTACAACCCTGTTCCGGAATCATTAGCAGGGAGTCGATAGTTCGCCTCTGCTTAGCGCCGCGCGCCACTTGCTGGGACAGGGTTCCGCAGGCAACCACTCAACCCTTTCAGAACGTCTATAGTTAGGCTTCCCAGAACCGTTTCAAAATAACATTTTTCTTCTCGTCGACTTTAATCTTTGAATTAAGATTTCGTACACGAAACTAAGATCACATACTTTTTAATCCTGGAGCTCTACCAGCTGGTGACGGAGCTCGTGGTTCCACAAGATAACCGCCAGCAGTCATCTTATGAATCCAGGAGCTGTATAAGATAACTGTGAAGACATCAACGCGCAAATATACTAAGCTGCTGCGCTTCATTTCAGCAGGGCGATTTTCAATTGATACCAAGTTTGTTTAATAAATTATTATTTCCGTTGACTCGTAGAAAAAGCATTGTATACAATAGTTATATATTTAGCTTTTTAAGTCTCGTACCTTAATTAGGCCACTCAGCAAGCTTCGTGGCCTAAACGTGGTACTCGCCTTAAAAAGCATACATTATATATTATAACGATTGCATAAACTACTATTCTTAAACAACAAAATAAAAATAATCCAAATAAACCGGTTTTAAAGCACTAAGGCATATTGTACAGCCACCGGAATCAATATTTGATGAATCAAAGGCCGCAAAAATATCTGACACGCTCTAATGGCTCTAGGAATAGAGTTGTCGTCAGATATTTTTGCGGCCATTGTTCTATCTTATATTATATGTCGGTGACTGTACCAGCGCGAACCAACAAGATCCAATCAAAACAATGAAATATACACATCCTTGGTACAATCAGTCTTGGTGTATCTCGTTTGGGGAGGCGCAGAGCAGAGCCCAAAGAGTGCCACAATGACTGGTTCTGCGCCACCCGCATCCAGCGGACTCCCGGGACCTTTATCAGGTCATCAATCCACCGTCTCTACCAACGCTGTGTCTTCGAGATTCTCGAGAACCTTTCCGCCTCAACGGCCATCGGTTCAACTTGATAATCGATAGCGGAACCAATTTCTATTACCAACTGTCACACTTTCTCAATTTCATCTCTTTTCATTAGTTCCTACGAATAATGGATATCAAAGAGTGGATTTTTATTTATGTTCGAATGCAATTAGTGAGTTGATCTTTTTGCATTTTACGTATTGTTAAGCTTTATTCAGACTAGTAAAGTGTTTTGCACCCTTTAATTTTATAGCATTGTCGTTTGAGAATTCTAGTACCAGTTATTAAATATTCGAAGTGCATATTTGGCATGGTTTTGAAAATGTATGAATGACAAAGTGTTCTTGTTACTTATACCGAGAAAATGTTTCATCGAATGCATGTTTCGCAACTTTTTCATTTACACCATACCAAAGGTAAATCTAATTGTAAACATACACTCAAGAGCACCTAAAGTGGGTCAATATGAAAGGATAATCGATACAAATTGTACCTGTTTTCATTGCTCTTGACAGTCAAAAGAAGGTAGTTACACCTTCTTATTCATTGTTTTTTTTTCAAAGCATGTGCATTCATGACCACGGTCTTTTAATGTTATAAACTTGGGCCATGGTTAATGATGGGGGATCGTTGAGAAAGCGATTTAGGCATTTTTTATAGTAATGGAGATTTTTCATTGCCCAGGGGAGGCGATATGAGAAAATTGCATGGCTTCCTCTCTCCTTGCCGGTGGATAAGCAAAAGTAACTCGTGAATACTTCAAGATCCTCAAGTATATCTTCAGTTAACTGTACATATCTACGGTATATGTATTATTGTTATTCTGGTAGTGGATTCCGGGATATCAGAGTCCTTATATCACTGCGACCATCGCTGATCTATTGTGATCAACGGTATATGTAAAGGAGGTATTGTGTAACGCGCGATAAAATGGCGATGATTATCCGATATCCGGGCATACACCGGAACATTATCATCGTCATCATATCAGCCGACAGACGTCCACTGCTGGACATAGGCCTCCCCCAAAGAGTGCCACAATGACCAGTCCTGCGTCACCCGTATCCAGCTGACTCCCGCGACCTCTACGGTCATGACTACCTTGTCACGCTGCGGCACGTAGGTACCTATAACTTGACTAAATAAATAAAGTTTCGTCTCTCCTTGCCGATGGATAAAATCATCATCATAATAATAATTTCAACATTGCAGATTAACGACGATAAACGGTTAACAAACTAAATAAAATAAAAAATATAATCCTCATAAGCAAACGTAACTCGTGAATACTTCAAGCATAAAAATCTCCTACAATTTCTACAGTTAAGAATCCGCAGTAAGCTGGGCCGAGTTTCACCTTTCCCATATAAACGGAGTTCCGTTGGATTGTAACAAAACTTTGCATATACAATGGCATGAGGTATATCTAGATCTGTAATTAGTTTATATGGCTCCAGTTTATAAAACAAAGAAAATACAGCAAAAACAAGTTTTGTATTAAAAAACTTAAATTTGCTGTATTTTTTTACTATGGTATCTGAAGCTACATAAACTAATTACAGACCTGGATGGTACTTAACTTATTCTAAGTACAAAGTTTCAGATCAAACTAGCTAGTCGTGTTAAAATGAGAGCGTAACTACGTTTGTATGGCGAATTGAGCTTACCGCGGACTCTTTACTGTACACATCTATAAGGTGTATGTAAAGGGGGTATTGTGTAACGCGCGATAAAATGGCGATGATTATCCGAGACAAAGACAAGAGCCCTCAGCCGATGTCGATAACACACGGCCCACTCCACGATGTATTATATCGACTTGTGTTAGGCGAGTGTCCGGGGAAAAATGCGTTTCACAACTATGCATATAGTTAATACTACTTACGATGGGGCAAATTTTAATAATAGAACGTACATGGTCCGTTTACAAGATACAATTTTACAAGTCTTAGGCTGACCGCTTGACCAAAGACGACAATCATGCATTCGACCAGGGGGGCTCGATAGTCTTTCACTCGAAAACTGTGAAAAACGCTAAAATGCTATTTAAAAAAAAATAGCGATCGAAAAAATTATAAATAACCGGTCAAGTGCGAGTCAGATTCGCGCTCCGAGGGTTCCGGATCACCCCGTACAATATAAACGAGTCCACTATAAACTGAAACTCACTAACAGGGGGCGTACTTTTCATGCTGATGACATCAATTTGACGCTGCATATAGGATGATCCCAAATAGTTTTATTGTAATTATTAATCATTAGTCGTCAATCATTTTAAACATGTACAAATTACTTCAAAAGTAATCTATTCACACGTGGAATAATTATTAGGTACCTACTTGATACGTGAAACGTAAATTAAACTATTTGTTTTGTTTTTATACATACAATTGCAATCAAACTCTATGCAGCGTGACGTCATTTTTGCGTCAACGGCATGATAAGTACGGGCCCTGGTGGTAACAATACCATTTAATAAAATGTATGTATAAAAACAAAACAAATAGTTTAATTTACTTTTGAAGTAATTTGTACATGATTATGATTGACGACTAATGATTAATAATTACAATAAAACTATTTGGGATCATCCTATATGCAGCGTGACGTCAAATTGATGTCATCGGCATGAAAAGTACGCCCCCTGCTCACTAAGTATGTATTCACATACTTAGTGCGTGTCAGTGTAAAATGGACATTAAATTTTCAGTGATGTAACTAAAAAAATACGGTTTTCGTAATTTTCCTTTATCTGTGCTATAAGACGTTGCTTCGTACCAAGTTTCAAGATTGTGAGTTCACAAAAAGTACCCTGTAGGTTTTGATTCCCTTGAGTTTCGAAAATTTGCGGCATAAACGGCTGTATCTTTTGATTGCGTTGGCTTAGAAGTTTGATTTTTTCACAACTCTAAGGGACAGTAGACTTGAGTATTTAATATGAATTTCCGTTTGATACGTCTACGCGTTCCTAAGAAAAAGGGTCTTGACAGACGGACGGACGGACGGATGGACAACAAAGTGGTCCTATAAGGGTTCCCTAACAAGCAGTAGAAAGTAAAGTGCCTACAATTTTGACACTACAGTCGTATTTACTGGCATTACGAGTACATTATTTCGGGCGCTCCAAAGCAAAGTCAAGAATCGGCCCCAGTTGGTTGGACTTGAAAAAGGTTTTCCTGTACAAAATATAAAAAAAAAATATTACTTATAAAATTGTAAATTTTAGCTTCGTGAAATGGGCCATAGAAGGTCCACTATTTAACGAAACCACGAGTGACTACTATTAGGATATCCAGGGTTGCCCCGTTTGCGTTTAGTCTTGGCACTGCGCCGGCGGCCGCGCAACGATGAGCACAGTCAACCACGCCCGACAGCCGAAGTGGCAACGGACAGGCCTAGCTTGGGGCCAGCCTAAGACATCTGAGCAAAATAATATATTTTTCAACACACCTGCTCGTAAAGTAGGTCTTATTACAGCGTATTTACACTGATAAATTGATAATGCAGAATATTACCCATGCCGTGCCTTTTACATTACATTATCGCATTAGTTGCCTTTTCATTACATATCTTTTTAAATATTAGCAAAATAATGCAGAATATTACCCATGCCGTGACTTTTACATTACATTATCGCACTAGTGCCTTTTCATTACATATCTTTTAACATTTTCATTTTTTTTTTTCCTCGCAAATGTGTTGAAAAACGTCGTATGAAACACGTGAGCATTGGTCATTACACTTCTCTAAAAACCGACTCGAGTGTAATGACCAACTTAGCACACTTGTATCATAATGTACATACCAATCGTATTTAAACTTTCGTGAGACATGTTGAAATAATGGTAATAATTACACGGTTAAACTCACATATTACGTCACTAAGGGAGATATGTTTCGAGCTCTTCGGGAGTTCTTCTTCAGGATGAGTGTTTTCGCAGCTGCGTCACTTGAATCACTGCCCTCGCGCCCGCTCCAATCATCGCGCGGGCCGTGACTCACGTGCCGACAGGGAAAGGGGCAGTCTTGCGCTGGAGTTGTTGCGTGAGGCTGCGGCAGGAGATCGTGACCTCCTCCTGATCCTGAAGAAGAACTTCCGAAGAGTTCGAAACATGTCACCCGTAGTGATATTTCATACGTGAGTTTAACCCTGTAATTTTAAGCATTATTTTCTACCAATTTAGATTGAATAGCGTTTTTCGAGTCTAACACTAAGTCAGGTAGATGTCTCGGTCGAAATATGTATTGTGTCACTCATACACACATTCTCAGATACCAAATCATGCACAAAGACAGCAGCTATCCCTCGGTTGGGAACTTCTTCTGTAGACCCACGACTGCCGTTTACCGCTCTTCTGCTTCTTCCACAACACATAACTGTCCTTGTCCTGTCACCCATGAAGTTCCAAGCGTCCCACATGCCACTTATGTCTATGCGGACTTTGCCTCTAGCATGACATTAAGGCGCTATAGTATCATGGTCTTCTCTCCCTCTCGCTGAGCATAAGCGTGAGTGAGATGGAAGTGCGTGTTTGGAAGCGCGGATATCATAATTTTTTTAATATGTTTTAGACCTATGTTCGTGATTTTTTTCTATCGAGCCAAAATTGCTTATTTAATCGTGTTTCGAATCACTGATTTCCCTGCAGAAAAGCCTCAAGATTACTATTCGTATTTTTTTGAAACCATATTATTATAAACAGACGCATTATATTGTTTCAAAAACTATGTTCGCTTCACTTCGCTGAACCTATAGCGCCTTAACAGTGAAGTAAGGTAAATTTAGACTCTCAATATCACGTGAACTTTGAACCTAGACGCCGAAGACGATACTAAACTTGCGTTTTAGTACTTTTGTAAACGTTTTAAGGAAACTTCTAGTAGTTAGCAAACTCTTCCAACAAATTACTTAAAAAAATACCTAGAAAAGAAGGCCGCGACTACACCGAATGTACTCAGATCTACCCTTTTAAGGTCCAGTCAAGGGCACCAAATATATACACCACAAAGTCTCAAAAATATGCACAAAGACCTTATTTCTGCAACAATAAGGTTGTAGTATATATATTTGAGTGTATACATATTGGGGCCCTTGACTGTACATTATAATCCGTCGCTTTTGATTGCAATTACATTTCGATCTGTTGCATGCGCTATCAAGAACTAGTTGCCCGCGCGGTTCCGCCGTTCCGCCCAGCTATTACAAAGAACCCGTGGACCCGGGGGTTAAATATAGCCTATCTATGTCCACCCTGAAGGTACATTCCATATATTGGTGAAAGATTTTTTAAATCAGTTGATTAGTTCCTAATTCATCATCATCATTATCATATCAGCCGAAAGACGTCCATTGCTGGACATAGGCCTCCCCCAAAGAGTGCCAATGTGACCGGTCCTGCGCCAACCACATCCAGCGGACTCCCGCGACCTTTACCAGGTCATCAGTCCACCTTGTGGGGGGCCTACCCACGCCTCGCCTTCCGGTACGCGCTTCGCGGTCCGGTTCCTAAGATTACCTATAACATTCAAACTCAGACTTTTCCTCTTTATAGTATGTATATGTATAAATATGTAGGTACAAGAGCGCGAACATATTTAGAGGACGGCAAACAAGTCACCCGTGCATACTAAAACGGCAATTTCTATAAACAGACACTATAGGTTACGGACGCTTCCGACTCCAGTGGAGTCACTGACGCGTTGCCGACCCTTTATAGATTTGAGGATACGTTGTTTCCAACTTCAAAATAAATGCGTTTTCACCTCACTAGCTCGGAAAGCCCTTTTTGTAAGTTTGATACCTATTGAGAAAATCGCTTTTTATCCACATGTGAAGAAAGAGATTTGACATTTGAACGCAGCTTAAGTGACATGTGACACTAAAAAAACGTAGAACGTTAAAACTAAATGTTTGGCTCGTTTAAGTTTTTATTTTCCTGACATATTTTATGACATATATACATATATTTTATTTGAATATTAAAAAAAAAAATTGTTTGTTTTTTTTGTATATATATTTTTTGTCTTACCTTTTTTCTTATTTGCCTCGCTGTAGTGAGGTGAAAAGTTTTGTGTTATACACTACACGCACGGGTGAAAAGTTATTTTACGTCTCGTGTGTTGAAACACTCGGCGCTCAGGATTCTATTTTTGAACCACTCGCTTCGCTCGTGGTCAATCATAGATCTCTTTCGATAGCTCGTGTTTCAAATGTACACTCGCAGGTAAAATACAACTTTCCCCTCTTGTATAACAAATTACTATTTTGGTTGAATACTCGTACTCAAATTATCAAATAAAGGTATTAGCCAGTGCATTCTCAGCCTAAGAGAATAGCACGTTGCTTTAAAAAATAAGTTCCCAACCTAGTTAGAAACTTATTTTAGTGCAAAAAGTCTGGACGCGATGCTGTCTGCATAAAAGCTCTAGCGACTGTTAGAGCGTTTTTGTTTTAACGAACAGGGTAGGATACGCAAGACATTTAGACACACGCTTGTATTTTCAAAATGGGTGGACAAAGAGAAGGGAGAACAAATTGCTTCAAATGGAAATTCCAGCTGCTTAGCTTGTCATTGCATTGAAATGAAAACCTTAAATTAATAGCTGAGGTTAGAAAAAGTCGAGCGAACATTTTTCTAAAATACTTTGTGATTAAATTGAGAAAAGCGTTGAAGTAGTGGGTTCTGTTAGGTTGTTACTGTCTAGTTAAGGTGGTTCGATTGCCATACAAAACGTTATTTGACATTCGTAGGCTAACGGCGTGATACACGCAGACGGAGCTGCGGGCGCAGCTAGTATACTTATTTGTTGCATTTTAAGAGGAGTGGATCTCTCTTATCAGACGTTAAAGTCTAATGTCGTCAAATCCACTTGCCTCCGTGAATTGCAAAAAGTATTCAGGAGAACACAATAAATATGGCCCGTTTGACGGTACTTAAGTTGTTCACGGAGAGGCTATATTGCTCGGCATAAATTGGAAAAATATGAGATCTTTAAAAAGCTGCCTGAACTGCCAAACCAAGTGATTACATTTTCGGATATATACTCGCGGTCAAAAAATTCGGGTCACCCTAAATTAAATAACCGCAATAGGTTTTTTTTTATATTTAACACTAGTTTTATTTACATAATATACTATTCTTTATAATACCCAACTGTATTAGCAATTTCCGGGATCCGCTCATAAAAATATCTATGTCCAAAAATGACGATTTCTGCGATATCTCGCTCCGTTAACGTTGTTTTTTTCATGGGTCGTTACGAGTCCGTTTTAAATCTGGTAACGTTATTTTTTTACTGTTATTTTTGTAATATTGATGTAGAATAAATAAAGATCACGACAAGAATTAAAAAAAAAACTGTACGACCTTGCATTATTTTAGGAAATATGACGGTATTTTACCGACCCGTATTCTTTGTCCCCGAGTGTACATATATTTTGACTAAGTACATCAATTTATTAAAATATAATGAAACGACCACTCACGTCTTTAAAGTCGAATATCGCTCGATATGTTTCGAACCAAAACGTGTGAGCACTCGCGACACTGTTTCATTATATTTTAGATTAAGGGGATCCCATACGCCAATGACCTTCGATTTGAATCCCTTAGTTTTCTAATGTTTTTTGTAGCTTATCATATTAACAACGACAGCTTTAAGCAAAATATTATCCCATATTTACTTCAAACATCACTGTCTTCGAGATATTTGGCATCAAAGTTGAACAATTTTAGACCAAAAAACAGGTTTTCTGGCCATAACTTTTGTGTTAATTAATTTAAAATCAAAACCCTACACACGTTTATAGAGACATCAGAGACGAACCCAAATATGTAGATTTCGTATATGTTAGATCTTTCACAGCAATCTTATAACAAAAAAGGTGTTTTTTAGACAATGTTTTAAAAAATCATAAAAAAATAACTGTTCATTTCTTTCAAAATATGGTACACCAAAATGGAGATTAAAGATTGAAGAATCGAAAGCCCTTTGCCTTATAATTCTATCTGTAGTGCAAAAGTATTTGTATCGATTCAAAACTAGTCAAAAATCGATGAAAACCTCGGGTAGCCCCTTAATAATAATATGTCTGAGACTCATGGGAGTTTACTATAAGTACTTAGATAATTTTATTTGACAGAAGCCAAAAGACGATTGCTCAAAGTTACTGTATAGAATAAAGAAAATCAAAGCTGGGTCTTATTTTACGCGTCTCCCACGGGGGCGTGGTGCCTATATAAGAATCTTTTTAATAATTTGCGTGCGTTAAGGCGCCGTAGGGTCATGGTCTTTTCTCCCGCTCACTGAGCATAAGCGTGAGCTAGATGGAAGTGCGTGTCGAAAGCGCGGATATCATATTTTTTCGGAATATTCCAAATTTAAGTAAGTAAGAAAATAAAGTTATTGATCATTACTTTATGACGAAGATTATAAAATTTCATCATTATCTGGTAAAAAATGGAGCAGTAAATTGGTTAAAAGTTAAATAATAGGGTTCACTTTAGATTTTTTTTTCTCTACTTTCATTTGTTATATTGGATTTCTACGAAAACTGTATTACTTCTCATACGTTGCAGATTATGATATATTTTTTCCGAACTGAAAATTGTTACCTACGTTATAACTATAGGTAATGTATAAAATGGTTGCAACTCATTTTCACGAAAACCTCAAAGGAAGATGATAATGAGGATGACGACCCAGTAAATAATAAAGGCTGAATTACATTATTAAAACGCCACGCGACACGTGTTGAGTCAAATCAAATTGTATTGGTTTCTATGACCGCAAACACACTATGACATCGGTGACACGATAATTCTGGCCTCAGTTACCCCCTCAGTAACCCTCGGACTGACCTAATTGTGACTGACCTCTTAATATTGATGATGATACTGTACGCGAACGCTGCGTCTGTGGAATGAACTGCCGTGGTGGTTCCTTTGGGACTACAGTGTCAAAATGCTTACAAGCGTCAAAAGGCCTCCGGTGTCCGATGTTAATCAGACAACAGTCAGACTCAGTTGGTTAGTATCGACGGGCCTTCGCCAGTTCGCCAGTTCGATTCCGGCTCGGAGTCTACATTTTTAAAATTTTCCTTTAATTTGAAATTTATAAAATTAGCAACGTTACTGCTTTTTTATCAAAATGTATTTAATCAGACAAGTATCGATTCTTGTTTGCCACCTTCCTGTCAGCACTTGACTATACCTCTCTTTTTGACGGATAGTGCGAAAAAAATCGAGAGAACCGTGCTGGTATAAATAATGTAAATGGCTTACTCAAGGTGAAACTATAACGCTGTAAAGAAAAAAAGCCGGACCAAATATTTGTGCCATTGCACTGACCACATTTTCGTGAAGCCAAAAGATGCAGAAGATAAGATTCTCATTGAACGAGCGAAGCTAAGTTTTCCGTTTCAGCGGCGGTGGCTAAAAGTCTTACGTATATCCGGCTCCGGCTGTTTTCCTCTATACATTATTATTATTTTGATGGTCAGTCTCCTGTCAGTTGTCTGTCATTCACAAGGGTTACACGATAAATCTCTCTTCAGACTGATCAGAATAATGAACTGGACTGAAGCCAGAATTAATGTGTTACCGATGTCTATGAACATCCGACGCGACGTCGAATACAATAGCAACGTGTCATCGGGTCGCGTGGTGTTTTAATAATGTAATTCAGCCTTTATTATTTCCTGGGTCTTCATCCTCATTATCATTCGCCCACTGCTGAGCATAAGCCTCTCTTCATATACGCCAATGATTTGGGTCTTAGTCTTAGGTAACTAGGTATATATACTTTATACTCGTACTGGTAGTAGTTGTGAATACCCAGGCTGCAGTAAACTTGGCTGGCTCGATCGCAGACAACCGACAAATTCGGCAAACAAAGGTTACTTCACTATAAATCATGCTTTTGAACCACTTGAACAGCTGTGGGTAGGGATGGCGTGATCTTGGGAGACAATAAATAATATTACATTACTTAAACGAACAACGGAATACATACTAATATTCCTGAAACAGGTATTGCATACTTAATAGGAAGTCACAACCTCTAACCTTTAAATGCACTATGTATTAGAGAACTAAATATTTTTCATTTCATTTTTTTCATATTATAAATGCGAAAGTGTGTCCGTCTGTCTGTATGTTACCTCTTCACGCTTAAACCACTGAACCGATTTAGATGAAATTTCTTATAGAGATAGTTTGAGTCCCGGGGAAGGACATGGGATAGTTTTTATCCCCGAAAACATCCCCTAACGGGGGGATGAAATAAAAATGGGGGGTGAAAGTTTGTATGGAGCTACGATATATCAAACGAGTTCTACGCGGACGTAATTGCAGGCAGAAGATAGTAAATAATAATTCGTTACTACAAAAGGCCGGGTTAAAAGGGATTAAGGATACCGGGTGTATTATAGACGGTCGAGTGTCAGTGAGGTTTTTTCAGCCAAAGTATATTCACAAAAGAATACTGTCATAATTTCATAATGAAAAAAAATCGTGACAGCCAATAACTAATACAAAAACACATATATGACAAATAAAAAAAATACGGCCTAGGACGAAATCATTCCACATTTTTGGTACGTGTACGCTTCTTTTTAGCAAATACTTTCTTGTAAAATGCAAACCCCTTTTGTGTAGTTGGTAGTGACCCAGCCTAGGAGGTCCAGGTTTGAATCTCGGCAAGGGAATTTATTTATGTGATGAGCACGAATTGTTCCTGAGTCATAAATTTTGTCCATTTATTTTCTTAAAAAGTATTATACCTACCTTTCGTCGTCTAGTACCCATAGTACAAGATTTGCTTAGTTTAAGACTAGGTTGATTTTGTAACATTGTTACCAAATGTTAAGTACCCATTTGTTCCTAGTTCTCTGCACAAGCACATCACTAGTACAGTTGGCTTCATAAACCTGGCGCGTCATCGCGGCATCGCGGTTGCGATCTGAAACAATTACCGGACAACTACAAATTCGCGTCACGCGCTGTGGTACAGTCAGCCTGGGTTCATTTTAAAGTATGTATAGTACAGTCGCCATCACATACAAAGGTACACTATAGGTGTTCAAAAATATCGGCACATGCACCCTAATGCCTTGAAAATAGAGGTGTGTTCCGATGTTTGTGAGCTGCTTGTTTGCTCCGATGTATGTTATGGCGACTGTACAGTACAACTGTCTACAACACAGTATTGGAAAATGGTATACAGCAGTAGTCGATCCGTCGGTAATTATGTAGGTAAGTTACGTCTGTCAAAATCCGATTGTATGGGCAGTTTGACAGCTCTCTATGATATGACAGTTGTTGGCGCCATTTTTAATGTTTATCGGTCTCTAAAGTGTGTTCCATATTCAACGACTACCTACTAACATCGTGTCGTGAACATTGCAGTTGTGTTTGATAACATTGTGGCAAATATTCGAAGGGGTGGGCACTTATATAAGACGTGAAGATAATTTTCAATTTGGCATCTTGAAAGGGTTCTGCTGTACATCATCGGAAATCCAGTTAAAAAGACGCCAGTGCTAAAATCAAATCATGGCGTTAAATATTTGACACGGAGACACGAATATTCAAGAAAAGTCCCCTTCATAATCATCATCACCAAATCCGACCCTTTATATAATAAATCAAACTTCTGAATATTATATTTGGCGGCGAGTGTACCGATCTTCTTGGCGAACTAAACTGTCTGTAATGGAGATCGTGTCTATCGGCACTATCGATTATACAAACACCCAAGGGGTGTTATTATGAAACTATTAATTGCAATTTTATATACAGGCAACCCTGCGGGCGGGGCATGGTTGAAATTTTATCACTTATCGCTGTAAAATGGCAATAATGGCGTATATTTTTGATATTTATAATTATTTTTAGTAATAATTGTTAATGTAATACATTTATTAAGCAATAATATCGTTGATTATAATTTTAATCATAACGATAGTTTTGCATAAATTATGATGACGGACTTAAGATGGTGGGGTTTTTTAAAAAAAAGCATCGAATTAGTATATTAAGTAAGTATTTTTAATATAATAACAAATAAACTTTTCTTAGAAATCAACCAATGCCAAGATAGTGGTGTATAAACTTTACATTTTCACGTAGGCAGTAGGGAACAGGGACTTATAGGCACATCCGACTCGGATCGCGGATAGGTTACAAGACGAAAGCGGGAGCAAAGCTCCCGCGTCATGTCTGTCTGTCTGTCCGTCCGTATGTCACAGCCACTTTTTTCCGAAACTATAAGAGCTATACTGTTGAAACTTGGTAAGTAGATGTATTCTGTGAACCGCATTAAGATTTTTACACAAAAATCGAAAAAAAACATTAAGTTTTAGGGGCCCCATACTCAGAACTGAAACTCAAAAAAAAAAATTCATTAAACCCATATGTGTGAGGTATCTATATAGGTCTTCAAAAATTATATTGAGGTTTTTAATATAATTTTTTTCTAAACTGAATAGGTAGTTTGCGCGAGAGACACTTGCAAAGTGGTAAAATGTGTGCCCCCCCCCCCCTGTAACTTCTAAAATAAGAGAATGATAAAACTAAAAAAAATATATGATGTACAAGTACATTACCATGCAAACTTCCACCGAAAATTGGTTTGAACGAGATCTAGTGAGTAGTTTTTTTTTAATACGTCATAAATCGTAAACCGCAATTTATTTCACGGAACCCTTCATGTGCGAGTTCGACTCGCACTTGGCCGCTTTTTTTAATCCTGTCAAGATCTTTATTTAATTATACATGTAAACTGCAAAAATAACAGTAACAAAAGAAAGTTACTAGCAGGTCGATCACGTAACGCATTGTACGAACGTCGGGTAGGTCTAAATGTCACTTTTTATATGGAAAATTTACAGTTAAATTGTACCGACGCGCGTTCGGAACGTGACGTGATTACCCCTCAGGTTTAAATCGGATTCGTAAAAACCCATGAAAAAAAACAACGTTAACGGAGCGAGATATCGCAAAAATCGTCATTTTTGGACGTTGTTATTTTTATAATAGGATCCTGGAAATTGCTAATACAGTTGGGTATTGAAAAAAATACCATACTAAGTTAATAACTAGTGTTAAATAAAAAAAAACCTATTGCGGTTATTTAATTTAGGGTGACCCGTTTTCATTGACCGCGAGTGTAGTTTTATGAGCAACCAATTTATGACCATTATAAAGTATGCTTAAATAATTTTATGCGCCACAAATTTATGCGCTATACACATTATGTTCTTAAACATTATGGTTCAAAACGTTATGCGCATAAATAAATGTATGACTATTTACAATTATGCGTAATGATGAGTATGACGAATCCACGTATGCCTATCAACAATATGACTTCTAAACTTTATGCAACTCGACCATATTATGCGTAATATTGCAGAAAGGATTTACCTATGTAAGATTGTCCCCAAATATTTATTTTCTAAATGTTTCTCGTTTTCACGTAAGTTGGCAGCTATATTCAACTATACTCGTACAAGTTGTTTCGATGACACGACCAACTCCAACTGTTTCTTTCTATCAAAATTGCAAATTCAAATATGGAATTGATATTTGTGAACTTCGTCGAGTCAGCGCCGTCTAACGGAGCGCGCCCAGAATGCAGTCCCAGCCTATGGAACTTTCTAGAGCGGATACAATAGTACGATACGTATTTGACTGATATATAAGGACCGTATCGGAAAGAAAGTAGACAACTTTAGGCATCTCTAAAAACTGGTACGTACATAAAATCGGCATATATTTTTTTTTAAATAACGAACTATACCCTTTTCTTTTAATTGCAACAAAAAGCAATTACTACTTTTGTCAAACTGTCAACATGAGGCGAATTAGCTTACACGTTCGTAAAAATATTTTAGAAGATTGGTGCAAAATAAAAGGTATGACGATTAGAAAACTGGTTAAAAAGTACGAGTTGAGTCCCACGGGCGTGCACAAGATAATAAATAAATTTGGTGACTTCTGTTCTCTCCAAGATTTGCCTAAATCTGGAAGAAAACCGGGGACAACCGACTTTACAATTACATGAGAAAATAAAGTCGTAAGAATGTTTAAACAAAATCCGCCCTTTCAATTCGAGATGCGGCAAAAAGAGCCAAAACTTCTTCGGCTATAAATTCAAAGAATCAAACTAAGATGCAACCTAAAGACCTATAAAAAACTAAAACAACCAAAACGAGATGAAAATCAAACAATAGCTGTCAGAAAACTGGCAAGGAAATTATACGACCGTATATTGACCAAGAAAAATCAGTGCATTATAATGGATGACGAGACCTATTGCAAATTGGACTTTAAAGCCTTACCAGGACCTCAATTTATTACGGTGCCGGCTTATAGAATGTTACTCGAAAACATAAGGCCATCAACATCGAGAAATTTGGCAAAAAAGTATTAGTGTGGCAAGCGATTTTTCAATGCGGTATGCGATACAGTGACGAGTGCTTACAGAAAAGATTACTACCACTAATAAAGAAGCACAGGAGTTGCACTTTATTTTGGCCATACTTGGCTTCTTGTCATTACTCTAAAACAACGAAGGAATGGTATAAAGCCGATAAGGTAGAAGTAGTGGATAAGGAGATGATTTCTCCCAATTGCCCAGAAATTCACCCAATTGAGCGATATTGGTCAATCATGAAACGACACCTCTAAAAAAACGTCAAAGCTGCCATCTCAGTTGAAAACTTTAAGAAAAAGTGGAACAGAGCATCATCAAATGTGTCAAAAGTGATCGTCCAGAATTGGATGAGACACATCAAAAAGAAAGTTAGGTTGCAGGCAAAATATATAAAATACGACGAATTCATTCAAAACAGTTATTTATAAAGACCTTATTTTTCAGTTTCTTTTTGTTTCATTATCAGTATTCAAACAGAATAAAAATAATACCATTTTGAAGTTGTCTACTTTCTTTCCGGTACGGTACTTATTATACTAATATTAAAAAGAGGAAAATCATGTGAGATTGTATCTTTGTAAGTTTGTATGTAGGTAGACAATCCCCTACAAAATCTCCGAAACCTAGTAGTCCGTCCGTCCGATTTCCAAAATTATTTTACCTGTGTGTGGAATGGACTCGGCCTCACGTATTGAGTGCACTCTGAAAGGACACCTCGGGCCTAGTAATAGTAAAGAATAAGAATCCTTACAGCATCAGTCTGGATAAAACTATTGATAATTACCTACTTACTTTACTTTTTAGAGAACCAGCATTTAAACCAAACGATAATCGATCAAGGTTCAGGAGCCAGGAATTGGCTACCGTGCGTACACGTCGAGTTGGAATAGATATGCAATACAATATAACTTTAAAAAAATAAACACACCGCAATAAATTACAATGAAATGATCATAATACCTATAACATACATTTCCATTAATTAACAATGTACTGCGCGCGCAGTGGGCGAGGCCACATTGCACGTAGAACCAATGGCCGTTGGGGCGGAAAGGTTCTCGAGTGGCGACCACGTACCGGAAGGCGCGGCGTGGGTAGGCCCCCCACAAGGTGGACTGATGCCCTGGTAAAGGTCGCGGGAGTCCGCTGGATGCGGGTGGCGCAGGACCGGCCATTGTGGCACTCTTTGGGGGAGGCCTATGTCCAGCAGTGGACGTCTTTCAGCTGATATTATGATGAACAATGTACTTTACAAAACAAAGTTTAAACTGACTTCAATTCAGTATTTCGCCTCTGAAGAGAGAACCCTGATGACCATGGGAACCACCTGGGACGGATACCCTTTTAAACAAAAAAAGAATTTTCCAAATCGGTCCATGCGTCTTTGAGTAATCGGGGAACATGTAGGTATATAAAATAAAAGATTTCGACGAATTGAGAAGCTCCGCCTTTTTTAGAATGTTTATTTTTATTTTATGCGTCTAGTTGGTTTTCTCTCAGTGTCCTATAGTAAAGTTGGCAGTGTTATTAGCGACATCTAGCGAGCGTGCGCGAACAACGCTCCTGTAGTAGCGGGCAGACGCCTTTGCGCTGCGCGGGCGCCGGGGGTCCGAGAAGTCCACGTGGTACAGGCCGAAACGAGACCTGTGAGCAAATAGAGGCTTTCAAGAGTCCCCAGCACGGGGTCGACTCGTGCCGACTCTCCATACAAATGTAGTTTCGATCTCATTTTAAAACGGCATCATATTGGAATAACATGAAAGTTCTAATACACAATGGGATTCGCCATATCTAGGTCGGAAACTAGTTTCTGTTATTATGCATTACAATAGAAATTTAGTAGAAAAAAACTGGTTGTCTATAAAGTCGGTTTATGGACGATAATTTTACGTGATAACGTCATAACAAAACCAAGTGGTGGTCTGTTTCTAACGAATTATGAAAATACCTCCGAATTAAATGATTAATAATAATAATAAAATATTGTGCTGCCATACAAACTTTGGATCCCCATTTCACCCCCTTAGAGGGTGACTTTTGAAAAATCCTTTCTTAGTGCACCCCTAGACCATATAAGTTGCCTACGTGCCAAATTTGGAATCTCTAAAACCAGCGGTTTGGGCTGTGCGTTGATATTTCGTGCGCGCAGCTGGCGTTCGGAACGGGACAATGAGTCACACTTTTTGGTGCGTGCAGCTGGCGTTCATCGATTTATAAGACGTTATTACGTCAAAAATGAAGCGAATAGAGTCTTTGTATAAGTGTAGAGTCGAGCGTCCTGGTGACCCTTAAGATTGAAGGAATACAAGGAATAAGGCATTTTCCAACTGTTATTAACGCGAATATGAAAAAGAGAGACTGGCTACGTTGGGCTTGGACTGGAACCGGTGGCGCGCGATTTTGACTGTGTCTGAGAGGCGTGAAATTTCGTCATCGCAACAGGATCAAATTGAGAAGAAGATGGCAGACTATACCTATATGTATGTCCCTTCCCTATACATCTCTGACAATATTACATTACCGTTCCAATTTTTTTGTTATGACGCTTAGAGACCTTGTACATCTCTAAGAACATTAGAATAATAATTATTATTTGTATCAGAAACCTTATACATCACTGGAGTATTAAATTAATATCATCTCTAAAGAAACCAACTGGTATACTTACAGGTACCCAGCTACCCACTCAAAATTGTCGATGAGCGACCATGCGGTGTATCCCACCACGTTCACGCCATCCTCCGTAATAGCAAGGTGGACCTGACCAAAAGAACACATCAAGAGTTATTCACAGTCCAGATTGAAAACAAGGAGTGATGTAAAGCCGGGTCCACTGCGCCATGTTTTCGTGGGTTTTAAACATGAAACATGCTATCCAGATGGATGGAGACAGATGTATCGGCAAACAAATATTATTAGAATAACATGTTCGATATTTAAAAACTATAAAAACATGGCGCTGCAGACGTGCCCTTACTATGGCTGTGGTCTTCTTTAAGAAGGAACTTAAAGAGAAAAAACAGAAGTAAGGACTGTGCCTTAATGCACCCACCTAAGGCAAAGCGAATACTTAAGTGGGCGCTTTATTCACTGCCCATATTCTTAATATTGCGCCTAAAAAAGTTATCCGCCTAATTCTTTATTCAACACGGTCAGCAGTCATGGGACAGCGATGAAAAAGCGTCTTTAAAAATATCTAACTACTATTTAACCTGGTTTAAATAATCCTGATAGTACTTGACCCGCGTCGCGTCGTTCAGGTCGCCTGCACTGTCTGAGTACCCGTTCTCTGAGATCATAATCTTCACGTCTCCGTACTGCCGCTTTATCCAGCTCAGGAGGTGCCGGAGACCTTCTGGGTTCACCTGTAACATGATAGCAATCGTCATTAGATTGCCTGGGTGTGGAAGACACAACCTAGGGCTTCGGAGTGGTACCGGCCACCAGGCATACTACGAGTATGTTATCCTCTTCCCATTTTCTTAAATCAATAAAAGGTCGTCAACGTAGACGTAGAATCGCTTTGTGTGCACTATACTTGTACGGAACCGACATGCGTGTGTATGTTCCTTAAGAACTATTGATCAGGTACCATGTCTATGGTTTAATGCTGTCATTATTGAGCGATGACTGGGAACAGCCCAGATTTTGGGAAATCTTGAATTGCATTGATTTTGTTAGGAATTCTAACCACTTTGAATCTATTTGCGTACTCGTGAACGAGTCAGATTCGTTTGGTATTGTTGTCCACTCGCGACATGAGTGTCATTTGTGATTGGAGATACTTTAACGAAAGTAACGCGGGTGTAAGTGAAAGTTGGTGCTGAGGGACTAATCCCCTTGTTTCAGGGTCTGACGTGGGTACCCATCGTCGGCCTTGCTCCGGAAGAGGATTCCGTCTACCCTTGTAAGTGTTGAACCCTAATTTTGAAATAGACAATAAGTGATACATTTTGGGTTAGGAAAATCCGCGAACCCGGAATAAAAACGTTCCCGGTCTAGCTGGAAACGTTACAATACTAGTCCACTGGATGCGACCGGTTAAAAAAAGAATTTATTTATTTATCGTATTGCATAAAATTTCTATACTTAAATGTTTATGATATTAGATTTAAGGTAAGCAACTGCATCCGTCGAGATAGTCTTGAAATCAGCCGAATTCCCGCTAAATTTGGTGATGGGACACTCAAAAATCATATGATGTACCGTCTGATCTGGGCAGCCACACCGGCACTCCGCTGACTCGCACCATCCCCATTCGCACCAAAGAGATGCGCAATTTCCGAACCCTGTCCTGATCCGGTTTAGTAGACACCAGGCCCGTCGAGATTTCTCAAAACCCACACTAGCATCAGACTCAAACAAGTCCCCAGGAACTGACCTGGCTTCCCATTCTTTAATCCACGAAGAAAGTTAGTTTTCAGTTGGCACTGGGTCGTGATAAAGTTTCATGTGGGGAGTTTTCGGGACTTGAGTCTGAGGGTCTTTAGTGTGTCGAGGTCCTGGTGTATAGGCAAGTACATGTTTGCGCGGGCCTTTGCGATTTCTCGGTTTAGGCACTTTTCCCTTCGGAGGTTTGACGGTAGGATGTGGCTGAGCGCCGGTAGCCAAAATGTAGGAGTTGGTTTGAGGCACCCGGTAATAAGGCGTACATTACTAACCATAGCCTTCAGTAGCTCTTCGTTGATGGAAAACTTCCTAAAGAAACCGGTCTATTCGCAACCGGGTCTAGTTTTTCCCCTGGGTCGGAAGGTCAGATGGATGGTCGCTTTCGTAAAACAGGATCCTTAATGTTACAACCGGGAAAAACGTAAGTAGGATGACGATGAAGTACAGTACTAACCTTGAGCCAAGAAGACTGAGCAGTCTCCCAGTGCGGTCTGCTCTCCAGTACAGCGTCAACCTCCTCGATACCTGTCATCATGAACCCATCGACCTTCTCCCCTGGCTGGGCGGCGCGGACCATGCGGGACGTGTAGTGGTTTAGGGCGTAGAAGTCATAGGAACCTGGCGAAGATTATATTATACAGCGATACTAGAATGGTCACAAAAAAACCTGCCCTCTTTATGGTTCGCACAGCGAGTGAGACAGCCGTTGCTGAGACGCGCGACATCGTGGTAGAAAAGCCACACCCTCGTTGAGGATATATACATGTATTACCTTTCAAGAGCTGGATCTCTTCTTTTGTGAACGCAGGCAGCCTGGAGCGAGGGTATCCTTCCTTCTCACTCTTTTCTGCCATGAATCTCTCTAGAGTTGGCGGCCAGCCTCCTTTGGCGGAGAAGATCGGGTGAGAATAGCGACCGAACTAAAATAATATGTAAGAGCAGATGATCGACGACCAACGACATAAGGTAGAAGGAAAATATCAGTCCAATTTGATGAGTACCTACCTGCAACCTTCTCTCTGAAAACAAGAGCCAAGAGAGGTGACGCGTGACCATACGACACGCGTCACGCGACGCTGGGTCATATCTGGCACAGCGGTGGCAACACCATTCAACATGGTAATGCTGCCAGCCTTCTGGGAACGCGCTGCCCTCGGAAAGCGATTAGGGGCAATTTCTTTATGTTTAATTAGTGTTCATTTTTTTTTTCATTTCAAGTACTATTTTTAGTGTTTTTACACAATCGTTCTATTATCTATGAATAAATATGAATTAAAATCATAAAAACATATAGACACAGACTTGAAAGCCAAGCGCAGAGGCTCTAGTATAAGTTTTATCAACACAATACTTTTTCGAACGCGTTTGCGTTTAGTTTAAATTTCTATAGCAACGCGATCAGCGTCTCTGGTGGTAACTATTAGGAACTACGCGTTGCCATACAAATTGAAACTAAACGCAAACGCGTTCGAAAACGTATATGTATCGCTAATACAAATACAAATAAAAATATTTATTCGTAACAATTGTTATATGTCATACAGAAATTGGATACCTAAACTTATACTAGAGCTACATACTATGTGTTGTGTTTTAGGACTTCAATGGTATTCGCAGTGGATACTTAGGAGCTTTCTCTTGACGATGTGTATTGTGATGACGAGGGATCTAAATTTGTCCCTTAGACTGTCAACACAGGCAATCCTAAAATCCTTTAAACTTTTAAGGATCGGAAAGCTGCACATTACACTAGTACCTAGCAGTATTCGGTGATCGCTTTCCATAAAATTAGGTCCGCCATATGGTTGTTTGCCACACTCATAATATAAAGTAAAACATGGCGATATATCTGTCAATTTATGACAAAGGATGATGGGCAGTTTTGTATGGACACTGGCCTAAGAACCAATAATGACAAACCATATGTCATTTGAAAGGTTTTTCATATTCTACAACTTTTTGTATGGCGGGAAATCTTAAATCGCTGTGTTAAACAAGTTATGGCAAATTAAAAACATTCCATCAAAAAGCATTTCTTTACTGTTATAGGGGTTTAGTTCTGTACAACGGTTTTTAAACGTGTTATCATATATATACACATGAGAAAACAAATAAATATCGATATACCATCAAACAATGACTACTATTTTTCAAGCAAAAGGATCATCAATTTATGAGCTGTATTAAGTGCCCAGCTGGAAGAATAAATACTTCGTGTTGTTCCTACACCAAGGTACCAAAAACAAAAACATGCCACAAGATCATCGACACTAAGAAAACCTTCATAGTCCAAAGCGATATAGGAACTTAGTATTAAAAACGTTCCATGGTAACGTTTCACTTATGTGCACCGGTTATGCACCGGTGGTTATGCACCGGTGGTTATGCACCGATAACTTTTTTTCACACAAAGATTTGGGATTACCTGCCATAGTAAAAGTTTTAGAACTTAGAATAAGCTATTCAGTGACATATAGCTTGTCCTTATTGGTCAATAGGCCAATCTGCCCATCATCCTTAGACATATTTACATTGAAATATTTACCATATATTCCCTTGCCAGCAGGGTCCTTTCTAAGTCCTCGTCTGTTTTGGGTTCAAACCATGACTCCTGATTGGCGATAGATACTTCCCCTGTCAATTACACAGATATATAAATTAAAAACATTGGCCCAGTTCACAGCGATTTCTGGCGATAGTCTTTTTAGTAAGAGGAATAGACAACGAGAAATATAAATCACTTGATAAGAGTCGTGACCATAAGACGCCTTCTGAGTGACTTACCACCATATTTAGGTTTAAACTCCTCTTCATATATCCTGTACGCCTTAGCATGAGCAAGCAGAACATTCTTAGAGCACAGTAAAACTCCAATTTCGTGGTCTTTGATCCCCGGGGAAAGGAGGCCTCTATAAGCCACGTCACATATGCTGCCAGGCTCGTTGATGGTGATCCAGGTCTTCACCTGGCGGGCGAAGAGAGTGAAGACCACCCGTGCATAGTCGGCGAACCAGTCAGCTGTTAGAGGGTTTGTCCAGCCACCTGGAATCGAGACAACAGTCATAACACAAGATCATAAGAAGAAGACTTATGAGAAAAAGGGGTTTATGAGGGAAACCAGAGACAACAACCATAAGATGTTTTTTCCGAGGGAATACAGTATGTGATTCTTCAAGAAAGGAGTGTAATAAAAATTCTTAAAGGTATGTGACACCACTGGAGTTGCAAGCATCTATAGGTGACCGTTTACCGTCAGGACCGTAGGCTTATTAGCCACTAACGTGGTATAAAAAACCGGCCAGATGCGAGTTGGACTCGCGCACGAAGGGTTCCGTACCATTATCTATAAAAACGGCAAAAAAATTACGTTTATTATATGGGAGCCCCCTTAAAAAATATTTTATTTTGTTTTTAGTATTTGTTGTTATAGCGGCAACAGAAATACATAATCTGTCAATATTTCAACTCTCTAGCTATCACGGTTCTTGAGATACAGCCTGGTGACAGACAGACGGACAGACGGACAGACAGCGAAGTTTTAGTAATAGGGTCCCGTGTTACTCTTCGAGTACGGAACCCTAAAAAACAAGTGGTTCAAGAGTAAGAGCAAATGCTGATGGCGGTGATCATCGCCCGCGTAACCATAACCAACATTTGACATGGCAGGCGACTAATCGCCTTCGGGTAATTAATAAATAATGGTGAAGCCTTCATAAAATAATGTTAGAAAACCGAAAAAAATGCGCTATACTAACGGCAGCCATCTTTCCCCTGCATGAACACCGCCATCATCGGCCCTACGTAGTCTACACCACCCGCATTAAATGCTTCATTTCTTAATTTCCATTTAAAATTATTTGCAATTTCCTAAAAGTAGTTGTCTCCTTCCAGGTCCTCAACTTCGGTTTGGACCTCGATACCACTCGTCTATCTATTGACTATTTTCTAGCTTCTACAACAATGTACTAATCTGTTATACTCGTAGAAGTCTTAATAAATTGTTTAGATTAGATTATTTATTTCAAAAATTACATTACAAATTTAAAAATAAAACAAAATTCGGAATTAACGCCGCATTTCGGCCGGAAATTGCAAGAAGCAGAGCGTCCAGTACTTTGGCTACGGTGTTAGCCAGGGATCGGATGGCTCCAGTCCTATTATTAACAATTGAACAACAACAGTATATACATAAGTTAAGCTGTGACTAATACAGATACTGTAAAACGTATACAACACCCTCGGCAAGCGAGTCCCAGCGTACTTCAGGTGCTCGATACTAAGGTTGTCATAACCCGGGCATTTGCTTCTTAGCATGTTGTCGATGACAGAAGCCACCTCTTTGGCAGAAAAGAATACTGAAACCCCGTCGTTGTGACCCTCCGCACCCAGCAACGGCATCGTGGAGCCAAGAGGCGAATCCACCTTAAAATAATCCTTGAAGGCGTTAGCTATGCCACAGGCGTCGTGCCGACCAGCCACGCTCACACGACGGCTGAGCCTGAGATTTAACTTATTAGTCTGCTTCCAAAAAATTTCAAAATCTTTCTTAGAGTGATGATTAGCAATTATATCTAGTTCATTGTCTTGACAGAATTTTAGTTTTGATTTAAAGATTCTCCTCGATTCACACATACTATCATAAAGTGATCCAGCAGGAGGTTTCCCACTAGAGACCCAACCCCACTAATGCCTAGACTAAAACACTAGAATAAATATCAAAAGACACGTCGCAAAAATCGGACTATTGATTCCTCACTCGCTGATTGCAGGCCCTGGTCGGCCCTAACATCGGGCAGAACGAGCTGCTAATATATGGGCCATTACAAGCACTTGCACGAAACGTAATGACATGCAGTTGTGGCCTGATACGCCCGATCGTTAACGCCCTTCGCTATATACTTCCATTGGTCTATTATGTGTACCTACTGAAAATGTGAAATCTGTACCTGAGATCTGTACCATGCCCTTGCCTCATTTTTTTCCAATTACCAATCAATCAATCATATTATCAGTACTTCGCAATCATACGCGCGCATGAACCAAGACGAATTACTTATATTAGCTTCAGCAGTATTTCCCTTCTTTATCCCCATACTTAATTATTTATTTAATTATTTCTTAGATAGCATAATAGTAGATAGCAAATAAGTATAGTAATAGTCATAATTTAGTTAGTGAAAAGTGATAATTTTATCGTACGAGTACGTATTGTAACAGACATACCTAGATCCTGTAGTCTCTGTGGCAGGTCCCAGTGGTACAGCGTGACTACTGGCTTGACGCCGCGCGCGCGCAGACCGGCGATCAGTGCGCTGTAGTAGCGGCGGCCATCTTCGCTGATCTTGTTGGGGAAGCCGGTCGGCAACAGGCGCGGCCAGGATACTGAGAATCTGTGAACATTTGTCAAGTGAATGGTGAAACTTAGTATGTTGAGCTCCTTTTCGAAATATGGCGGTGGCAAAGAAACAAACGGACTGCCCCATCAAACAGATAACTTAGCCTCTGGCCTATGGTTGCCAACCCTTTAGTGAGTTGATGATTTGTTGTGTCGACAGTTTCAGATGCATTCAGGACCCTCACTCTCAATAATAGCGCATGCTCAGGAGCCTTGGCGACCATTACGTACATTAACAGGCAGGTTTATCGCCATGAAGCAGTCTTGAGTAAATTTGAGATTGAATATTTGTGGTATATAACAAATATGCAATCTTGAAAAAAAATATGATTAGCTGAGAATATCTAGCACAGCTTCTTCGCTTGTTTTTTTTTTTAATTTATATATATAATTATTTTACAATACATGGCCAGGCAGCGGACAAAACCCAGCAGGGTTTAACTGCCACTGCATTCACTCAATTAATATTTAGTTTATACATAGGATAACAAGCTTATAAAAATAAAGCGCACACGGCGATTGCCTACACAAAATGCGACATTATGACGTGATATGCTGTGAAGCACTTGGGAGCACGCTGGAGATGTGCATAGCGTTTCTTATCCTATTGCCGCGGCTTAGGGTCCAAAAACTGCATGCACGTCTACGACGGCAACAGTAATTTAGATTAGCTATTTCATTAATTATTACTATCAGGTTTGGGATATACAAGCAGATTTCATTATACGTTTACAATGTTGCGGTTTATCACATATATTTGTGAGTACATCAGATGGCAAGTCATTCAGGATACTAGGTAACAAATATTCCCATCTTAAGAATAAGAATAAGTTTATTTTGGAACAACAACAGGCATATACATCATATAAGGCTTAGATCTAAAGAAGGAATCTAGGGTTGCTTCAAAAAAGGAGTCCACTCAGCATGAGTCGAGACACACAGTGCAACGACGCTGATTTTCAGTGGATCCGATAAACTAAAACTAACTTATTAACCTATATAAGAGATATTAACCTAAGAATATACATATTGTACGGTATACAGAGATAGTCCACGCTATGTCCAGCGAAAACCAAACCAAAACCTGAGTTGCAATTACTATAATAACATGTCTCCCATGTCCTGTGACGATACTGTCCAGGAAGTGGCTGCTGACCTCAGCAAGCCAAAACAATAAGGGCTCCAATGGCGGGTTTAAGGTGTGTACAAATTAACTTACAACACAATAAGGCGGCCACTGCCCTTCTGGCGAGGCAGCTAAAAGGCGACAAGTTCGATATTGCTCTTATTCAAGAACCATACATATATAAAAGTGAAATAAGAGGTTTAGGTGGAACGGGCGGAACAATTTTCCACCTGTGTCCAGGTAATAACAATAATATGAGGACATGTATCTATGTCAAAAATGGCATCAATGCTATGCCTTTACATGCTTTCTGTTGCAGGGATCTCACTACGGTGATGATCCAAAACAAGGGGGAGGGTAAGGAGCTCATTCTATCATCGGCCTACCTTCCCTACGAGGCAACGGATCCCATAACACAAATACTGCGGGATCTTGTTGCATACGGCAGTCGGGCGAACACCAACCTGATCATCGGCTGCGACGCGAACGCTCACCATGTCATCTGGGGCAGCTCAGATGTCAACAGGAGAGGAGAGAAGGTATTGGATTTCCTGGTAAGCTCTTCTTTACAATTACTGAATAAAGGCAATGAACCTACCTTCGTCAATTCTAGGCGGGGGGAGGTTATTGATATAACGTTGGCTTCTAATAACACTAGTAGCAAAATCAACTCATGGCACGTATCTGATGACATCTCCCTTTCGGACCACAGATACATTTGCTTTAGGTACCAAACTAGAATACAAACAAATGCGGTACGTAAACGGAATCCTAGGAACACGGACTGGTCGGCCTTTAGAACTGACCTAAAAGTGGACCTAGGAGACCCAGAAGGAAAGCTAAACTCTATTATTGACATAGAATTCGAAGCGGACAAAATAGTACAAGCCGTATACACGGCCTTCACTAATAACTGCCCGGAAAAGAAAACCCTGGCTAAAAAGGTACCATGGTGGACCCCGGAAATAGTCAAACTCAGGAGGGAAACCAGGGCAATATTTAATGACGCAAAGTCATATAATGACTTTGGGTACTATGCACAAAAACTCACAGAACTCAGCAAGGCTGTGAGAAAAGCGAAAAGGAGAGCGTGGAGGAACCACTGCGATCAGATCGAGTCAATACCGGAAGGAATGAGACTAACAAAGGCATTAGCAACCACAAAGTCGGTCCCGCTTACATCCATCAGGGACAATGACGGTACAATGACGAAAACGGGGCTAGAGACCCTTAAGATAATGTGTAATACACACTTCCCAGGCTCAGTAATACACGAGAGCGTAACAGACGATTGCACAATTAGTGCGTTGGAACAAACCACAAGTACAACGAGACACAATTGGGAAACGTCTAAAAAGGTAGTAGATCATAAAAAGATAAAGTGGGCACTTTCGACATTTCAACCTTACAAAGCCCCGGGGCCAGATGGAATCTACCCCATTCTACTACAGGAGGGCGCTACTGTACTAATCCCGCACCTTAGCAGATTGTACAGGGCGTGCTTAGCCTTCGCACACGTACCGCGTGTGTGGAGGATGGTAAAAGTAACCTACCTACCCAAACCGGGTAAGGCGGATTACAGTGAGGCCAAATCGTATAGGCCGATAAGTCTATCGTCATTTTTCCTCAAAACATTGGAGAAGTTGGTAGATAGACACATAAGGGATGGCCCACTAAGGATACATCCGCTGCACGAACTGCAATGTGCATATCAGCCAGGAAAGTCAACGGAAACGGCACTTCATCTGGTAACAACCAAGGCTGAACAGGCTATAGAGAATAAAGAACTATGTCTGGCGGCTTTCTTAGACGTGGAGGGAGCGTTTGATCGTACCACGTATAATGCTATTAGTGAAGCAGCTGCAAAACATGGTATAGAGCCGACCATATGTAAATGGATAGGCAACATGCTAAATGGCAGACTGATAAAGTCATCTCTTTTAGGGGATGAGATAATGGCCACGGCCACAAAGGGATGTCCACAAGGTGGGGTACTTTCACCAACTCTATGGAGTTTGGTGGTGAACTCACTCTTGATAGAACTCAATAAAGGTCCCATCCACACGGTAGGATATGCTGATGATTTAGTGATACTGGTTAATGGGAAATTCCCAAGTACGGTATCAGAAATCATGAACAAGGCACTGAGGGAAGTGGAGAGATGGTGCGACTGTCACCAATTATCCATTAATCCAGGCAAAACTGTAGTAATACCCTTTACTAGGAAAAGGACCCTTCGCGGAATACAGCAGTTAAAGCTGTACGGAAGGGTACTAGAAATGTCCAATGACGTGAAATATCTAGGTGTCACACTGGATAAGGAACTGAACTGGAAGAAGCATACAGATCTCACCATTACAAAGGCCCTGAGGGTATTTGGAATGTGTAGATCAGCGTATGGCAAAACATGGGGACTGAACCCCAAGGTACTGAAGTGGATCTATACCATGATGGTGAGACCCATAATACTGTACGGTAGCCTGGTATGGTGGCCAAGGACTTTAATGAGCACATGCAGAGAGGCCCTGAGAAAGGTGCAGAGAACGGCATGCATGGCTATAACAGGGGCGTTTCGTACCACGCCTACAGCGGCGCTAGAAGTCCTACTGGACCTACCGCCACTTCACATGGTGATTAAGTCAGAGGCGCGCGAAAACTAAGCACACAAACATGGAGACTGATGGTTTCTTAGACAGAATAACAAACATGGGAAGCGACAAAATGCTACCCAAGTATGTATTCCACAGGAACTACACAACAAAAGTTCCAACCAGGGCTGAGTGGGCCGAAGGTCTAGAACCACCAAAGTCTGGTATCGAAGACAGTATATGGTACACGGACGGATCAAAAATGGGATCCGGTACGGGAGCAGGCATTTATGCAAATGACTACAGTAGTAGTGTAAGCATGGGTAGTTTGGCAACTGTCTTCCAAGCGGAGACATACGCCATAATTGCTTGTGTACAGGAGAATATAGACAGGCGAACCAAAGGGCGGACTATCTATATACTCAGTGACAGTCAAGCGGCCCTTAAAGCGCTTACGGCGCCGAGAGTGGACTCTAGACTAATTTATAATGGCGTCCAAGCACTAAACCGACTTGGAAGGCACAATAAGGTGCAACTAGTTTGGATACCAGGGCACAAGGGCTTCATCGGCAACGAAAGAGCAGATGAGCTTGCAAGAGGGGGCTCTACAAATCACTTTGTAGGTCCAGAACCATTTGTGGGACTCTCGCAGGGGACCATAATATCGGCCTTTAAAGCCTACGCCAAAACCAAACACCAACACGAGTGGAGGAATGAGGCTGGCTTAAGGCACTCTAAGCTCTTCATAGAAGGAGTGGACTCGGGCTGGACCAGAAAACTCTGGAAATCCAGTAGGAAGCAACTCAGAATCATATCTGGGGTGTTCACTGGTCACTTCGGGGTCAAGGATCTCTTGGCCAAGATGGGACTATCTGATAGTTTAGACTGTAGAATGTGTGGCGAGGAGGATGAGACTATGGAACACTTATTGTGTGAATGTCATGCCCTTGCCAGACAAAGAATGAACTACTTTGGTAACGGTTACCCGCAACCAAAGGAATTCAAGGTGCTCCCGGCGAACTGCATCATCCGCTTTGTGGAAATGATGGAGCAAGCCTGGGAGCAGGTATAAAGGAGAGAGCAAATGCACAAAAGATCCCACTGGGTCGAAGTGCATCCGAAGGGGCCCTCACCTAGATAAGATAAGATAAGACTATAATAATATCCTACTCAAAATAATATTCTTAGCACTGACGCAGATCGAGACGCAGATTGAGACGCAGATCAGCTAGGCCAAAGAAATTTGTTGCTTTAGTAGGTGGAGTTTAAGCTTATTTTTAAATGTAAACAGGGAAGATATTCGTTTACCATAGACATTGGTACATTTTGGTAACACATATAGGTAGGTATACTAATTTTCTGAGTCTTAGTGGTCTAATAGTTTTAGTTAATTTCTCTAAATTATCGAGTTCTTCAGCAATAATTAAAATTTTGAATCTATTGT
Source organism: Epinotia brunnichana (assembly GCA_963854355.1). NCBI lineage: Eukaryota > Metazoa > Arthropoda > Insecta > Lepidoptera > Tortricidae > Epinotia > Epinotia brunnichana. The sequence goes on from OY977937.1 coordinate 48,265,679, forward strand.
ATATACTAATGACGTTGCAGTATCTCAATATTTCCTTATCTTGTTGGCTAAACTTTTTTCTAACTGACTTTGGTACTATTGCTTTCAATAGGCTTAACTGTAATTTGTAAATTTTATCAATATATGTGTGATAACTTCTGCCGTAGCTAGTTAGTCCATAGTCAATAACAGACTGTTTACGTAACACATTTCCCATTTCTCTCAATAGTAGAGAAATACGAGTATTTAGTAGTTAGTCTTAAATAGACTGATGACTCTGGCATTCAGGAACCGTCCATTGGATTCAAATTGAATGTGATAATCAGCCCATCAGACATAATAATAATTCATTTATTAAAATAACGTATTTTACAGAATGATGGCTTAGTACGAAAATATAATATCAAGGGTTTAATTTTTCAAGGGTATGAACTAGGATACCCTGTGCTTCAGGCAGCAGGAAGAACCAGCAAAACAATTTTTTTGAATTAACTTGCAAACTATAAATCATGAACAAAGCAAACTATATAAAACAAGAATCATTTTAATTTAGATCAATGAATAGGTAGGTACCCTGTGTGTTCATACGACATAATTTGAAGGGAAATTCGGTGAGCTTTCTTAAATTTGGCATGGCTGAGAGAGTATAGATCTAACTGAGCATTTAACCTGTTATAAAGAAACGGACCTAAAATCTTTAAATCTGGAAAATAATACAAATTATACTGTGTCAAGCGTTGTACGGGGTTGCGGAGTGCTGTTTTAAGATTGTGCTCAATATAAATAGTTGTCTAACAGTGAGCACTTCGTGTTACAATGTCTATTCACTAGGGCACCAACCAATACGTTTTAGCTAGTCCTTAAGTGACCTACCTGTAGAAGTCCAAGCCCAAGTCCTCAACAAGCTTGAGGTCCTCCTCCCAGAGATGGTAGGAGTCGCAGGCTACATCGGCAGTGCTACGGTCGTAGATGAATTCGGGTCTCGCGTGGATGATGTGGTCCCAGATACCCTCCCCTTTGTCTGGAAATACGAAGGTTACTTACATAAGTCGCACACGCAGTCGCTTGACTATAACAGTAGACAGGGTTACCATTCTGTTTGTGGAGGATGCGCTGGCAAGAAGGACGGCTCGTTATCCGACTGCGTCACTGCCCGAGGCTCTACGAGTACAGAGAGTTTGGGACGATGTGGGGGCTAGAGACGCGCTTGCACGGTTTATGGGTGTAGCCACGGGAGTGGATTTGGCCAGGTTAAAGTCGGTGTCAACAGTCCAAGCGGGAGCGTGGTTGCAGGCTTTGCCTGCTCCTTATCTGGGGACAACGACTCATTGCGGGTGGCAGTAGCTCTCCGCCTGGGCTGCGATGTTTGTGTGCCACATAAATGCATCTGCGGCTCCATGGTGGAGGCGAATGGCCATCACGCACTGAGTTGCTGTCGTTGTTCGGGAAGATTTCCACGTCACCACGCTCTCAATGACATCGTTAGGAGGACTTTAATATCCGCCAACATCCCCTGTGTTCTGGAGCCCCCGGGCCTCTGCTGCACCGATGGCAAAAGGCCAGATGGCTTAACTTTGGTGCCATGGCAGAGGGGGAAGTGTCTGCTGTGGGATGCCACGTGCGTCAGTACCTTTGCTGCCTCGCACCTCGGCCGAACAGTGCGATCAGCTGGTGCCGCTACAGATTTTGCCGCGGACAAAAAACGGCATAAATATTCGGCCCTGGGCGGTAGTTACCATTTTGTACCCCTTGCTTTTGAGCCTACTGGGTGCCGGGGGTTGGAGGCTGTTGCCTTCATTAGGAAAGTGGGACGACGAATAAGGGGGAGGGGATCTGACGCCCGCGTAGGGTCGTACCTGGTGCAAAGGTTGTCCATCGCCATTCAACGTGGCAACGCGGCCAGTGTTATGGTAACCTATAAGCCAAGGACGACTCGAGGGGGACTGTTTGACTAAGCTTAAGGTAGTCTTAAGTTTATTGTTATATTATTTTATTATTTTGACATGAAACTTGGTTATTATTATTGTTTAAATGAGTTCTGTTGACATAATTATTGGTGCGTATTGCTATTCATTTATTTTTTTATTCGATGTTTTTAATTTTAATTTTATTTTATTATATTTTACTTTGGACACTGACATTTATATGTGATGAATTTGTAATTTTATTTTATTTTTACTTTTATTTTTGACACAAATATTTTATAATTTTACTTTTGTGACTTGTACCATGTCTGAAATGTTTGTGAATGAATTTGTTTATGTAATTTTTGTAATTAATTTTGTTGTAAATGTTTTTTTGAAAAAGCATGTAAACGACTTGGTGACCGCACTGTAAGTTTATTATGTGACTGAATAAAATGAAATGAAATGAACCTAAATTTATTGCAGATTTGTTTCACAATAATATTACAAATCTCGCTTAATAAAACATACCTAGATAAAACTTCACTGAGTTAAATAGGTATTTATCGAAATTTGCCCAGAAAAGCTATTTCCGAAGAGTGTTGCATTGCATCTCTTTTTCTCGTGCGCGGAAGGCATTAGCGTGTCTTTCACAACATCTCGTCGTCTTGGTCTTCACGAGTTGACTCGAATCAAGGAATGGGGATGCAAGGGGTTAAACAAGTTCTTCAACTTTCAACTCACCACTGACGTTCCACGCCCCCTCTACCTGGTAGGCGGCCGTGGCGGCTCCGAACTGGAACCCAGCAGGAAAGTTCCGAAGGCTGGTCACCTTCGCACCGACCACCATCAGGATACTGTCAAATGTCATGTTCTCATGATAGATTTATTAATTTTATTGAAATATCACAAAACTAATAAAAATATATATATATTATATTTTATACACAGCATTACATATTTACTCTAATACACTGACATTAAGTCTAATACACTGTCAAACGAAACATATTATTAAAGCAACAAAACAATAAAAATAATCAACTGCGAATACTAGAGGGCCCTATCATCTTTCATCTCGCAAAACTTTAGGCACTCCCTTCCCTACACACAGCCGTCCATCGCCACGCAAGCAGATCACACTCGGGTGTGGACACCAACAGGGCATTCAGCAGCGTCAGCGCACGGAGGTGCGGCGAGTTCCCGTGCGACACAGTGCGAGCCGGACGCACTGCCAAAAGCGGGCGCGTCCAAGGTCTAAGAGCCATTCATGGGACTTCTGGAACGTGGAACCTCATAAATTGCTCCACTAGTGCTAGGCAATCTGACTCTCCCCGTAAAAAAAACGGCAAACAAAGATGGCCGTATACCGCCGACTGAATCCCGCTATGAATTCATCATCATCACATCAGGCGAAAGACGTTCACTGCTGGACATATGCCTCCCCCAAAGAGTGCCACAATGACCGGACCTGTGCCACCCGCATCCAGCAGACTCCCGCGACATTTACCAGGTCATCAGTCCAACTTGTGGGAGCTCTACTCACGCTGCGCGAGCCGGCACGTGGTCACCATTTGAGAGCCTTTCCAGCCCAACGGCGATCGGTTCTCCGTGCAATATGCCAGTGAGCGGCCACTTAAGTTTAGCGATTCAGAGGGCTATATCGGTTACCTTGGTTCTGCTACGGGTAGCCTCATTTGTGATACGATCACGAGAAACTCTGTTTATTGCCCTTCGGGTGACTTTGTGCCTTCTAATGATTTGACGACCGCTTTAGCCTAGTTGGTAGTGACGCTGCCTACGAAGCAAGAGGTCCTGGGTTCAAATCCCGGTAAGGGCATTTATTTGTGTGATGAGCACGAATATTTGTTCCTGAGTCATGGATGTTTTCTATGTATTTAAGTATTTATTTATCTATTTAAGTATGTACATCGTCGTCTAGTACAATCTTTGCTTAGTTTTGGACTAGGTCGATATGTATAAATTTGTCCGCAAATATTTATTTATAATATTTATTTAATGAGGCCCATAGTGAGCGAGCACGTTTCAGTGCCACATGTCATCACTGGCAACACACACTGGTCAAAGATTCTCGCCTTGAGAAACTGCGGAATATTGGACGAAAAGAAGTGCCGTAGCTTAAGTGGCAGTGGGCGGGGCACATTGCACGCAGAACCGCTGGCCGTTGGGGCGGAAAGGTTCTCGAGTGGTGACCACTTACCGGATGACGCAGCGAGGGTCGCGGGAGTCCGCTGGATGCGGGTGGCGCAGGACCGCTTTGGCACTCTTTGGGGGAGGCCTATGTCCAGCAGTGGACGTCTTTCGGCTGATATGATGATGATGACCAGTATATATGTAGAATGGACTTCCGGGATAGACATGCAATATTTCACCCCGCAATTTCGCCTGGGTTCTCTGTAATACTTATAGGGGGAGCCGCACGCACAGTTTCTACATAATTATAATTATGTAATAAATACGTAGTTATTTATAGATAGAGCACAGTACCTAAAAGCAAAAGTAGATAAGTGATACCTAGGTGGTGTTGACCTCCTATTAATAAACTAGTTTGTTTATTCCGATTAAAAAGTCATTGCGCTGATATTTTTTATCAAAAATCACATTTGCTTAAGGCGTCTTGGCCACCCAGCTCTGCTCGGGTGAAAACAGAGAAAATACGGCGAAAACGAATGTTCCCAGACATGAGACCTAGCTAGATCGAATTTTCGCCAATTCTTTCATTATAGCCGTTTTTCGAGAACGTGAATGCAAATACATGTATACAAATATTGCTCGTTTAATAGTATATGATTAGGAAACACTAGCACGTTTTCTTACGCATAATTTCACTGTGTGTGCAAATATATAAACAAGTTTAACGGCGTAATGTGACGCGACACACCGAGCGATTTCAGGCGACGCGACGGTGGCTGGGCGGGATACGCCATTACGCCTGTCTGTAAACGTGGCCTAACAAGATAAAATAAAACACTCACCTCACAACTGCTCTGAGGCACATGTCATGAACGACTAATTAACATAACAATAAACACATAGTGATGTAGCAGTAAGTAATTAATGTAATAATAACTTAAACCAAGATTACTTTATCTACGGTAGGTACAGTCGCCATCACATACATAGGTACACTATAGGTGTTCAAAAATATCGGCACATGCACCCTAATGCCTTGAAAATAGAGGTGTGCTCCGATGTTTGTGACGTGCTTGTTTGCTCCGATGTATGTGATAGCGACTGTACAGGGCAGAACATCCCATTGTACAAATACAAATCGTTTATTTGGTGAACACAGTTTAAATATGGTGTACAAAACTTTCAAGTTCGGTGTATCCAACCCGCATGCAGGCGTGAAAATTATTTAGTTACCTATTTATTAAAAAAATACAATAAAGAATGTCAAAATACAGTTAAAAATAACAAAAAATAAATGGTATAAACAAACACAAGGAGGCATTGAATAAAATATAAATATTAAAAAAAACCGGCCAAGTGCGAGTCGGATTCGCGCACGTAGGGTTCCGTACCATTATCAATAAAAATATTAATTTTATTCTGTTTTTAGTATTTGTTGTTATAGCGGCAACAGAAATACATCATCTGTGAAAATTTCAACTGGAACTATCACGGTATCAGTGAGATACAGCCTGGTGACAGACAGACGGACAGCGGAGTCTTATAGTAATAGGGTCCCGTTTTACTCTTTGAGTACGGAACCCTAAAAGAGGCATTGAATAACTAACTAATGTCAAATCGTAAACCTATTTGTACTCGAGACTCAAGATACATTTTTACGCTGTAAAGACATCTGCGGCGCTACCACGAACTTCTTATATCTCCGTCTCTGTCGCTCGAGTACCATAAACCATAAGTGCGATAGAGACGGGGATATACGAAGTTCGAGATTCGAAGTTCGTGGTAGCGCCGCTGTCCAGATGGGTAACCACGTAACGTTCCGAACGCGCGTCGGTACAATTTAACTGTCAATTTTCCATATAAAAAGTGACATTTAGACCTACCCGACGTTCGTACAATGCGTTACGTGATCGACCTACAGCAGGTGGGGTAATCACGTAACGCTCTGAACGCGAGTTAGAACAATCCAACTGTAATGTTTCCATATAAAAGTCACTTTTTATATGGAAAAATGACAGTTGGATCTACCTAACGCGCGTTCAAAACGTTACGTGATTACCCCTCTGCAAGACGGAATCATAGCGTCAGGTAGATCTAAATGTCACTTTTATATGGAAAAATGACAGTTGAATTGTCCTAACGCGCGTTCGGAACCAATTCGTGAGACAACGTTTTAAGTTGTTGGCTGTGAGTGACTTATAATTAATGGGCGGACGACGGATGCAAATTATGTCAAAATCATGTCAAACAATTGGTTTAAAAAAGACATTGATTTAATTTATAAAGATACACAGTCAGTAGGAAAAAATGGCAAGTCAAAACTACTGCCAAATCGACTTGGGCAGTACTTTGGCTATTAGTCTTGTTCCGACCACAGACAGTGGCAGTTGTCAATCGTGACGAAATGTGCAGTGAAAAACTGCAAAAATAATAACCGAAAAACAATTAAAAAAGATGGAATGTCTTATTTTACGTAACATCTATTTATTTATAAACAGATTCTAGTTAAAATTATAATGCTTTCATAATTTTTAGGAATTTATTTAGTACATACAAATTATGACTTATCACAGAACAAAAATATATGGAGTAGCTATTACTTTTTTTAATTTTAATAAATCGTGTTGGTTTATTTTGACTTATGACAAAAAAGTGTATATAATAATATTTCTTATATTTTCAAATTAAAGCTTTCCACGAAATCCTCTACGACGACGTGCAAAATGGGTCGCAATATTAGCACGACATCGGCGTGATCAACTATTCAAGCCAAATAAGTCGTCTGTTGTGTGTATGGCCCACTTTCGCACCACAGACGTATATACCACAAACAAAGGCTTTAGTAGAATGACTAAATCTGGAATACCTGTCTTGAATGTAAGTACTTAAATGTCACATAATAGTTTTCATATTAGTAATCTCAAAAGTTACAAACGACCATTAAAGCTTGATTTTACAATCATTAAAAAAATATCTGTGTTTAAAGGCATTTTAAAGTAAGAAATTTGTAACTACGGTTTCAGACTGTTTACTATGAGCGTTCAAAGGGGGTTCTAAGTTTGTATAAAGAGCAAGACATTTCGAAAGTAAGAGATTTGTAACTTCGGTTTTAAACTGTTCACTACAAAACTAATTTCAAATTTTTTTTAATCATTCCCTATACTAACATTTAGACGATAACATGTTCTACGCGGACGAAGTCGCGGGCAACAGCTAGTACAATATAAAAATGAAAAAAGCTACTCCATTCGTCCGATGTTCACTTTTGTCGTAAATATTATGATAATGGCGATTTCACTAAAAAGTTTTAAATATTTTGAAACGTTAGTTTGCAAATTTGACACTTGACAGCTGGTATATTGAACTTTTTTTTGCGTGCATGTTTAAGGTAAAAAAATAGCGATGTTAGCATGTATCAGAATACAGCTGTCAATGTCATAGTGGGACGGTTTATAACAACATTTTCATGCGGGATTGTGTATCTTGTAATATATTAAATCAATGAAAAAAGAGAACATAATTGCAAAATAGTTATGTAATTTTATTGTTGTAGTGAATAATAATATTTATTTCTATATTACATACATAATATTTTAAGTCCATTCATTTTATAGTTCACTATCCACTTATATAGGGAAAATGCCCTCTCTAAATCTACAGATACTAATTATGTACTATGGAGGATAGAGGTATTATGTACTGACTGATATATGTATAACAAAAACTGCATACCTATATATGTTTATTTGTTTATACATGAATATTACTAGAAATTTAATAAAAGTCTTATCCACCTTATGATTTCTTCACTACATTGCATCCATCGTCCGCCCTTTGCTTATAATAGGGAACATTACGCAAAACTCTTTGTAGGTGGCGACACTAGCAGCGTTGACATTGTATCTCGTTCCCACTTGCGGTATGGTCTATGCAAGCATCCTTGTCACTCGTTTGACAATCAATTGTGCATGTGTGTGTGAATCCCTATATTCCTATACTGGTTTACTTTTAGTGGTAGTGCTGCCTCTGGCGGCAGAACATTGCAGTAATGTTCCCTATTATAACCCGCAAGAGCCTCAGACCTCGTTTGTGTGACGTTAGTACGCGCTCGAGTCTTAAGTTAACTTTTGCGGGATATAAAGTTATCTGGGAAGAGAACACATGTTAATTACTTTTTTTTTTACGCCGGAAATGTGGCAATAAATAAATAAAATAAAAATTGTTTAATTCAGACCGAGATCCATAATAGTGTTAGTAACAAAATGGGGCTTACAAGACTATATTAGTATTACACGATTAAGTTTAGTTTAAATAAAATTTTAATTAAATTTACATTTAGGCACCTCTTCGGTTCTTTCGGTACCTATGGCAGAAAGGTAGGACCAAGTAGCGAATATTTTATTCCCTACTTGGCCCTACCAATGACCACTTCAACCCAATATTTGGTGAGCGGGCAGTCGAGGCGCTCTGCCAACACCCTCAGCATACTGTTGCTGCTACCGCGCATCCGTTTTAGCAGTGACGCTATTCTTTTCCGCCGAATGGCAAAAAAGTCGTCCGCTTGAGCTTCGGCAAACATGCCTGATGCACTGCAGTGCTTCGGCAGCTTCAACAGCACTCTGAGGATGTTATTGTACTGAACACGCAGGATGTTATAGGCCCTCTGAGTAAATCTCGCCCACAGGCTACACGTGTAAAATGTTTGACAATAAGCTTTAAAAAGGGTCAACTTAACTTGTTTGTTACAGCGTGCAAACCTTCGGGCGAGCATATTGCCTCGTACTGCCAACGCTCTCCTCTCCCTCTCCATATCTAGGTCGTCATTTAGGTCCGCAGTGAGCATATGGCCTAGATACTTAAACTTTTCCACTATTTTAAGGGTCTCGCCCCCCAGCATGATCTTAGGCAAGGTGTTTAAATTGTATTTACGTGCTTTAAAAATGAGCACTTCGCTTTTATTTACATTATATTTAAGACCATGCTGTAGGGCGTAGCCCTCACACAGTCCAAGTAAATCCTTAATGGAGTCGACTGACGGCCCCAGCAGGACCATGTCGTCAGCATAGCTTATGTTATTGAAACATATTTCGCCAATATGACAGCCGACATGCGTACTGCTGAGCCTCTCTATCAATTCGTTCACATATAGGTTAAAAAGGATAGGGGAAGACAACCCCCCCTGTCTTACCCCACATTTCAACCTATATACATCCGAGTCGATCCCCGCCCATCTTACCCGATTGATCTGGCTGTTGTACCAATACTTTAGTAAAGCTACGCACTCCCTAGGTAGATCAGTTTTTTGTAGCTTATCCCACAGCATGTCGTACACAACCAGGTCAAAAGCTTTGGACAAGTCCAGGAAACACGCATAAGTGGGTGTGTTCCTGTCCTTGTAGTACCTGACAGCTTGCTTAACGCACAAAATTGCACTTTCAGTCGACAGACCTGGCCTGAAGCCGAATTGAGCGTCGTGCAACTTAATATGCTTACAAAGTTGAGCATTAAGCAAGCCGTCAAGCACTTTCGCCAGTACAGTGGCAAGCGAGATGGGCCTGTAGTTGCCCATATCCGATAGGTCACCCGTTTTGTTTTTAACTAGCGGAATTACCACTGTACTTGTGAGTTGCTGGGGAAGATAGGCGTGTCTGAGGCAAAGCGTGAAGAACATTGCCAGGACACGCGGCAGGTGCACCCCCGCATGTTTGAGATGCTCGATGCTGAGACCATCATGCCCTGGCGATTTACCCCTTTGCATGTTTTTAATGAGTTTGTCAACTTCACTAGCTGTAAATCTCAAGGAACTTTCGCCCATGTTAGTCTCAGCATCTCCCACCCCATCCACAGTCGACTCCACCAAAGGACTTACGGCAAACAACCTGCTGAAATTATTAGCGATGGCCATCCTGTCACACTCTCCACCCACGCTCACAGGGATTCCCGGCTTAGTGTTCGAATTATTTGTGTTCTTCCAGAAAGCTTTAAAATCCTTAGCTGTCCGGTTTGTGGCAAGAATATCACTTTTGATTTGTTCTTGCCTGTCCTGACACCATTTCAGCTTGGACTTAAAAAGCTTTCTGGTTTCACACATATCCCGGTAGAGAGGCCCCTCTTTAGGCCTGTTCGCAGACACCCACACCAAGAATTTCTCCCTGGCATCCTTGTGAGCAGGAGCCACATATTTGTTCCAGCCAGCCACCTGTCTACATTGCTTCCTCCTCCCTTTCTTACTAGACTTTTTTGCCGCATCCGTTAACGTGTTTACTATGTAACTATGCATATTATCTAATACTATTTTATGATTAGGATCGCTACATAGCTTATCTGCGCACGACGTTAGCTCGGCTGGAAAGTCCAGTAATTTTAGCTCGCTGTGACAGATCGAGTGGTACAAATCTACTTGAGAGGCCCGCCTTTCACCCCAAATTACGCCTTCATTACGTGACGTAAACCCATTGCACATAATCTCAATTTTATCAAAGTCACACTCTATTATAAGCGGCAGGTGATCGGACCAAAACACGTCGTATTCAATCTTGACAGTCCGCACTGTTTCTCTCGCTGATTCTGTGACAATGCAGTGATCCAACCACCTGTTACACCCATGAGCTTCACTTGTAAATGTGTATGTCTCAGAGGCAGCGCCCATCACCTCAAGATCCACACAACACCACTTTTGTGTCTCACAAAACTGCAGGAGCTCATTACAAAAAAGTTCATTAGGATGCGCATTAAAGTCTCCCAAAATAAACACTGCCGCAACATCGGGGGTGTCCTGACTGATCGCACTAATTTCACCCATACACTCAGTAAATAACGGTAAGTTGTCTGGGCAATTTACCGGCATATAAACACTAAATATTAACGCCGCTGAGTTCGGCATTGATATCTTAATGGCCGCTAACCGCACACTACCGCACTTCATGACTAATACGTCCTTAAACACCGATTTTCTCCAAAGTATGGCCACTCCCCCGTGAGGGCGACCTGTCAGTAGACCGGCCCCGCAGTCGACCGCCGTAGTTCCAGTGTATGCAAAGTCCTTGTGTACAGTGCCGAGCAGTGGTAAATCGTGGCCTAGTAGCCATGTTTCTTGTAGACACAGGACATCAGCTCCTTCACACAACTCCCTCACTCCATCTATCGACCTCTTAAGGGACTTACAATTAAAACTTATCAGCCTGCTTGAAAAACTAGTCATTTTGCTTTAAACTTTCCAAGTCTCCACTCTCACTGTTTTGGTTCGGCAGCTTCTCTTGCCCGTCCCTGAGCGATATAAACCGCCTGAAATAGACCCCCTTAGGCCATAAAGCTTCGTCCATAAATATATTCAATTTTGCACTCGATACGTACATCTTATAGGAATGGTAATCTCTCTGCTTTCGCGTTCTTACCTTAACGAGGTACACTTTTTCTTTTGTTTTTAGCTGAATATATTCTCTAATGTCGCTCTCAGCAACATCCTTATGCACATTGTAAATAAACAACGGCACCTTGTCTTCCGCCGCCTTAAATTTAAAATTAAAGGTAGGTTCCGCATTGCCTTTACACCCCATAAATCTATTTCTAAGTTTTCTACGTTCAGCACGTTCCCGTCTCTCGTCAATTTTTGACGGTTTCCATTCCTCCCCATTCTTCAACAAATCCGCAAATGTTTGCTTATCAGTTTTATGACGCTCCACTTCACATACCTGTTTCTTAGGCGTTAACAGCTGATCAGTATTTTTAATAACTGTGTTTTTGTGCATCGTATTTTCAACCTTATCCTCTATTGACTTGGTCGAAAACGTCTCATCAGTGCGTTCCGGTTCCTCTATAGACCGGTTTGGCGCAGCACACTCAGGCGATGCCTGTATTACGTCACCGAGCGATAAGGCCTCTCCTCTAGTCGGCCAGGTAATTTGCACCGACGCATGACCTTGGTCTTGGATATATGGTCTAAAACTGCAGGAAAGTAGGCAACCGACTTCAAATCAGTAGCCCAATTGCTTCAAGTTTGCCTATAAAATTTGAAGATAACTCTCGATTTCTCTAAGATCCCATCATCAGAACTGGATTTTGGTGACAACGGGACCAATCTGGAAGTATATGCTTCCAAACACAGAAGACATTTTTCAAATCGGTTCTTAAATTACCGAGTTATCGCGTACACACATAAAAAAAATCATACAGATGAATTGAGAACCTCCTCCTTTTTTGAAGACGGTTAAAAATGATTGCATGGGATCGGAGTAGATGGAGGGCTTACTTTGAGCTAAACCAACAAGAGCCTAGCTCTTAACACGTTCCCTGTGCATGCATCATATGTGCACCACGGATGATGCACGACGAACTTGAAGCATTGCCAAATTTTACACGTGTGAGCTAGATGTTTTTTATTTGCGTGCACATACTGGCTACGAAAATTTTGACAGAAAACATGTGAGGAGTCGATTTCTGGTTCCCAGCAACACAGGTAACGTGTTAAATAAGAGAAGAAGAGAAACCCAACCCGCGTTACAATTGAAAATACCGAAATAACTACACTGGTATCAATTAGAAGCATAAATATAAATTTCAAATAAAAAAAATACGAATCGGTTCATAAATTAATAAAATGAATCGGTTCATAAATTCGGTTCAGAAATTCAGAGATTAAAAATAAATGATAACAAAATACAACCGAATTTAAAACTTACTCCTTTTATTGAAGTCGGTTAAAACTATAACCTTATTGAAAACCTCCTTTTTTGATGTACCTATGTTAAAAAAGATATTTGCTGTGGCATTGTACTCACTCTATATGCATACTGCATACCCGAAAATTCTATTTGGCGATGCAGCGAAGAATATGTCCGGGATTTCCCGGCAAGTCTTACATTATGTAAAGTCCCGGCGTGTCGTAAATAAAGATTTCCGCTAATTTATTGAGTCTGTGCTCTTGTTTATTTCAGGCTCTTGGGCGCGTTTTGATTTGACGCCCGCACGACTGAAATTACCTGAAGCTGGTAATAAATTACCTTGTCTAGAGTGAACGCGCTTAGATATCGTCGTATTAGGGCGAATAATCTACAAGATATGTGTAAAGCTGTGTTTGCACTTAGATGTCAACGTTACAAGTATTCCCCATTGGCACACAAACCTCGTCTAGGTTTTGCCTAAAATGGGTATTATTTATATCAAATAGGGTCAATCAACTATTTATTGTTGCTCGTTGCCATGGTTACGTCTCCTGGGTCACTCTTTATAACTAATATTTTATGGGGTTTACATCCACTAAAAACGTGTTTTTATTATATTGGTAAACCCATTCCATGGTGGCGCATCTCCTTAGCATGATAGGAGTCCAGCTTATAGTATTTTTTATAAGAAAGTCTGTCACTGTTGTCTCTTGGCTTACCGGGACAGAATAACAACAAGAAAAAGTTGATTGACCCAATAAATAATAAAAAATGAAATAGTAGATTGTGTCTTTAATGAATTATTGATTTAGGGCGAGGGCGATGTATTATCCTGACCTGAGTGAAGCGAGTGCTTTGTTGAGAGTAAGTGACCTAGGATTTGTACGTCACATAAATCTGGGTCGGCAACGCACTTGTGACGCCGCTAGAGTCGCATATATTGTGACGTCACTAGTCTGTATTTCACAAAATATAAATCTCAATAATCAGTGGGCAAACAGCAACTTCTAAATCTCGTAGGTATTAAAACCCTTTAAAATAGCTAAAAATTAGTTAAAGCTTGATGTTTTTCGTATATTATCGAAAGTTTAATTTATTGGTCATATAAAAATAGATTATTTTGCTGTTTACAAATACTAAGTAGGTATGTCGAAACATTCCGGCAATGAGAGACTACCCAGTAAACTCCTTAGATTTCTAGAGTAAATTTAAAAATGCCTGATTAAAGGCCTGTACAAATTCAAAGTTCTTTTTCTGTTTTCGTTTTCTGTATTAGTTTGTTCAACAAGCTCTTGAAAGTTTTTGTAAAGCCAGTTCTTAAGAGCGTTTATTCCTTTTGAACTGGTTGGCATTTATTTTTTAGGGCTTCATTTGTTTACATACGATCTCGCAGTGACGATCTTAGCAAACACCGCGGGCGGGTTTTTAACCGACTTCAAAGAAGACGAAGGTTCTAAATTCTTTGGAATCTTTTATTTTTATTTGTGTTCATCAATGACTCTGTATTTTTGCGCATCACGTTTGGGTTAAATTATTCTGGAAACACCTTAACCTTCTCACGACACATGCTCGACCTAGTGAGGATACTATTGCTTAAGGCGACGTGAGCTCAGAAAACGGATTTTTTAAAAGTCGTAGCGCTTGTTTGGATTATAATACGGCTGCCCTTAATTTAATTAGCAATCTTAAGGCCTTTAAAAGAATAAGAATAAGTTTATTTTGGAACAACAACAGGCATATACATCATATAAGGCTTAGATCTAAAGAAGGAATCTAGTGTTGCTTCAAAAAAGGAGCCCACTCAGCATGAGTCGAGACACACAGTGCAACGACGCTGATTTTCAGTGGATCCGTTAAACTAAAACTAACTTATTAACCTATATAAGAGATATTAACCTAAGAATATACATACTGTACGGTATACAGAGATACTTAGTCCACGCTATGTCCAGCGAAAACCAAACCAAAACCTGAGTTGCAAGTATTATAATATAATAATATCCTACTCAAAATAATATTCTTAGCACAGACGCAGATCGAGACATCGACATTATCGAGGGACACCAGCTATTCGAACCCTGAGTTTTTGACATTCGCTCGATAGAAAAAAATCACGAAACATAGGTCTAAAATACACTTACAAAATTCGTTACAAATTATTCACAACAGCTGTTTGGCTGTTGTGAATAATTTTAGTACCGATTTTTAGAAACAATTTTAGTATGGTTATAATAAAATTGCTTCTATAAATTGGCAATATCATGTTTGAGGGAACTTAGCTATTACTTTTTTATTTATTGAAACGCACAAAAAATTAAAATTGAAAACCATGATATCCGAAGACGCACTCTCGCTTACGCTTACACCTTGGCCACGACTTTGGTCTTAAGCGACCTGCGACCAGCGTTTTATCTGTTCATTGCGCGGTCGAGACGCGCAACGCACTGTGGTTAGTTGGGATCACGCGCAATGAACAGATAAAACGCTGGTCGCAGGTCGCTTAAGACCAAAGTCGTGGCCAGGTTATGCTCAGTGAGAGGGAGAGAAGACTAATTGTGTATGTACAGTCAGCATCAAATGGGTCATACACAGTCAAAAATATATTTACAAAATGAAGATAAGTACAAAGCTGAGCAAGAATTGAAAGCTTTTATAAACTAGCTTTGTTCTTTTGGGTATTCAATTATTGTATAAAACATTCATCCCCATTTCCATTCCACAGGGGATTCCTTAAAAAATAAGGTCCGTAGTTTTAATACGCTCTTCACATTATTTTCTTTCATCTTCAGTCTTTTGAACTGTAAAAACTTTAATAATTAATATCCGTTTAAGTGAACGGTCTACTAGCGAAGAGCCTCGACCAACATCTCAAGAGACCATCTAGGCTGGGTCAAGGGTCAAATACAGAAGGCGGTACTCAGTGGGTAATCCTGGACACTGCGCGGATAGTCAGAAGGTTCCTCTCTCTGTCACCCAGAGGGGTAATCACGTAACGTTCCGAACGCGCGTTAGTACAATTCATCTGTCATTTTTCTAAAGAAAAAGACGACGCGCGCACAATGTGTTACGTGATAGACTCGCTGATGACCACCGGTAGCTTAGGCTCCGTCCCGCTGTCGGGGCACCCTACGTTAGGTTTTTATAATGTTTTTTTTTGTATGTATATACGATGAAATAATAATATTAATTCTGTATTAAGCAGTATTGCTGATAACAAAATTTACAAATTAAAAATTAGAATTTATTAATTTTATAATTTGAGACGTTGGTCCCGAGTGCCGACCTCAAGTCGCCCTGTATAAATATAAATTAAATATAGTATATAGTACATCAAGCTTATTGATTTCGATTCTAATCCCCGTTTCAGTATTGGAAAGAGATTAAAGTATCCAGCATCATCTACTAATGTCTGCAAAAGGCGCGAATTCATAAATTTCTGCTCAGAATAGTCCCCGCCACAGCCGTGACGAGCGCGTTCATTTATAAACTGCAGATTACCAGCTAACAGAGGTATGGGGAAAGTACTAGTTTAAGACGGAAAGTTTCGTGTAACGCCACTTTAGCCTAGTTGGTAGTGGTAGCGACCCTGCCTGCGAAGCTGGAGGTCCTGGGTTCGAATCCCGGTAAGGGCATTTGTTTGTATGGATGGATGGATGTATGTATGTATGTATATCGTCGCAGTACACCCATATTACAAGCTTTGCTTAGTTTGGGACTAGGTCGATTTGTGTAAGATTGTCCCCACATATTTAATTATATATACCTACTTTCCACACAAACGTTTGCGGACTTTTAGTGGATAGGTCGTGGATAAAGAATTTAATTAAGCACGTTACGTAATTTCTTCAGAAATAAAATATATAAAAAACATTTTTGGGACATTATTCGACCTAGTCGACAAATTACCGCGATTCGAACACGGGCCGGGGACTAAGCTAAACCGTCAAAATTATACGATTTTTCGTTAAAATGTGTTTTAGGGTTCCGTACCCAAAGGGTAAAACGGGACCCTATTACTAAGACTCCGCTGTCCGTCTGTCTGTCTGTCCGTCTGTCACCAGGCTGTATCTCATGAACCGTGATAGTTAGACAGTTGAAAATTTCACAGATGATGTATTGTATTGCCGCTATAACAACAAATACTGAAAAACAAAATTAAATAAATATTTATAGATTATGGTACGAAACCCTTCGTGCGCGAGTCCGACTCACACTTTTTACAATTTATTAGCTAAAAGCTGTATGAATAGTAATAAATAAGTATGTACGGTATTACTTATGCTAGATACAACAAAAGGAATCTTTAAAGTTTCTTAAGATGGCTGAATTTCATTTTTCAGCCAGTTGCTTGTCATTGCAATGAAAAGAAAACCTTAAATGAATAGCTGAGGTTAGAAAAAGTCGAGTGAACATTTTTCCAAAACACTTAGTGATTACTGATTAAACTGAGAAAAGCGTTGAAGTGGTTAGTGGGTTCTGTTAGGTTGTTTGTTAAGAATAAAATAAATATTTAAGGGAGCTCACATACAACGCGATTTTTTGCCGTTTTTATGGATAATGGTACCTACGGAACCTTTCGTGCGCGAGTCCGACTCGCACTTGGCCGGGATTTTGTTGACTGCTTATTTTTTCAAATATTTGGCTTTGCGCGCTTAGACACAAGCTCTCGGAGCAAGCTAAAATGAACTTGTAATGCGAAATTTATGTCAGTTTTATTCACTTGTTTGTCATATTTATCACACTTGCGTATGTCACCCGAACGAAATATACGTAAAATCTTAAACTTATTGTTTGTTTCCCGATTTATTACTTTCAAAACCTAAAATGTGTGGAGTTTGTCTCTGTGTCTCGCCTACTCTCTGCAAAAGCTTTCACATTTAAGGTGAATAGGTGAAAGCCCCAGTAGTAAAGCTTCCATTCCAATGAGCGCGTCACAATCTCGTTTTATTGTTATTGTACGGCTAATTTCAATTTTTGCGCCGTTCTGAAAGCTCTTTAGCTTTTTACGCTTTGAGCTTTTTCTGCCATCATGTAATTTATTAGCAAAATGTGGGAATCATTTATAGTCATTGTGGTAAAATTTATCTTAGATTATTCTTACGTGAATATTTTAGGCGTCCAATTCCTAAATGAAAAATCGATTTGAAAAGCTAAAGGTTGACCCTTAGGCATAAATATCTATTTAACAAATAAATAGATAGAAAACATACTTACTACTACTATTTAGGTACTACTATACTTAGGAACAAGTATTCGTATTTATCATTAGGAACAAGTATTCGTATTAATCACACAAATAAATGCCCTTATCTGGATTCAAACCCAAGACCTCCTTGTTTATCTTATGTTGAAATTGACCAACACACTAAAGTAGTTTTTTTTTTTAAGTCTTTATTTAAAAAAAAAAAAAATGAGTTTCTTAATAATTAACTCGTGTGCTATTATGAAACTAGCCGACGCTCGTTTCATAAAACTACACTCGTATTTTGATGCCTCTCATTATTTTATCAGTTTCATAAACTACTTTAGTGTGTTGGTCAATTTAGCTTTTATTAACATTTTGTTATCATATTTCATTTCATTTCATACATTTCGTTATAATATTAATTTCATTTTTGATCTTTATTTTGGTTAATTTGCATTTGCACTATAATATTCAAGATAAATCATACACATAAGACAATGAATACTTCATTTAAATCGATATAATTACTTCCGGTGGAATGGAAAGTTTGCAGGATTCTTGAATAAAGCGTCTTAGAATAGCGTTTTAAAATGTAATAACAAAAAAACACTTATAAATTAATGATGAGATTAGATTTATTACACAATACAGACTTCATTATAAATTACATTCAAGTCAATTTAAAAGAATTCCTATTGTGGTCGTCTATACATTTGATAAATAAAATACAACAGAATTATAAAAACAAGACAAATAAGGCAAAATGTAAAAATACATTCAAATAGCATGTAAAAAATGTCACCAAAAAGGATCGTCATCATATTAAGGTAGGTATTTAATAGTAATGGGGAACTTGCATGGGACTTCAATTTCAAATAAATTGCACTCAATCGATGCGGATATACGTAGAGATATCATACAAAAGAAAAAAAAATAAAAAAAAACGATTTTATTAGATTTACCTAACGTTAAAATGACGAAAAATTTATTTTTTTAAATTTTCTATTAAATAACGTAACAGTTACATAGAATATTAAATTAGAAATGATATTTTGTATGACAAGTATAGACTTAAACGTAAATTTTGTGGAAATAATCGCAAATTAATGACTTACTCCATAGTAAAGGCTGTGACGTCATAGCATAAGCCCGTTTAGTATAGAGCGTTTTCGGGGGGTGCCGGCGCGCGCAGATTTCAAATGCATATAACATCAGAAAAATAAATCATAACAAAGTTTTAATGCTACAGTTGTTTTAATGCTACTTTTGTTTTTGTAATAAAATATTAAGATGCAAGTTCCCTATTTAATAATATCGCAAATACAATGTCGACAGCACGAGATCAGCTATAATATTTAAAATACTTAGAATGTCAAAACTACCAAATCAAATACAATGTCACAGTGTAGTACATTATGCAATTAAGTCAAAAATTCAATGTTTTACTAAACCGTATTTTTCGTGGAGTATTATCTCTACTTAGGCCAACCGTATCGTTATTGGGCTTTATCCACAAGAGCGGTAGAGTGGCCCGTGATGACGTCATAATTCTGCAATACCCCACTTCTGTTATTCATGGCGGACACTCGGGTATTTTACGGTCATGTAACGTCTAGGGCTGGGAAAAGTCCATCGATAATATTTCAATATTTTCATTAACTTATTTAATGAGTTTTGGTGAGTGACCTTATAATTTATATCCCATTATGTATAAAAAGTTTCATGTTGGTCCAGTATGCCGTTTAAAATGAGTACCGTAAAATGGGGTGGGTTGGGTCAAAATACAAACCTCGATAAAAAAATATTTTTAATACAGTTGCTCAAAAAGTGGTACTTTTTGTAGCTGCAAATCGTGCGCAAAGTTATATTTTGCGCACTAGTGCTTTTTACTTTTCCACGTGTACCGAACGACGTTTTTTGATACAGTTGCGAACAAATAAGAAAAACAACAAGTAAGGAATTTAAAACTTTTATAAATATTATTAATTCTGTAACATCATTGTAATACAGTTAAAAAATAATAAAGTTGTTAAAAAAAAAATAATACTGTTCTTACTTGTTGTTTTTCTTATTTTTTCGCAACTGTATTAAAAAACGTCGTTCGATACACGTGCGGAAATGTCATTCTTCACTCGTACCGAGTCTTACCACTCGCCTACGGCTCGTGATATCTCGGCACTCGTGAAGTAATGACATACTTTCCGCACTAGCATCGAAATGTACTATTTCACATGTGGCACGTTGATTTATACACATAAAAAATGTTCCAGCTGTATGAATTTTTAATTATCTGTCATTTAATTTCATAATCTTAACGATAAACACAAAAAAAGTGAGAAATCCCACCTAACCCCGTAGTGGAGTTAGAGGGGATAGCAATGGGGTGAGCTGGGAAAATATATAAGGATTTTTTTTCGGATTGTGAATTTTGAATTAGCTGGCCTCGATCCGCGTTCCGTCCCACTCTCCGCTCATATTTATCGCTCCTTTTCCGCGTAATCGCTACCCGCCATTCTGGTTCCACTCCAGGCCACATATCTTTCACCTCTCACCTTTAAAGCTCAATAAAATTACTTTTTAGAGCAATCTGAGCCAGACAATCAAAGTAGCAACTGAAAATGTTCACGTCCCTACTGCCCCCACAATCCCTACTCAACCCATCTTACGGTACCAAACTAAACGTTTGAACGGAGAATCGACTTGAGTGGACCGTGCTGGGGATGGAGAAAGTCGGGCATTGTAAACAGCGTCAGCAAACCACCTAGAAAACACATTACGGCAGTTCTTATTTTTTTCTTGTCTGTCTTCTATTTGGCCCCCAGGCCGATTTATGGAACTCTTGGTTTTATTTTCTATCGAACGAACTGTATGTACCTTATCGTGTAACCATTGACTGTAGTTTAATTAATTGGGACCGTCAACTGCCTAATGATTACACGCACGTATTTCACCTTCATATTTACATCAAACCAAGTTAAAAGAAATGTGCTAGAGTGTGCTTTCCTAAATAAGGTAGACGTCCCATCACTTCACACTGACAGGATATTTCACACTTTGAATCGCTATACATGACAATAAATGTGAACAATCATCATCATCATCATCATATCACCCGAAAGACGTCCACTGCTGGACATAGGCCTCCCCCAAAGAGTGCCAAAGTGACCGGTCCTGCGCCACCCGCATCCAGCGGACACCCACGACCTTTACCAGGTCATCAGTCCACCGTGTGGGGGGGGGGGGGTCTACCCACACTGCGCCTGCCGGTACATGGTCGCCACTTGAGAACCTTTCCGCCCCAACAGCCGTCGATTCTACGTGCGATGTGTCCCGCCCACTGCCACCTAAGTTTTGCGATTCGGAGGGCTATATCGGTTACCTTGGTTCTGTTGCGGATAACCTCATTTCTGATGCGATCACGCAGAGAAACTCCCAGCATAGTCCTCTCCATTGCCCTTTGGGTGACCGTGAACAAAAGTTGTTAATTTTAAGAGAGGTTGTTAATTTTTAGCAGCCCAACTGGGGAACCTTACAGAAGACCGCAGCCATAATAGCACCACTGCTTTGTAGTGTTGCTATATGTATGCATGCTATGAAGCACGTGGTGTTGTGTTCCTGGTGGTGAGTAAGGTCGCCAGAGCTCCCTAGGATGCGCTGTGTTGGGAGTGAGGGACCTGCATGTCTCTATCTGCCAACACAGCGAATCCTCAAGTGAATAAAGGGTCGGCAACGCACTTGTGATTGGCCATAAGCTTGTTTGCCACCATCGTAATATATAAAAAAAAATTAGGCATTAAGATGACAAACAATTATACGTTTACCTTATTATTATATCTCAAGTTCGAGTGACTCCGGATCGTCATTACTTGTGCCATTATATTTAATTACCACTCTCCCGGCGTTGACTGTTCTGACGCGCTGCGTTTGTTCCCGGATTTGCAAGCAGTTATTTTTAACGACACTGAGTGTACCGGAGCTTGTAAAAACCACCGACCCGGTATAATTGTGGATAAAATTTAATTCCATATAATGATGGTGAGCTTAATGTACTTCTAACGCATTCAATGTACAGTGAGCCAAGAAAGCGGTATACCACTTTTCGACTCCAATGTTTTGTTCACAAGTGGTGGACAATTTTATTTTTATATTTCGTGAATTGTATCGACAAGAAAAAATCTGTAGGTATACTAGATTTCACGAAAATCGGCCGGACATAAGAAATATTTTTTGCCCAAGCGGAAACGGAGACCTTGGTTCACTTCACTCGCTCGTTCAACGAATAAAGACTCAGAACGAAGTACCTAATCATTGTCATCATACTAGTATTTGAAAGTTTAAAAAGAAAGTGTAAGTACTAATGGGCTTTTTTTCAGAATTTGATTTTTTGTGTTTTTATTACTTACTCAGAATCGTACTATTGATCCTCATACAAGAAAAAAAGGGTCCCGAATGTTAAATTCCAGATCGTCACATTTTTGTATGCAGTCTTTTATTTATTTATATGGAGGTGACGCACTAGGAGAAAAAACTTACATAGTAACATAAGGGAAAATGTTTGTCTTGTATCTATATGGATTAATAGCATCAACTGTGCAGGACGGCATAGAATAAACCCGCTATAAACATAAAATTGTCAGTCGCGACCTAACTTGTAATAATCTAGCTTATAAACCTTCTTATAACATAGGCATTGCGCTACTATTGCCTTATGTCATCGGCACCTGAAATAAAGAATAATAGGCCTCACATTTCATTCCTACATAGTAAAAAAGGGTAATATACCGCTGGTTTCCTAAATAACGAGTGGATAACACTAAGTTTCCACTAAGAAATATAGACAGACTAAAGGAAACCTAGAGATCCTACTCGCGCGCCAGTCAGGCAACGACTGATGGGCGAGCGAGGGGGGAAACCCGGTATTTATACCTCAGGTGGGGAACGAGGTACGTATATACGGGCGGACACGGAATCCCCGCGTTTCAGATGCATTTTGACGCCGAACGAGCGGGATCTCGTGTAATAATGTATTATAAATAGCATAGAAATAGGTATAAGCACTGTAAATAATGTATTAGAGTAAGATTGAACTGTAATAAATGAACATGTCATTTCGCGCCAAAATTTCCCGCGCAAATCGCTTTCCCGCCAAATATACGGGGCGAAGGGGCGTCCGGCCGAGGTAACTTAATAGTATAAATTGGGCGGCCAGACCCCATGAAATTCAGTACCTACAGTAGCAGCGAAGTGACATTACTTGAAAAAGTAAACAAGCCTTTCAATTCAGAACCCCGACCCGACCAAGTTCCTGCTAAGCCGTAACGACCAACGCCGAAGGTGCAGGATTTCCCTTCAAATTCTACTCAGCCCAGAGCCAGTCATAGGTGCGTCTCGCACATGCTGGTCCATCGAAAACCGGATTCTACATAGAGGATGCCCCTTACAAGATCGAAAGCAGGAAAACGCACGTTCGGTCAACTTATCGCAGCGAACATCAGAGAAGCCATGCTGGAAGAAGCAACCACGTCCACGTCGGGAACTGCTACTACTCAAGAAGGTTCGAGGCCCTCGCAGGAAACCCCACAGACAAGCACTCCTGCGACGCCGGCGCCTCGTCCAGACCCACAGCCGAGGTCACCCATAGGGCAGCATCATGATGCCGCGCAGTCACAAACACTGCCTCATGAAACCCCACAGTCAACGCTGCCACCCATAGTCCCGCTGCTGCAGGAGAGCCTACACCCTGCAGCAACACTGCGGCAGGAAACCCCACAGTCAAGCCAGCATCCTGCCGCACGGCCGCCGTCAAAATCGGTGAAAACAACGTCGAGTCATCGCGTCCGCCGTCTCGCACAAGCGCGAGAAGAAGCCCTCCGAATCAAATTGGAGCTCGCGCAAGCGCGCATAGCCGCCATAGAAGCCGAAGACAGCGACGATGACACCGGCACAATATCTACAGTCCAACAAGAACGCCGCATAGATGAATGGCTCGAGACCAGCCAGAGACATGTCCTCGCCATCTCCAATGCACCTTACATCGAAGAACCCGAGCCTGCAACCCCACAGTACGCCGAGCAGGCTCGGGAGAGGAGCCCCGCCGAGGGCGCGGGACAGGGCGCCGCTGCCGTGCGCCCCGCCGTCCCCGCCCCTCCCCCCGCCGGGGGAACCCACGCTCCCGTTTTCGCGCCAACGCCGCCGCGCCCACGCGAAACAGACGCATATCCGCCGCCGTTAATGTATTCACAAGCGAATGCGCAAGAAGATAGCGCCATAGTAATGAAGAATCAACAAAGTGTGAACCTGAGTGAGCTCGCCTCTGCCATCGCCATCGCCGCGCGTGCCGGCCCGAGAGAGTCATCACGCTACCACGCCGAGTTGCCGCCATTCAGCGGCTCGCATCAAGAATGGCTATCATTCAAAGCCGCCTACAACGGAACCACCGCAAATTATAACGAAGTGGATAATATAGCAAGATTAAGAAGATGCCTCAAAGGGAGGGCCAAAGAAGCCGTCGAGAGCCTCCTCATTTACAACGCTCGCGCAGACGAAGTAATGAGAAGCCTAGAAGCCCGCTTCGGCCGCCCAGACGCCATTGCCCTCGCCGAGCTCGAGCGTTTACGCGCCCTACCGCGCCTTAACGACGGGCCGCTCGACATCTGCGTCTTCGCCAGCCGTGTAGCCAACGTCATAGCCACACTCAAGGCTCTTGACCGCGCTCACTATCTACACAGCCCGGAGACGACAAGGGCAATGATGGAGAAATTTACGCCCGCCCTACGCTACAGATGGTTCGACTACGCGAATACGCAGAAAAACGACGAGCCTGAGCTAATAAAGATATCAGCCTTCCTGCAACGCGAGGCGGACTACTGCGCGCTCTACGCGCAGCCCGAGAACGTCGACGGTGCAAATCCTCATCCTGCAAAGAGGACACACCGAGCCTTCGCGACCACAGACAAGCCTTCACCTAAGTGCGCCGCCTGCAACAACACCGGTCACCCAATAGATAAATGCACTAAGTTTATCGAAAAAGCCGTTGAAGACCGGTGGAAACTAGCCAAAGATCAACGGCTATGTTTCCGATGCCTGCGCTACAAGAACAGGATGCACTCATGCAAGCGCACGAAGTGCGAGCGAGACGGCTGCGAATACTTCCACCACAACTTGCTACATTATCAACGAATCGAAGAAAGAAACGAGGCCGTCACATCGACACGCGCCTCCCGAGAAGCGAGAGCTTATCTAAAAATTATCCCGGTCACAGTCTCTGGACCGGCGGGAGCCGTCGAGACCTACGCCCTCCTCGACGACGGCTCCACGATAACACTTGTACAAGAAGAGCTCGCGAACGACTTAGGCCTGGACGGCCCGACAGTGCCGCTACAAATAGAAGCTATAACGAAAGAAAAAATCGACGCATCGAGATCACGCCGTGTTACGCTCAGCATCCGCGGCACCGACCAACCTTATAGGGTCGGTGCGCATACCATAGACGATCTGAGCCTATCACCACAGTCCGTTAAGAAGGAGGATCTCCGCGAGTGCGCACACTTATGCGACATAGAAGATAGCCTGCGGTACGAGTCAGCGAGACCTAGAGTGTTAATCGGACAAGATAACTGGCATTTACTCGTCAGTAATGAAACACGCCGCGGCCAGCGGCATCAGCCAGCGGCATCCCTAACGCCGCTAGGCTGGGTGCTACACGGTGCACACACACGCATCACAGGCAAACAAGTACATGCGACGCATCGCTTGACCACTATTGAAGAAGCCGAGAAAAATGAAGATTTGAATTTACAACTCAGTGAATATTTCGCGCTCGAAAACCTACTTATCGAGCCGAAGTTACCCCAGTCAAGCCCGGAAGAGCGGGCGCGTATCATGCTAGCCCAGTCAATAACGACTACAGCCGACGGCCATTATGAAGCACCGCTATTATGGAAACAACCCGACAGCCGCTTGCCTGACAACTACGAAAATACACTGAGAAGACTTCATAACATAGAAAAGAAACTCGACAAAAATAAAGAGCTTAAAAGCAAATATAGTGAAGAAATGGACGCCCTTGTCTCGAAGGGCTACGCCGAGCCTGCGCCGCCCACCAAGTCATCAAGAGTGTGGTACCTCCCCCATTTCCCGGTGCTGAATCCTAGCAAGCCCGGGAAAGTCCGAATTGTCCACGACGCCGCCGCGCCTACAAGGGGCGTGTCGCTCAATGACCGCCTACTGACAGGCCCGGCCCTCCTACAGTCGCTGCCAGGCGTCCTTATGCGCTTCCGGCAACACCCAGTCGCCGTGGGGGCGGATATTAAAGAAATGTTCATGCAAGTGAAAGTCAAATCTGAAGACAGAGACGCCCTGCGCTATCTATGGCGGGGCGACCGGCGGGGCGACGACGCGCCGCAAGAATATCGCATGACTTCACTCATTTTTGGCGCTACTTGTTCACCGTCAATAGCAATATATGTGAAGAACGTCAACGCCCAGAAACACGAAGAAACGCATCCAGAGGCCGTCAAAGCAATAATAAGACATCACTACGTCGATGACTACCTACACAGCTTCAAAACAGAAGAAGACGCGATTCGAGTGTCAAGTGATGTACGCGATATACATAGAGAGGCTCATTACGAACTACGCCAATGGACCTCTAACTCCACGCGGGTCCTCCGAGCCCTCACTTCGGAGGACGCCACGTCCGCGCCCGTCGAACTGAATAAAAGCGAAATGAAAAATGAACGAATCCTGGGACAAATATGGAAACCCGCGAGCGACGAACTCGCCTTCAACTTGGACCTCAGCCGCCTACCTCCCGGAGCCCTGGACGACATCGAGCCTACCAAAAGGCAAATATTGAAAATAACAATGTCGATCTTCGACCCCCTCGGGCTAGCGGCGCCGGTAACCATCATAGCAAAGAAAATCCTACAAGAGGTGTGGCGGCGCGGAACTGGCTGGGATGACAAGCTGGATGCAGACTTAGCGCGCCAATGGACGGAGTGGACGCTGCACCTAAGGGCATTGCGAGACCTCGCGATTCCGCGCGCCTACCCCTACTACGGCGACGCCCTCGAAACCGACGCCGCGCAACGCGGTATCAGCTGGCGCTTCATACCGGCGGGAGCCCCATTTATGGGCGGGGCATGGGAGAGGATGGTACGAGCCGTCAAGAGAGCCCTACACGCCGTGCTCAACGAGCGCCGCCCCAGCGAGGAGACCTTGACTACTCTGCTCGCCGAGGCCGAATATACAGTGAACAGCCGCCCCCTCACTCACGTGGCGGTTGATCCTGACGAGCCAGAAGCCATCACGCCGAACCACTTCCTCCTCGGTGGCTCAGCCCGGGCCCCCAACCCCGGGACATTCGACGACACCGCACTCATCGGCCGCGCGACTTGGCGGACGAGCCAACGCCTGGCCGAGCACTTCTGGGCCCGCTGGCTCCGGGAGTACCTGCCCTCACTCCAGTACCGGCGGGAGCCCTACGGTCATGGGCGGCCTATCAACGTCGGCGACATCGTGCTAGTGGCCGACGGGAATCTGCCTCGCAACACATGGCCACGAGGCCGGGTTACAGCTATATACCCGGGCCCCGACGGCGTGACACGAGCAGTGGACGTGACCACCAAGGGCGGAGTCTTCAGAAGACCGACCAAGAAGCTGGTGATCCTGCCGACGGAGCCTGAGAACCTGCACGCAAAAGAAGATCCAACGTTCACCCGAACGATGGTCGGCGGGAGAGATGTGCAGGACGGCATAGAATAAACCCGCTATAAACATAAAATTGTCAGTCGCGACCTAACTTGTAATAATCTAGCTTATAAACCTTCTTATAACATAGGCATTGCGCTACTATTGCCTTATGTCATCGGCACCTGAAATAAAGAATAATAGGCCTCACATTTCATTCCTACATAGTAAAAAAGGGTAATATACCGCTGGTTTCCTAAATAACGAGTGGATAACACTAAGTTTCCACTAAGAAATATAGACAGACTAAAGGAAACCTAGAGATCCTACTCGCGCGCCAGTCAGGCAACGACTGATGGGCGAGCGAGGGGGGAAACCCGGTATTTATACCTCAGGTGGGGAACGAGGTACGTATATACGGGCGGACACGGAATCCCCGCGTTTCAGATGCATTTTGACGCCGAACGAGCGGGATCTCGTGTAATAATGTATTATAAATAGCATAGAAATAGGTATAAGCACTGTAAATAATGTATTAGAGTAAGATTGAACTGTAATAAATGAACATGTCATTTCGCGCCAAAATTTCCCGCGCAAATCGCTTTCCCGCCAAATATACGGGGCGAAGGGGCGTCCGGCCGAGGTAACTTAATAGTATAAATTGGGCGGCCAGACCCCATGAAATTCAGTACCTACAGTAGCAGCGAAGTGACATTACTTGAAAAAGTAAACAAGCCTTTCAATTCAGAACCCCGACCCGACCAAGTTCCTGCTAAGCCGTAACGACCAACGCCGAAGGTGCAGGATTTCCCTTCAAATTCTACTCAGCCCAGAGCCAGTCATAGGTGCGTCTCGCACATCAACGATTCTGAGTAAAAAGAATCCGTACCATTATCTATAAAAACGTCAAAAAAATCACGTTTGTTGTATGGGAGCCCCCCTTAAAGAAATATTTTATTTTGTTTTTGGTATTTGTTGTTATAGCGGCAACAGAAATACATAATCTGTGAAAATTTCAACTCTCTAGCTATTACGGTTCTTGAGATACAGCCTGGTGACAGACAGACGGACTGACGGACGGCCGGACGGACGGACGGACGGATAGCGAAGTCTTAGTAATAGGGTCCCGTTTTATTCTTTGAGTACGGAACCCTAAAAAACGAATTCTACAAAAAAAGTTCATGTTCAAACACTTTTTTTGAAAAACGCTCTTTTGCCGTTCCTAGGATTTGAACCCTGGACCGTCACTGTCAACTAGGTAGGCTAAAGCAGTCGTCGGATATTTAGTACCTACGCGATATTGGACTGTTCCTTATTTTATTATGTTTAAAAAGTGTAAATTGGTGAATACTACGAAAGGTAGTGGTTGTGACAACGACAACTTACCAACTGGTTAAGTGGTAGGTAATTGGTAACCGTTTGATATTCGCACTATAAACGTTACCTGTATTTAATTATGATCGTACAACTGTTGTTGCATGCAACTGTGCTGTGTAAGCACAAATTCACACACACTTAACCCTTAAAAATGACTCTATGGCAAAAACGAAAAAGCGGCCAAGTGCGAGTCGGTCTCGCACATGAAGGGTTCCGTAAAATAAATTGCGGTTTACGATTTATGACATATAAAAAAAAAACTACTAACTAGGTAGATCTCGTTCAAACCAATTTTCGGTGGAAGTTTGCATGGTAATGTACATCATATAATTTTTTTAGTTTTATCATGCTCTTATTTTAGAAGTTACAGGGGGGTGGTGGACACACATTTTACCACTTTGGAAGTGTCTGTCGCGCAAACTATATCAGTTTAGAAAAAAATTATATTTGAGACCTCAATGTCATTTTTGAAGACCTATCCATAGACGTATGGGTTTGATGAAAAATTTTTTTTTGAGTTTCAGTTCTGAGTATGGACCCCCAAAATTTACTGTTTTTTTTCGATTTTTGTGTAAAAATCTTAATTTGGTTCACAAAATTCATCTAAATACCAAGTTTCAACAGTATAGCTCTTATAGTTTCGGAAAAAAGTGGCTGTGACATACGGACGGACAGACAGACAGACAGACATGACGAATCTAAGTATAAGGGTTCCATTTTTTGCCATTTGGCTACGGAACCCTAAAAATGTATAATCCTTCAGCAATGTTAGCGTCAAAACATCCGAAAGGTAAAGCACAGAATAAGTAGCGAATAAGCATAAAATAGTAGTTTATTCTTAATATTGTAGCAACTCTTGTATGTATGTGTATGTACCTAAAGATTTAATTAATCTTATTGCTGTCAACCGCATTGTCAAAACGCCAAGACACAGGCTCAGCCTAATTTGGTATCTGATGGAAGGAAGTCAAATGTATGTTTTTATTTTTGGAAACTTTTAGAAAAATATTTTTTTGTATATTTTGAAAAATATCGATATATACGTCACACATCACTAGTCAACTTTACAACAGCGGGCGAGCATCACGTCACAGAAAGATAAAATATTCAGTAAAATGTACCGGATTTAGGTCCGCGTCCCGGCGCCGCCGCGTTATCGACTGTTTACCCTGCCCCGTCACAACACTATTTTTTATCGACTTTTTGATTTTCAGGTTCCGGCTTGTACTTCTTGCCATTAATATATTAGTAGGTAGTATATTACTATTGTATGACGTTTGCGTGATTCACCAACGGTGCTGGCAGAAAATCAGCGCTATAGGTGACACCTCAGCATAATGCAGTGTCCGGTTCGCTGCCGCAGAGATACACGTGTTTTATGTGTTTTTTTTGTTTAATGTGTGTCCTGCGTGTTTGTGATTAAATGTATCTTTCTTTCTAACTTGGTTAGTTTGAAGAATCATTCACAATGCACCGCCCCGCATTGTAAGCGCGTCAGGTAGATCTAAATGTCAAATTTTATATGGAAAAAGCGGCCGAGTGCGATTCGGACTCGCCCATGAAGGGTTCCGTAAAATAAATTGCAGCTCACGGTTTATGACGTATAAAAAAAAACTACTTACCAGATCTCGTTCAAACCAATTTTTGGTGGAAGTTTGCATGGTATGTACATCATATATTATTTTTAGTTTTATCATTCTTTTATTTTAGAAGTTACAGGGGGGGCGACGGGACACATTTTACCACTTTGGAAGTGTCTCTCGCACAAACTAAATATTCAGTTTAGAAATAAACTATATTGGAAACCTCAATGTCATTTTGAAGACCTATCCATAGATACCCCCCACACAATGGGTTTGATGAAAAGAAAAATTTTGAGTTTCAGTTCTAAGTATGGGGAACCCCAAAAATTTATGTTTTTTTTTCTATTTTTGTGTGAAAATCTTAATGCGGTTTACAGAATACATCTACTTACCAAGTTTCAACAGTATAGCTCTTATAGTTTCGGAAAAAAGTGGCTGTGACATACGGACGGACAGACATACAGACAGACATGACGAATCCATAAGGGTTCCGTTTTTTGCCATTTGGCTACGGGACCCTAAAAATGACAGTCAAATTGTCCTAACGCGCGTTCGGAACGTTACGTGATAACCCCTCTAGCCGACGCCAGTAGGTACTATCGAGAAAATTGAATCCTGACCCAGCATGGAACCTTGTTACAATTAACTGAAGTATTAACGTTACCTATATGATCGTGCGTTTGTTCGTCAATAGGGAACATTACGCAAAACTCTTCGTAGGTGGCGACACTAGCAGCGTTGACATTGTATCTCGTTCCCACTTGCGGTATTGTCTATGCAAGCATCCTTGTCACTCATTTGACAATCAATTGTGCATGTGTGTGTGAATCCCTATATTTCTATACTGATTTACTATTAGTGGTAGTGCTGCCTCTGGCGGCAGAACATGGCAGTAATGTTCCCTATTGTAACAAGGTTCTATGGTGGGTCATGATTCAGTTGGTTCGATTGTACAGTCAAGGTCACCAATATGTATATACCCAAATTTGCAAAAATATGTATACAACAACCTTACTTCCGTAGTAATAACGTCTGTGTAGATATTTCTGTAAGTTTGTTTTTTTTTTTTTTTTAATTTATTTATATATATAATTATTTTACAATACATGGCCAGACAGCGGACAAAACCCAGCAGGGTTTAACTGCCACTGCATTCACTCAATTAATATTTAGTTTATACATAGGATAACAAGCTTATAAAAATAAAGCGCACACGGCGATTGCCTACACAAAATGCGACATTATGACGTGATATGCTGTGAAGCACTTGGGAGCACGCTGGAGACGTATACATATAGTATACATATTGTAGTGTATACATATTGGTGACCTTGACTGTACATGCAACCCGATGATGCGCTAGGACTTATTTGAAATTTCAAACAAAAAAGTTTTTTTTTTTAAATGCGATTGTAATATCCTCATGACATTTGGTCGAAACCGCTATTCAAAAGTCACATAGCATGAAAGTGTGGGAGAAAGTGATAGAGAGACGAATGAGGGATGAGAATGAAAAAACGCAAAACCAGTTCGGATGTATGCCGAGCAGGGGTACCTCCAACAGACGCCACATTCGCACTTCGTCAACTATGCGAAAAATTTACGCAAAAAAAAACCTGCATATGATGTTTCTTGATCTCGAGAAGGCGACCGAATTCCTCACGAGGTTTTGTGGTGGGCCTTGAAAGAGAAAAGTGTGCCAGAGAAGTATGTAAGGCTGATTCGATCTATGTATGACAGATATTGTACACGCGTCCGGTCGAGGGCTGGTACGAGTACAACCGACAGGTTCAGTGTCACGTCACGGTTGGCTTACAACAGGGCTCGGCTTTAAGCCCTTAAGGAGCTAGGACTAGTTTTGAATCGATACAAATACTTTTGCATTACAGATATAATTATAATTCTTCAATCTTTAATCTCCATTTTGTGATAAAATATTTTGATACAAATGAATAGTAATTTTTTATGATTTTTTAAACATTGTCTAAAAAAACCCCTTTTTTGTTATAAGATTGCTGTGAAAGATCTAGCATACTTATACGAAATCTACATATTTGGTTTCGTCTCTAATGTCTCTATAGAGACATTAGAGACGAAACGAAATTAAAATCAAAACCCTACACACGTTTATATATAATAAACGTGTGTAGGGTTTTGATTTTAAACTAATTTACACAAAAATTATGGCCAGAAAACCTGTTTTTTGGTCTAAAATTGTTCAAATTTGATGCCAAATATCTCGAAGACGGTGATGTTTGAAGTAAATATCGGATACTTTATTGTTTAAAGCTGTTGTTGTTAATATGATAAGCTAGAAAACACATTAGAAAACTAAGGGATTCAGATCGAAGGTCATTGGCGTATGGGATCCCCTTAAATCTTCCTGCTTATAATAGACGCTCTGTCGTCGGGCATCCAGGAGGCCTTGGCTGCTTATCGTCTTCACCGATGATAATGTCCTCGTTGATGAAGATGGACTCGGGGTTGAGAGCAGAATAGAGTAGTGGCGGCAAAAATTGGAGAATGTGGGCTTGCAAACCAGCAGATAAAAAACTGAACACATAATCTGCGATTTCGGCAGTCTCTCCAATTTTACGCCTATAGAGCTTGATGGCGTAACGCTGCTGGTCTGCTCCGATTTCCGATACCTCGGGTCACTCATACAGTGTTATGGCGATATTGACCGTGACGTTACAAACCGAATCGGCGCAGGATGGATGAACTGTCGACAAGTCACGGGAACAATCTGCGACGGCTTAATGCCCCTTCCGCTGAAGGCCAAAATTTACAAGACCATTATAAGACCTGTCCTCATGCACGGATCGGAATGTTGGGCCGCAAAAATGAAATTGAAGGATGAAACAAGATTACATGTTACTGAGAAGAGATGATGAGATAGATGTGTGGCGTGACCAGGAAGGATTGAATTAGGAATGAGTAGATTATAAGAGGAAGCCTGAAAGTAGCACCCATAACTGAAAAGCTAAGAGCAAATCACCTTCGGTGGTATGATCATGTTACTAGAAGGGCATTAAGTATGAATGTGGAGGATTGTAAGAGAAGAGGTAGACCAAGAAAAATGCGTGAGAGACGATATAAATAGGAAGGAAGTGTGTGATGAGTTGGCGGGCGATAGAGACGTATGGAAGTAAAAAATATGCTGCGCCGACCTCCAGCAAATGGGATAAGGACAAGCGAATGATGATGATATACCAGGAATAAGAAATACTGTTTTTTCTTTATGATTGTTTCATTGTGCAATTTTTGATTCGTTGGTTAAAAAATCACCTCTGTCCATCCAATCATACTGGTAAAATTTTTTATGAAATCAGATAAGCGGTTTACGGAACCTTAAATTACCTCCTAGCCCCCTACATACAAACTTACTAACAACATACAAAACTATAATGTCATAGAGTTCCTTTTTACAATATAAGTATAAAGTATAGATTAACCAATTGATGAGAACTATAGTAAGAACATTACACCACACATTTAACTACTCGTTTTCATTACAACTAACAATAATAAGTCATCTTATTTCGCAAAATTTTGCACCTAATATGATATTTATAAAATTATGTTGTAGTATTTTGTTTGTTTGATTATTTTCCCGGTTGGGTTTATTCAGAATTATATAATTGAATGAAAATTGTAGTTATAGTTCACGAATTTCTCATTTAACTACAAAAAAATACTCAGTACCGAAAAGTACCAAAGAACCGGGAATTCCCGGTACTGGCTCAGTACCGGAAATCTCAGTCCCGGTTCTTGGAGTGATACCGGTACTGCACCCCCTAGTTGCTAACATGTCGCCCCACACGTCAACCCGATCCCATAGTCGACTTTCACGACATTCACGGGAAGAGAGTGACGCTATGTATTGTATTCTAATTTGTCGACAAGGGGGTTGAATACTGCTTAATTGAAGACTACACTAACCTGAATTTCACTAGTAACGGCGCTAGTGCAAAATAATTGTAAGTTTTTGATGTTGATAGGTATTGCCACCTAGTTATAGATACATTTTTGAGATAGTAGTTAGAATAGAATAAATTTATGTTGGAACAAAAACAGGAATATACCTACATCACATAAGGCATCTAAAGAAGGAATCTAGTATTGCTTCGAAAAAGGAGTCTAAGTATATGCAGCATGAGTCGAGACACAGAGTGCAACGACGCTGATTTTCATTTGATCCGATAAACTAAAACTAACATATTCCAAGTGTAAAACCTAAGAGATACGGTATACAGAGATAATTGCAGTGTGTCCAGACGCTATGTCCAACGAAAACCAAACAAAAACCCAAGTTGCAAGTAAGTATTATAATAATATCCTACTCAAAATAAATGCTCAGCACAGACACGCAGAGACGCAGATAAGCTGGGCCAAAAAAATTGGTTGCTTTTGTCAACTTTTCTCTACCAGGAAATTATACATACCAGGAATACGACTAGAGGAGGTCAAAAATGTCAGTGACTCTGTTTCTTGAAGGGAACGTGCGAAATAGGTTGAAATTATCCTAAGCTCACTACAAACGATGCAATTTGTCACACCAACTTGCTCTAGTTTATTAGAACATTTCATTCCAACTATATCAAATTGTGTGTTGGTCTTTATCGTAACAAAATTACCTGATATGAGTTGACTATGCCTGTATAAAATCACGGCAAACCTACTACCCGTGTTTCATTAAATAATTTAAATGAGTATACAACCGTGCCCAGCTACATTGAATATTTACAGGCAATTAAGTAGCTGACAGTCGCCACAATTCGCCATTGCGCCCGGGACTCGAACTGGCGACTGCCAGGCGACGTAGTGGCGCCGGGGCAAAGAATAGTGTACTACTATAGAGAGGGGGCACTTTACAGAAACAGTTTTAAGGGAGCGAGGAGATCGACGCTCTTTATAGAAGATAAATCACTATTTTAAATGATTATTACCTACTGAAAAACTTACTTCCCCATGATGGACAAGTAAACGTGAGAGATGGGAATGCCCCGATTAGTTGGATTTAAAACCGATTTAAAATTCCTGGACCACCATAGGTACAGCCTAAAAACGTTGCGACTCCCAAGGAGCGAATAAAACCGTTAATTTCATATTATGTGTAGATAGAGAAAGTGCAGGTTCTTCACTTGCAAAATTGTGGTGACCTTATCACAGTTATCACCATAAAGACTACAATACCACATACTTAAAAGTAGTGGTGTTGTTAAGGCAGTCTTATGTAAGTAGCTCTCCCAAATGGCCTACTGCTCCTTCAAAACATCCATCGTATAAGGGCTGTCCAAGAGTGTGTCCTGAGTGTACCTGGGCTGTACTACAGTCTCCCCAGCGGTGCCAACTAGACAACCGCTATATCGAAGTACTCAAGTATTTGAACGAGAACGCCACTATGTCAGTCCGACTCTAGAACCGGAACTCGAAACCTATTCCGCTGCAGCGGGGAGTCAAGCAAGATGTTATTTCTCCAAAACTGTTCACCGATACACTGGAGGATGTATTCAAGACTCTGGACTAGAGAAGGCAACACCATCAATTGTAAGTACATAACTCGCCTTCGGTTTGCCGACGATATAGTAGTCTAGGCTGAGAGCATGGAGGAGTTGAGTACGATGCTCGATGACGACGATAAAGCCTCGCAACAAAGTCAGTCAAATGCCAATGTAGTGTATGCCAATGATATGGAATAATCCCTTTATATTTTTTTCTTAATTCGTTTTTTACAATAACCAAACATAAAATCCAAATCTAGGGTGCCGCCGGCAGCGAGGCAGGGTCTTCGCTACCGGTGGTCAGGGCGACGGAGATAAGAACCTCGTGACTATCCTCGTCCCTGTCCCTTGACCCATCTGACCCTTGACCCAGCCATCTAGCAAAAGTTTTCAGATGTTGGTCGACACTCTTCGCTTTAATACTGTTTGCTGAAACCACCATCGGGCATCGGGGACTACTTTGAACTACTATTTTGATTCACAGACCCTCTGTTTTATTTAAGCTTATTCTTTGACTTTATTCAACTAGGCAATGTACCAAATACCCTGTTCAGTAAGAAATTTATTACATTATTTTATAGCCGAAAGCTATCCAACGAGAATGAACTCTAGTTCAAGCGCATACAGATTAAAGTCGTTTTCAGATTTGGGATTAAGATAGTAAAAATTGGGTATCTAGTTGTAGGTTGTAGTAGGATATTTTAGCGGATGCGATGTTACAATTTTCATCTATATGGTAAAGGGAAGGTGTGGGTAATACACTGAGTGGAGTATTTTTGGGACTCGTTTTTACACAGTCGAGTAAATTGGGTAATTTTTCTCAATTAGGATAGTTTTCGTATAGTGCGGATTATTTTTCTACACCGAATTCACTCCTCTTTGTGTCTAGTAAACAATGCGATTGTCTTTCACTGTTAAGTGGGAAACAAAGCGATTGTCTTTTATTGTTAAGTGTAACTGCTAATCGATACTGTAAAATAAACTTAGTAAACATAATTTTCAACCAAAACGCGGCCTTATCTTTATGTCTAAGGAAAAGACACCACATTAAAAAATACTAAATACTTATAATAGGGAGCGGTCGCAGCGCGTGTCGTCGGTAACGAGTCGAAACGTGTTAAGGATGACTCACGCTAGAACGGGCCGTGTCCGGCCCGGGCCGTTTTCTAAGAAATACGACGGCGTTTTTGCGCGGCCTTGCTAAATCCAAGCCCGGCCGAGCCACGGCCAGGCCGTGCCGACACCAGGATGCTTTCGAGCCTCGGCCGTGGCTCGGCCGGGCTTGAGTATGGCTCGGCCGCGCAAAAACGCCGTCGTTTTTCTTAGAAAACGGCCCGGGCCGGACACACGGAGTCATCCTTTATTGGTGAAAAAAGATCTATGTGTAAAGATAAGTACATTGTCTGTTATCTTGTCTTAGTATTTTTCTCGAATCTTAATTGTCGATGCTTCTATTGCCTATTTAAATATCTTCCGTTTACAGTGCATTTCTGTGAAAACAAAGCAACGTTTATTTTTTAAACGTGATTAATTTCGTAAACTGACTGATTGGGCAAAGTGGATCGGGCAAAGCGGATATCGTGTTCAATATATATATTTATAAGGCTCAATTTTCTAATCACAATATTTTATTACAGATGGTAAATACCACAGATGTATGAATATAAGAAGATCGGACATGGCGGCCGATTTGTATAGAGTGAGCCTGTCGCAAGTACATTAACCCACACAACGCCCAAGTAATTGACAAGACAAAGCACGCACACATCTAAAACACACACACTTGTATACCTACACGCTTATTTGACAATAAACGCGCATCATATCAGGCATTTTAGGATAAAACGTAATATTCTCTGCGATCAGCACGCGTGCACAGTATGGCAGTGTATGCCCATTGAGCATACAGCTGCGACACGGCCGCCGGCGGCTTGTCCTCTCTCTAGTATTCTATGCTCTGAGGTCAATACATATAGAAAAAACCAGCCAAGTGCGAGTCGGACTCGCGCACGGAGGGTTCCGTACCATTATTGATTGTTATTATTGTACCAATTAATTATATATACAATAAAGAAATAAACGATTTGAATTGAATTATTTATAAAAAAACTATTTTATTCTGTGGTTTTTAGTATTTGTTGTTATAGCGGCAACAGAAATACATCATCTGTGAAAATTTCAGCTGGAAACTATCACGGTATCAGTGAGATACAGCCTGGTGACAGACATACGAACAGCGGAGTCTTAGTAATAGGGTCCCGTTTTACTCTTTGCGTAAGGAACCCTAAAAAGACCAATAAGTCCTGGTCAACAGAAGTTATGGATATGGCTATCGGAGCGTGCAAAGCCGGAGATCCGATAAAGAGAGAGAAGAGGAACTACACAAAAGTATGGATTGCCATATGCTACGTTGTATAGGCATGTTAAAACCGGAAATGCATCCAAACAACTTGGTCGGTTTCGTCCAGTGTTCAACGAAAACCAGGAAAACGAGCTATTCGCTTATTCCAGGCCAGTTTCACTTTGCCCGGCACTCCCCCATTGCAATATTGAAATGGAGCGGAGAGAACTCCGTTTTTATTACGCTGTTTTGCGTTGAAAATAATTGGACAACGTTGCGTTGATATCCAGTTCCATTTAATTAGCGTCAGGTGCGATATCACGATGTTTAGACTGACCTTTTCTTTTACGTTAAAACCCAGTATGAATTGAATTGGTAACGACGCTCTAGAACCCTTTCAGCCTTATTTTATTGTATCTGGGAGTTCGAGTTCTGTTTTGTGAGTGAAAACAAGAAGAAAACGAAGTTTGCTGGAAATGAGAGCTAAATCAACATTTAGTTAACTTCCTTTGTATCGTTAACGTCACAGAAATCGTTAGAGCAGTTTTCGATCCCATGGCGCACCACTGCTGCCTCCAATGCCGCTCGAAGCGGTGGCCGTGCTCTTAGATAATAATATATGCAGTGTTTTAATGATGATTAAGAAATAGAACAATAATATGTGCCAATCGCGTTCACTTTCGAATTTAAACTTTCGTGACACATGTTCCAATAACACCACACAATACTCATCCTGGAGAAAAACTCAAATGAAACATGTCTGTATTCACATCATCATCATCATATCAACCGAAAGACGTCTACAGCTAGAAATAGGAATCCCCCGGAAATGCCAAAGTGTTTGGTCCAGCGCCACCCGCATCCAGCGGACTCCCGCGACCTTTACCATGTCATCGTTGTAGTGTATTAGAAAAGCAATTTTATTTTAGTCTTCTAATTATATGGGATGCATCTATTAAATCAGTGTGTGTCAATTGTAATAAAAGTAATAAAAACATAAGATAATATTTATTTTATAAAGCGAGTCGAGTGACCGCACACATAATCTCGCATAGAGATTTGCAAAAATATTGCAATTTATTTAGTTAAGAACTTTATTTAAAATAAATAGGTAAGTTTCTGTCAAAAAATAAATTTTTGGTACAAGCTTTTATTGCCGACTGTACTTTTCTGTATACCATCATCAACTTCTCGTTGAGACGATTCTAACGAGCCCAAACTCGATGGGGTTGTGTCGTTTTATTGCGGAGTTCCTATGGCCACCTTCCAGTTCCAGCATCAGATCAGCTCCATGTCATCATAATATTGCATTTGTAACGTTGCATGTTACATGCCTTGTTATGACTATTAAACTTATCTTTAATTGACTAACCTATTCTCAAATAAACACATTTTTCGTAATCAAAAATCAAAATCAATCAAAATCAATTATTTATTCTGCAAATAGGCCACAAGGGCACTTTTACATGTCAAATGGTATTCTACAATATAATATTAATAAGTTTACACAATAATCATTTTAAAATTGCAGATTTTTACCAATTAGTACCTAAATGGTTCACAAACTAAATGTCACTAAATGAAAACTAAAAAAATCCAAAATTGTAAAATATTATCAAATACATTCGATATAAGGTCTGTATCAGAATTAACAATAAGCTTATGATATTAATTTAGTACCCAAGAGATGTATAATGTCTCTGAGCATCCAAATACAATTAATAATTATTCTAATGTTCTTATAGAGATGTATACTGTCTCTAAGCGTTAAAACAGAAAAAAAAGGATCATTAATGTAATATAGTCAGTGATGTACAGGGTCAATAACAATAAAACGAGTCAAGAACAGAATGATGTCTCTCGTCAAAATAATGATAATAACACTAGTATTTAGGTAGTTACTATGCCCTTGCAAGCATGAACAGACCGGACTCCACAAACAGCACCCGATCACGAGTATGACGCATATCTCAGCCATCGCCTCCCTCACTCTGGAAAGAGTTAGTGAAATTCGTGACCTAGGTTCGCTATTAGATGATAAGTTTGACTTCCATAAGCACGTAACTAGTATTTGTAAGCAGGCTAGCAGGACCTTGGGATTTGTGATGAGGATTGCAAAACAATTTCATTTCGGAGTGGCTAAGATTCTCTTTGGCGCATTTGTAAGGAGCAAGTTGGAATACGGTGCTGTTATTTGGGATCCGTACGAGAGCAAATACTCTCTCATGATTGAGAAATTACAGCGCAAATTTGCTCGCTGGCTGTATAAAAAAGCTTACGGTTACTACCCGTATCTCTATCCCTCCATCTTTGTCTCGGGCATGGTCGGACTAGATACGCTGGCACTGAGAAGAAGGTTATTGCTGCTAGTCCACTATCTATCAGTTGTCCATCACCGAGTGGATAGTGCAAAGGTGTTGGCTCACATCGGGTTTATAGTTCCAACGCGGATACCCAGTGTCGCGGACGGGGCGGTGGCGCCGCGCCGCCAGCCGCGCCTGCTGCAGCGGCCGTCCGCTCGCGCGCGCTACGCGAGCCACGCGCCTACCGCCCGTGCTTTAGCATGGCTGCATCTAATGCTCACTCAGCACGAA
The DNA here is from genome assembly GCA_963854355.1 of Epinotia brunnichana. Classification (NCBI taxonomy): domain Eukaryota; kingdom Metazoa; phylum Arthropoda; class Insecta; order Lepidoptera; family Tortricidae; genus Epinotia; species Epinotia brunnichana. The sequence continues at coordinate 48,306,650 of OY977937.1, forward strand.
GACGCTGACATGTTCGCTGATTGTTTGACATACTTGTGACACATTGCTAGGATATTTTTGAATTGGCACTTAATTAATGGAATGACATTATAATTATGATTCTTGACATTTTTACTTGTGCATGTTTATCTTTTTTGTTTATTTTAGCGTGTTAGCGATTTGGTGTAAACTGTAAGCATGCATTGTATAATTGTGTGAATAAATGAATACGAACAGTGCAAGTTAATATAAAGCTTGTAATAAAAAAAAACTCTCGCGTCTAGCACCGTCTTTGCCCGTCAATTTAAGTACGTCAGTTCCGTTCTCCGCCTTAAAAGTGCGTAGTAGTGTAATGAAGTAATGATACAATTACAATTAATTGGGATAATTGTGTTCAATCAATCGCGTTACATACGTGGGATATTGATATCGATTCCCGTTCAATTAGTGATGTTGGTTACCGAGGGCTGCCGTGTTTAGTCAGGCCATTATTAAATGTTATGTTAAAATTAATAGTAGGCAGTGAAAGTGTTACTTATACCTACAGTCTATATTCTCCAGGGTGCTCAAAAAGCCTTGACAATAGAGTCGCGTTCATATATAATTGAGAACCTTGTTCGCTTCGATATACTCGTACTTATCACCTCTGTGGTTCTGATGACGTTAACGACTGATTGATTAATTAGAACATACCTAATTACCATACAGCTTAGGTACCTAATTTGTTCTTATTGGCATAAGTAAGTAAAAATACGAACTGTGTTTAAAATGGTACTTTAATTGGTTCAAAAATATTTCTATGAATTACTTAGCACAATCTCAATTTTTTTAAGATTATTTGCTAAGCTTAGCTAATATTGTATCAACCTGTATTAAAAGAGATGTTTATATTTTGTAATTTATAACAAGTAAACATTGAAAATTAAACCTAAATAAATAAAATTAAGCTAGCCTAAAATAGTAGTGAGTAAAAAATTAACTAGCCAAAAAACCAACACAAAAGTAAAATAAAATAAAACAAATAAAGATAACATTACAAATAGAAAACTTGGCCCAGATCGGCGCCAGGCGGCAGGGTACCCAGAAGGCTGGCGGGATTGCTACGTTGTATAGCAATACTTCTAGCTAGGCTATGTATGCACCAGCCTTCTGGTCACCAGAAGCGTCGACAAGGCGCAGCGAAAGTGTTTTGTAGAGTTTTAAAGTGCTGATGCCCAATGGCCCTAAGGTCTAGACGCCGAAAGGCTCAAACATGAAGCCACTATCAATGCCAGCATATTTGATCTTTTTGTGTGACTCGGCTGAGTCAGCAGCAGCACCAGCCCTAGTAGAGGTTCCAGGAAGGTGGGACGGCGCAAGGGTATCGACGCAGGTAGCGTCCCATACCAGTGGCCGGTAAAATTATACTAAAATAACAATTGAACTCACGTATGTAGTATGTACGGGCAACATGTTTCGAACCCTTCGGTGGGTCGATCACGTAACTTTTCTTACGAACGTTAGGTAGATTTAAATGTCATTTTTGAGCCGACCCGACGCTTGTCAAAAATTTGCACCACGTAACTCCGTACGTACGTTCGAAAACGGTTCAGGGACCGTACAGATCACTAGGTGAATGGGTATCGCCGTTTTGTTATTGCAAAGGCAATCCATTGAACGAATGGTTTGTCTTTAAAAGTTATTGCTGAAATAAATGTTTATTTGGTCATTAATGCAACGATTTTAGAAAAAAAAAACAAGATTATAAATAAACTCACATTATTTTTACAAATACATATATCAACTGCATTAGCAGGAATAAACGAAACGCACTATTTTGATAAATAACCAAAGACAAAGTTACGTTTTGGCGGAAGACCTTCATAGTATTTAACTACCATTTAAAACCAATGTTGCATTCCAAATAGTGTTTATATATAGTTTTAGTAAAATACTTAATTGATTAACCACAACACATAAAATATAATTTCCAAATTAAACCCAAGCATCTACTATGCAGCAAAGGTGGTGACAATTAATGCTAACATCACACTGACGCCAAGACCCGCGCAGATGGTACCTACAATGTTAAAAACTATAAATAGATAAATATCAAACAAGGAATTCTTAACTAACTGGTAGCGTATTTCTCATATCATTACACACAATACACACAAGGAAATTGCTTTGATATGACAAGGAATCTGAGCATTGTAGTGCATAGTTTCTATCGATAGTTTATATCGAATAGTTTGGTAAGAGGATGTTGATATTTTTTTTAATATTAATTTTTTTTTAGAGCCGCTACAGCTTGTATTTATATTCTTGAAATTTCCAAGAACTATAAAAGAGTTCTCTGTTTTTCGATTGAAACGTTTAAATACCTATTAAGATTTCGAGAGATTTGAAATTATTATTTATCCCTAAAAGCCAAAGGTTCTATACCTACACGGTTCTGAGATTATAGTGCGTGTAGCCATGGCGTATTTGAATGCTTTCAAAGGTTTAGACCAAAAACGCTCAAATAAGACAATTAATGCTTATTACCGTCGTGAAGCCCCAGACTGTGTCAGGGATCGTAAGTAGGTACAATACATGACCTTCCAAGAGCCCCGTGGTCAGACCAAGTTGCCACTCTACTGGTGTGATCACGGATATTATTATTTATCCGTAGTCACACCACGCTTACACAAAGAAAGGTATGAGGTAATGTTTGTGAAGTCATTAGATTTAATATTTTTACCAAAGAGAATTAACTACTCATGTGCCAACTTGGTCTGACCACGGGCTGGTTAGGGTCAGGCTAAAATAAACATTACCCGTGATCTAATTAATCTTAATAAAATACCGTGGTCAAACCGGTGTGGCAACTTTGTGTGACCACGGGTCGGTAGGGTGTATCCGGACGTCTGCTTTGAGCACACACCGAACAGGGGGCTAGCAAAACTCTTTGCGAAGGTGCGTCGCGCGCCTCGACGAAGAAAGAGAGTAGACATTTTCCTTAACGCATTCACTGCCACCTCCTTTTCCTGGGCATTCGCCAGGTGCCACACTTTTTAAAATGTACTTTATGTAATGCACTTTACGTAATTACGAACGCGTCTGTGCGTCGATGGCACACGGTGAAAGTCACTGGAACGCACATACGCGTCGGTGGCAGTGAATGCGTTAAAGCATTTCAGTTTTGGGGATGCGGAGTCGGTCTTTTCCACTCTAATCCACTGGAGAAATCCATAAAAGGATCTGTTTTTACTTTTGGTTCCACTCTAATCCATCAATGGATCTGTTTCTACTTTTAGTTTCACGCTAATCCATTAATAGGGCAGATGCCCCAGTTGTGGCCGCTTTAAGACTGATTGGGCATTCAGTTTTCGGTATCTTCGTACACTCAATTTAAAGTTGAAAGTGGCCAAAACCGGCCCAGTAGCCAGAACCGGGGCATCTGCCCTACCTAAAAAATCCTCTATTCACAAACTCAAATTGCGTTGCGATCGCGTATAACGCTAGGTAGGGGTATGTTAGGTTCATTAGGTAGCTTCAGATGCTCGAAGGGCAAACTGCCCAGAAATAGGAGCCCCACGCAACAGCTAATTAAATAACGAAAAAAAAATATCTATATAACTTTATTAAATTAGTTAGTAGTTGAATCGCTGAGCCATCGCGATTATGAATTAGAACGCAATATAAAAAAGCTATGTAAAATAATCCATCGCGATAATGGATTAGTGTGGAACAAAAACTAGAAACAGATCCATTAATGGATTTCTCCAGTGGATTAGAGCGGTATAGTGGGTGGAGTCACTTTGTATTTTTTTACGTCATACCTGGCCATAAAGTAGCAATTACCGCACACTTCCTGGTTAGGGTGAGACGTAAAATTTTGAACTCGCCACAGGCGGTAATAAAGAAAGCCTCACATCGCATATTTATCGGCCTTGCCTTCGGCTCGGGCGTCAAATACTTGCGATCTGAGACATTCTTTGTTTTACCACCTTAGGTACTATTAAATATCTACATTATTAAAAAATCTTATATAGTTATCAGTTTTCTCGTGGTTCCACTGATTTACCCACCAGTGGGACCACGAGGGAGACTTGTTTCTCGTGGTCCCACTGCTATTTCTCTACTCCCTGTATAGTTTTTTTTATTCGTGACATACGAACGCTGCGCTGCTGGGGGCTCGAAAAAAAAACAAAAATTATTTAAAACTATTTTAATTAATGAATTACAATAAAATAGATATGACGATAGTTGGAGGAATAACGTAAAGTGAATGATTTTTACACTGATCCAATAAAGTAAACACGGGCCACGTTCTGATGATGCATTACCACGTGGTCTTGCATTTGCCGAATTGTTATTTATTTTCATGTAAGTACCTATCCTCTCTGACCCACGGCACAACTACGCTGCTCAACTGGTTGAGCCGTCGGAAATTTAAATTCCCCATAACACAAGTAAGTTACCAATGACTCCACGCAATACTTATTAAGAAACACGGCACAAATACGCTGCTCAACTGGATGAGCCGTTGGGAATTTAAATTCCCCATAGCACACTAAAGTTATTAACAATCATGTTATTGTTTTAAAAACATTTGCAAAAGAGGACATCCTCGTAATGTGATATATGAACTTATTAAATACCTTTTCACCTCACTAGCTCGGAAAGGCCTTTTTGTATGTTTGTTAACTATTGAGAAAATCGCTTTTTATCCACATGTGAAGAAAGTAGACGTAGAACGTTAAAAGTACTATGACGTAAAACGTTAAATATTTATTTTTGTTTTTTGTAGGTATATTTTATGACATATTTTTGTTTAACTTTTATTTTTAACTTTTTTAACTTTTTTTAAACTTTTTTTTTCGTTTTTTTTTTACTTTTATTATTTTTATTTTTTTTTACTTTTTTTAAAACTATTTTTAAACTTTATTTAACTTTTTTTTGTTATTTTTTTTTGTTTTTTTTTACTTTTTTTTTACTCTTTTTCTTATTTTCCTTGCTGTAGTGAGGTGAAAAGATTTGTGTTATACACGGGTGAAAAGTTATTTTACGTCTCGTGTGTTGAAACACTCGCTACGCTCAGGATTCTATTTTTGAACCACTCGCTTCGCTCGTGGTCAATCATGGAATCGTTTCGCTAGCTCGTGTTTCAAATGAACACTCGCAGGTAAAATACAACTTTCCCCCCTTGTATAACAAATAACTATTTTGTACGCTTTTTTAGCACCAGTTGTCTTGTATGTTAAAAATTCGCAAGTGCCACTATTTTTCATTAAACATGACTAAGAGATGAATTTCACAATATAAAATCATTATTCCGAAAAAAGTATCAGAATACCATATATTAATAGGAGGTTCTGGTTATGAAAATGGGAAAACAGTCGCGGGGCGGGGGTCCGTCAAAGCTGTCGAAGTACCAGGAGACCATTATTTAACATACCTAATCAAATTTAATTCCTTACCGTGCATTAATAGGAGGTTGAAATACCTATGTTTTTTGTCAGAAGTAAAATAATATATTTACTTTATTACTTTATTCGAACTTTGTTGTTGAACTAGACAACAATATTCGAATTATTTAAATTTTCTTAATATTAGAAATGATTGCATTAAAGAGTTGAAATAATTGGAATATTTCCTTTTATTGCTGTAGTACCATTGGATAGTACCATAAATGGAACTAGTGACACACTTGTATATCGCTAGTTCCATCGATGGTACTAGAGACACAGTTTTTAGTACCATTGTCCGATAATAATAACAGTAGGTACTAGTGACACACTGTTGTTTTCAAGTACCATTAGGAAAAAAACTGGCCACTATTTTGTTTTAGATATTATCATAGTCTATGCTATGATAATTATAAGCAATCCACTTTCATTGACTTTGAAAAGTGTCAACTTCCAGATAGGTAGGTATTACTGGAAGAAATTATGCGTAAATAAAATGTATTAAACCGGTGAAATAATGAATGATTTTGTTGTAAGTGTTATGGTGCGAGGGCGCGGAAAATTATTGTTGTACAATGGGTATGAGTTTTATTTTCACACCAAGTACAAAAATAATAACTGCATTTGGAGGTGTCGGAATTATAAAACTTTTAAATGTCCAGGAAGTAAGGTACTTGAAAACAACAGTGTGTCACTAGTACCTACTGTTATTATTATCGGACAATGGTACTAATAACTGTGGTCTTTAGTACCATCGATGGAACTAGCGATATACAAGTGTGTCACTAGTTCCATTGATGGTACTATCCAATGGTACTACAGCAATAAAGGGGAATATTTTTGTCTAATTAGTTCAACTGTTTGAACTTCCAGTTTAACTTAATGGAATAGAGGTATTTTATTATAGGCAACTGTACAAATATCTGCCGTTTTTAGAATCTGCCGTTTAAATAATAACCACTCAGGAAAAAGTTCTCCCAATTACCTTTATCTTTTTTTCTATTTTATTCTACCACTTTATGGATTTTTACGTGCAATGAAGTAAATACTACATTACAGTAAAATTTCATGAAAACCGATTTATCGTATACCTATCTTTTCTTAATTGCTTGAAACATTAAAGTTGTGTGCCTGGGCCGGGGAACAATCGTAGGTGACTAATTGTGCCATAGGGAAATCAGTAATTCCCAATTATCAAACTTTCTGTCAAATTGTGTCATGAGTACATACATTTTCCCCATGAAACAACTAGGTGTGCTATGGGGAATTTAAGTTCCCGTTCGCTCAACCAGTTGAGCAGCGTAGTTGCGCCGTAGGTCAGAGAGGGTAACTATATCTCCTTTATTCAACTTTCATATTACGTTAGGTTTTTACAACAATTATATAAAAAAGTAAAACTTAAAACTATACATACAATACATAAAATCATTATAAAAAGCTAAGGGTGCCGCTGGCAGCGAGTCGGGGCCTAAGCTTACAGTTTTTTTATTTTTATTTTATTTATTATAATTAAAAATATTATTGATTTTATTTTTAGTTATCAGGGCAGTAGAGAGAGGAATCGGTTCGCCCTTGTTAGACCTAATAACTTTAGCCCTAATGTTTCATTAGACCTAATGTTTCACTAGATCTAATGCATTTTTTTTCTTAAATAGTAAACTTTATAGGATTATTGCAAGACAAACCTAACTTATATTTGATGATATTCAAAGTAAACCCGAAAAGTTCACTGTTTCGAAGGAAAATGCATTAGGTCTAGTGAAACATTAGGGCTAAAGTTGTTAGGTCTAACAAGGGAGAACCAGAGGAATCTCCTGACTGTCCACGCAGTGTCAAGGATTACCGCCTTCTGTAGGTATCTAACCCTTGACCCAGCCATCTAGCAAGAGTCTCTTAAGGTGTTGGTCGAGACTCTTCGCGATTAAACCGTTTTCCGAAACGACAAGTGGGAAAATGATCGTGGAATCAACATCCCACATGGCGGTTACCTCGTAAGCCAGGACTTGCCTCTAGGTAGTTGCTGGCTTTGTCCTTCTCGGCCTTCACAAGGTTGTCGTCATGGGGGCTGGTGATGTCGTCGAGTACTGGCTGGCGTTTCGATCGATCTGTCATCACGGTACCAGGCATATTAGCTAGAATAGTCATGTCTGTGATGACGGGTTGATCCAAATAGAGCGTGGCACGATCATTTTCGAGAACTGGAACAGGCTGTACTTATAGTCAAGGCTTTCGAAGTCAACAAGACCGTTTAGCAGAGCAAATTGCTGGTGAATAATCCTGGCTACAAGATTATGCTTGTCCAAGTACTCGTCGTAAGCAGGATGGCCATAACCGGACATAATATGGCTGAGTTGAGTGACTCCCCGGGACGGTGGCATGCCAGACAGATATCGACCGTACTGTCCTTCAGGATATATTTCCGGTAGTTGTACGTCATGGTAACTTCTTCCGCTATTGCATAGACAAAAACGTCGGTTTCCCCGAAGAGATCCTCGAAACGTAGCCAGTTCACCGATGCGAGCAGGTCTGTGAGGGTCTTGTAGAACCGCCCGTGTAGCTCCTTGCTGTAATTAATAACCATTAACCAAAAAAGAAGCGTTTCTGTATTATGGCAATCGCTGTGCGTTGAGCTAGTGCCGATGGCGTGTGGAGTGCCTCAACAACCATGGTTTGCTTTGGTGTTTTTTTTTTTTTTTTCATTTATTTACTACAAAAACCAATACAAAAGAAAACATTTGTACAGCGGATAAAGCCGTAAAGGTTTATCTGCCGCTGTATTCGCTCTTTAACTAATTAAATATATATTTTTTTACAGGGGTGCAGTTCTATTTTAGCTAATTTAATATTATAGTTACTTACAATAGTAGGTACTTAGTTAATTACTATTGGCCGTATTCATTTAACTCGAGGATTAAACATGCGTACCCATGCGTTTCACTTCAACTGTGGGTATAGTGACAGATGGTTTTTATACCTAAGAGGCGTTGCACTTAGCGACTTTCTAAAGGGTAGCAAACGCGAGACAGTGACGATAAAGGTGATTTTGACAGGTGATCTATCGCTACGGATAGTATCTTGCGACATTCACGCGTTCGTGATACGCGCATTTGTATCGCTACAAAAAGTCGCGTGAATATTTCTAAAATATCGAAATTTTAAAATCTGTGAATCGCGGTATTTTTCATTAGATAAAATATCAGATCTAGGTATAATATACCTAGCCGAGGGAGCCAGCCTGTGGGTAAGGCCGTAACAGCATTTTGTCTTTTTGGCACATTAACATCCCTGTAAATTATTTCCGCTTTGTCATCAACTACTCATTGAGACAATTCTAACGAGCCCACACTCAACAGGGTTACGTTAAGTACCTAGGTACTGAATTCCAATGGCCACATTCTGTCTCCATCATCAGATCAGTTCGATGGTACCATAATATTGGATTGATTGTCATCCAAACTATACTCATACCCAAAATTTCAGCTCAATCGGATTACGATAACTGGTTCCAAATTCAGTCGCAAGATTTGTCGCACAGTATCTAACAAACGACAACTCATGTTAAACAGAAGCTTGTAATAAGAGTATAAGTTTCTATGAAAAAAACATTTTTGATAAAAGCTTTTATTGCAAACTGTATTTTTTTGTATATCGTTATTTACTACTCAATTATAGACGATTCTAAGGAGCCCAAACTCAACGGGGTTACCCCGCTATAGTACTGAATTCCCATGGCCACATTCTGTCTCCATCATCAGATCAGCGCGATGGTACCATAATATTGAATCATCATCCTAACTTTGCTTATTCCCAAAATTTCAGCTCAATCGGTAGAGGTTGAAAGATTTGTTCCACACTGACAAACGAACAGGTCAAGTTAAATAAATAAAAGCTTGTAAAATGAAAAAAAGACAGGCTCGCGATTCTACAGGTCACAGAGTCACTAAATAGTTTTTAATGAGTTTACATCAGTCAAGCGGCTTATTCGAAGTATAATTACTGTAAGTTAAGTACCGATAAAGACATATTCTGAGCATTCAAAGTAAGCCGCATTGACTATACCTGCATACTATTATGGAAATACTTAGATAAATTATTACCATATAAAGCAGCTTTAACTATCTATGTATATTTTTCAACTGCGACAGATAGTGTTACATTAAGGGGGTTCGATTGCCATACAAAACGTTATTTGACATTCGTAGGCTAACGGCGTGATATTTTAAGAAACTTATGTAACAAACTTTCATAAATTGGCTTCCCATTTGCGCCAAATTCCCCCTTTCCTAGAATAAACTTACATAAACTAGATTAATTTGAGAAATTGGTTTGTCACGTGATATTTTGGGAAAACTATTTTTCTCAAATTAATCTAGTTTATACAAGTTTATTCTAGGAAAGGGGGAATTTGGCGCAAATGGGAAGCCAATTGATGAAAATTTGTTACATAAGTTTCTTAAAATATCACGCCGTTAGCCTGCGAATGTCAAATAACGCTTTGTATGGCAATCGAACCACCTTAATTCGGAGTACAATGCTCCTCGCATCACATGAACGTCGTTGCTGCAGACCATGTTTCATTTTTCGCGTTCGTGTTATTATTTTCTGCCTGAAAGTGCCGTATGTAAATTTCAGTTTGTTCCTTTTATTTCAAGAAGCGCTAGTTGATATCAACTTATAGATAATTTACTTTAAAAACAAAGTTTTAACCGATTTCAATTCAGTACTCCGCCAAGCCACATGAACATTTCCACATTTATTTTCCAATTTACCACATGAACTGATTTCTGAGAGCAAATACGTTGATTATTAGAGAAAATAACCAAATCGCTGTATGTGGCCCGATAATATTTGAGGACTTCCGTCAATTCCTCAAGGATCTCAGAATCACCTTTGGCACTTCTTTGTTTCCTATATCAACGGAATGATATCGGAATCGGTGACGTACTTTTATAGTTTGAAGTACATCATTGACAAGTGCCACAAGCCATCTGTGGTCTTCATCATCACTTCCACTTCACCAAATTTATGATTTCCGTATACACGAGTTATAATAGAAAACACCGAGATTACTACACGCGTGCCTTATATATTTGAGGAGTTCCCTCAATTCCTCATGGTTCCCATCATTCAACTGGAGTTTTGAAAACAATGGGACCAACCTGGAAGCATATACTTTCAATTAAAAAAAGAATGGTACGAATTGGTTTATAAATGACGGAGTTCTGAGGTAACACACTTAAAAAATAAAAAAATAAATACAACCAAATTGAGAACCTCCTCCTTTTTTTTGAAGTTGGTTAAAAAAAGGGTCGTTACGATAAAATATGGTTACTATGCTATGTTTATATCTACTCGGGTTTGAGAGAGTAAGGGCACAGCGGAATGTCATCTCGCTCATTAATATTTGGAGCAGCCCAACTGAGGAAGCACGGCCTCCACCAGTTACGACCTTCCAGAAGTCAAGACCTTACAGGAGATAGCAGCCGTAATAATACCACTACTTGCTCTATTGGTGGTGTGTCAATTTCAAATGGATATTGTAGCTTCAAATCGTAAGCGTGTACTAATATAATGCAGCTCTCGGACGTGATTATTAGTTTAACCAAAATAAAAGATAACACACGGGAATTCCCGTGTGGTGTCGGGTTAGAATAGCTCCACCCCCTTATTTCCCGTGAGTGTCGTAAGAGTCGACTAAGGGAACAGGGTTGAAGTGTGTTGTGGGCGATGGGCTAGCAACCTATCACTTCGGTATCACAGTTTGTCGATATTTTATACCCACATTTATGCTAAAAGTGGCACTGGAAAACAAGTTGCATGTGCTCTGCCTACCCCTTTTAGGGATAAAGGCTTGATTGTATGTATGTTTGTATGTATGTAGACGATAACATCGTAAAGAAACCTGCATTGGGATAAATAGTGCCCTGCCATGAATCAGAGAAGAATAATCCATAATGTGTAATTTTTATTTTTATTTAAGTACAGTCAGCAGCAGAAATAGCTAAGCGGGCCGGGTGTTCAAAATGACCTGCACACGACTTTATTATTAAGAAATTAAGAGTGTGTGTAGATCTCTGACTGTGCTTGATAACATGTAAATTGGCTTTATGAATAAATTGAACATGAATTTGAAGACCTGTACTGTAAAGGTGGTGTGGAGACGAGAGAATACAAGTATTTATATCGATCTAATACATGAATAGAGGTTAGTCCCCAGTGGCATATTCTTTGGTTTTGAATATGATGACATTGATGACGATGACTTTATATTAGTTCTGTGGCACAGTGAAAGTATTACTCTGACCAAAGATGTATATAACTTGGTGTCCGTCACTTACAGATGCATGTTGTGGGCATCAATCCTTTGTTATTTTGGAATATCTTTAGCATTTCGGTGAAGGCTAACAACGTAAAGTAACCTGTCTGCATCTGCGAAGAAATTCAAAGATTAATATCACCACTTATCCATGGGAGCAGTTAAAGTGCCCAACCGTGGGAAGTAGCAGGAAGTTACAAACAGCTCCAGAGCAGGGTGGTGACAATAGTATATGAGCCATGAGTCAAATCTTCATCTTTAAATCTAACATAAGTTTTGTATTCTCAAGACATTAAGCAGTTGCTACTTCAACGAAATGTCAATACTGTGGAATACCAACTTTTCAAAGAGGAGTTTCATATGATCTCTGTATTTATTTATGGCAGTTCCACCTCTATACATTTGTAACTCACGAGATTAAATACATAATTTGCTTTAGAAAATACCCAAATACCGCTATTATGAGTAATTGAGTATACCTAAATCGCAATAATTGTTCGACGAGTCGTGGGAAGTAGCATGAAGTCACAAACAACTCCAGGGTTGGGTGGTGACGGTGACAATAGTCCATGAGCCATTAGTCCAATTTTCATCTTTAAATCTGACATCGATATTAAGTACGAGTACTTGCTACTTCAGCAAAATGTCAACATTGTGAAATACCTAAAACTATTCATTGATTTTATTTTTCTGGTAAAGGTCGCGGGAGTCCGCTGGATGCGGGTGGCGCAGGACCGGTCATTTTGGCACTCTTTGGGGGTGGCCTATGTCCAGCAGTGGAAGTCTTTCGGCTGATATGATGATGATGATGACGTTTCATTGAGAAATTTCATAGGATATCTGTGGTCATTTCAGGCAGTTCCACTTTTTTTGAAATTTGAAAATTTGAGAGTAAATACATAACTTGCTTTAGGAAATACCCAAATCGCTATATGAGTTATTGATACCTAAATTGCCATCCCTTAAGTAACACACACTTGAAGAATACTAGACATTTTAGTAAGCTACAAAGAAAATGCTTGTTTACATATACCCAGATTGCTTTGATAATATGAGTATACCTACATCGCTATATATACTACTTAACGAGTTTCATTGATTATCCATGGTTTCCATCTTCAGATCTTGATGATGTTTTTTATCAGGCCACCCCAAAGTATACTCTTTATCATCATAATAAGTATAAGTGTACTATATAATATATATGTTATTTGGCTTATATTTGGAGCAGTCCAACAGGTGAATTAAGTACCTTCACCTTACAGAAGACCGCAACCATAATAATACCCCTGCTTGCTTTGTGGGTATTTGATGTTGTCTTCCTGGTGGTGATTTAGCCAAAGCATCCGTGGATGCGCTGTTTTCCAAGGACACCTGCATGTCTTGAGTTAATCTAGCTATCAACACAATGAATACTCAAATCAATAAAGAGTCGGCAGCGCACTTGTGATTCTTTTGTAGTGGCAAGCGTCCATATTTCAAAATTGTAGTGTCTGATGGCAGTCGTTTGAAGAAAAATAACCGGCCAAGTGCGAGTTGGACTCGCGCACGAAGGGTTCCGTACCATTATCTATAATATTAATAGTACATTGTGATACAAGTGAGCTATGTTGATTATTACATCAGAGGCGGAATTATTTATCACGCGAACCGCAGGTAAGACGCACGGACAGGACGGACGGACGGACGGACGGACGGACGGACGGACGGACGGACGGACGGACAGACAGACAGACAGACAGACATACAGACAGACAGACAGACGGACAGACGGACAGACGTACAGACGGACAGACGGACAGACGGACAGACGGACAGACGGACAGACGGACAGACGGACAGACAGACAGACATACAGCTAAACTCGACCTAAAATACGCGAGTGACCCGTTTTCAATATATTTTAATATGGTCGTCTATTACTCGTTAACTAGTTGTGCCTACTTCTCTGTGATAGTTTTCGTGTTAAATGCATTATATGTTCAACTGCCATGATTATTTTCATAAACCCGGTAACCATTTAGCCGGCAAGGGGCCAGACACGACTCTAATAAAAACCGGCCAAGTGCGAGTTGGACTCGGGCACGAAGGGTTCCATACCATTATCAATAAAAGTATTTATTTTTTCTGTTTTTATTATTTGCTGTTATAGCGGCAACAGAAATACATCATCTGTGAAAATTTCAACTGGAACTATCACGGTATCGGTGAGATACAGCCTGGTGACAGACAGACGGACGGACAGCGGAGTCTAGGCGGTAATAGGGTCCCGTTTTACTCTTTGAGTACGGAACCCTAACGAGTGCCTACGCCAAAAACATTAGCTTATATCGTAAGCTGACCGCAGATACCTTAGAATGCAATTAATCATACTGAAAGTTTAAATTCTGTGATCCTGTCTCATACTAATGCGTTATGCAGAACTTAGGTGTATACGGAATAATATATTTAGCATTTCGGTGAAAGATAAATTTCAGCGTTCATTTGCGATGACATTCAAAGGTCGGGCATGGCACGGGCTAGCATAGGGACTATACGTTGTCCATTCCTACTAATCCATGAGGACCATGAGAGGAGTTCTGTGCCCACTGCCCAGCAAGGGAGTAGAGTGAAGTCACAGAACAGGATAATAGCATTACATAGTAAAGTCACAGACAACACCAGGCCATGGTTATGATGAATCATCATCAGATCAGCGTGATGGTACCATGATATTATGATGATGATTATTAGCTACCTACTTGTATACAAAGAGAAAACTGTCGCTCCGCTCACCGCAGCAAAGTCAAGGAAGACCGCTTAATAAAGCCGAGTAAAATGAATTCGATAAGCTCGAGATATTATGAAACAGTCGAATAGCCAAATAACGTAATGCTGAGTATCATAATATGACATATTTCGTTATAGGTACTTAACTATAAGTACTTACCCCCTAGCGTTTTCTCTCTCTAGAAAGCAACGGTTGTAGCTTCGTAATTTTTTGAGATATTTGAATGGGATTTTCGTCACCAGGCATAATTTTTTGCCTTCTTTCTTTTGAAGTAATAATCAATTTTAAGTCTACACCCCTATTGTAACTACATCGGTTTTTATCTTTATATTTACATTAAAAATCTTCCAAATTTTTCCTGACTTAGTTGACTTTTCAAACTGTCAACGACTGTGATTATGCTTTGTTTTCAATGACTCTGTCTGTTTTCTTTACAAGACCTCTTTGGTTTAATCTAGCAAATGATACACAACGACTACGTTCGAACTTTTTGATGGATTTATAAATATTATGCACAGGGTCGTATTTACCCTAGGGTCAAGGGGGCCATGGCCCGCGGCGGCAGGCTCCGAGGGGCGGCCCGAGCCGCTCCGAGGGGTGGCGCGAGCCACCAAAACTTACTGGCCCGGGGCGGCAAAACTTACTGGCCCGGGGCGCCAAATCTTTAAATACGCCTCTGATTATGCATTAGAGGGAGCATGCTGTATTTCCATCTTATTCAGGTGTCCATAGACAAAATGATGGGTAGTATAATTTTAAATGTTGGGCCCACATCAATGAAAAAATCGTTTGATTTTTGGTAAGATGCCAAAATCTCTCGAACACTCCTCTCCTATTTTCGACTTCTTACTACGCGTACTCTTAGAATAAATAAGTTAACTTGATAGTTAACTTAGGCTTACTTTTCAATAATTATGCGCTTTAGTGATAAAAGTAATACAGCTTTTAGGTATGAAGCCATAAAATAGGTACACATCGTAGGCAATACATCTTTAATTAGATATATGACCTTACCTTAGTGCTTGAAAAAGTTTCATGATATTTGAACTTACAGCAACTGGGTAGGTAAATCTCCTTAATCTCCGGTGGTTTGAAACGCTCAAGGTCATTAGGTATTATCACCTCATGATTATCGCCGTAAAAGATTGACAAAACACAAGATTTTTTATGAAATAAAACTCAAAGCCTGTGTCTTTGTACGTTTTTAACCAAAGCAAATTCTAATAATCATTTATTTTGATAATATTTGCTGAGATAATAATGACGAAAATACGCCGTGATGACGTTGAATATGGACCCAACTACTTTGATTTAATGCAAATTCCGATACTGGTTATTTTAGCAAAAATATAGCACTAAGTTGTAGCTTAAAAAGACGACAGTCACTAAATGAACACGATGTGTAGACAACAAGCCATAATCGCGATGACTATTGCCACTTTTTTGATCGTCGGAAAAACCATAAAAGGCCTTTCTGCCAGAAAAGTAGTTAAAAGCAGAAGCATCATCCACGTTGTTGCAGATTTTCCGGATCACCTAAAACTGAAAGCAATACACATTGTTGCACGAGTGTTTAACTTTGATTTGATAGGTACTTACATTTATTACTGCAATATTGACCACCAGCAGTTTAAGGAGATTTTGAGAAAGGTAGACAAACGGAAACTGCGCCACTGGCTGTTGTACAGTCGAACTCATAAGTAGCTGCACACCTTAGCACCTTGTCACCATCACCCATTTCACAACTTCGTATGGTATGGCAGTTCACGACACGGTAGGTATACGGTATGGTTGACATTATTTAATGTGGCCCATGCACTGTATGTTTATAAAACTGTCAATGGAATTGGAACCTTGGACGGTAGAGTTACTTTTTGAATGGACTAGGTACTTTGATGCAATTCGGCCAATTCAACTAATGTATTGTATACACGCGGTGTTCAGCCTCTTGTGAGGCAGGCCATCAGCGACAAACTGCTAACTTACTGCTAACTACACCGAAGAAGGTGCCTACATTTGTGGTATTCATTTGAAACTGAGTTTAAGCCGATATGATATTTAAGAAATAAAGAAATTATATGTTAAATCAGGCAATATTTTAATGCGGCAGGCTATGGAACTCTAAGTATAATAAATTAATTGCAGTTTAGGGCTAGCTAGGTCCATGTTCACGGCACGGCTTCGTCAACGTGAAATGGCGCAGATTGGCACCCCGTGGAAACGCATGTTGCTGCGCCGTGTGTTTATATTTTTCACGAAGTGGCAACGTCTTTTCTACGGTACCGTATTATGTAGATGCACGGTGTCACGTGGTACCAACACTAAGCAAAATATCACATTGCCAATGGTACACACACACACAGCATCGAATCAACTGACGTTGCGGCACCGTAGAATACGAGTATAATACTGTGAGCTTTTACTCGGGATTAGGTGTCAAAGCGGACCCCGGACTCCTTTAGGGCACAACCGGGAATAACGCTAGGAACATGATGACTGTGAGCTTTTACTCGGTACGGCGCTGCAACGATAGCTCCTACGGCGCCGCGCCGCACCATATCACGGTGACAGAGTGTCGTGCGATTGTGAATGGCCGAGCCCTTACCTCATGAGTGCCTACTTATCCTACATCGACATCACAGAATAAGTAAATTATTCTGTGATCGACATCCATGTATGAAGCAACGCACATGGCGTCAAACGTACCGACGTGTAGGGCGCGCATATGAAAACATACATGTTTCTGGGTGCATGTTTCTGTAGTGCACCCTATTTGTATTTGAATCATGTACAATTGTACATCGGCACCGCCAACATTTCTTTCCGTCGGTACAGCTTTTAAATTCTTTCTCTCCTTATCGTTGATGCTCAGCATCGCATGATCATCTTAGAGATCTGCTTTATCTGAAACGAAGCACATAACACAGCAAATTAAGTGAGATCAATAACAAATGTGAGTAAATACCATATGACATTTACCACTTCTTACTTTTCATTGTTTGCTTAGTGCTTCTGATATTATGTAGGTACTTTTGTACTTCATCGAGTATTTCGGCGGCATTTCAAATAACACTTCAATTACAAATATATCACTTTAAAATTAATGTATTATAACGATAATCTTTGTTCACAATTTGTTTGATTCTTTTGACATGACAGATATGATGACTTTGTCAGTCAGTAATTGACATGATTCATCGTACAATTTATCCGTCAAAAAGTTACGTGTTGCAAATAATTTCTTCAATTCCTCGTTTTAGTATGGGATTTCCATTCAGTCGTTCATTCAGTACAGATCACTCACCGTCTAGGGTCGGATGCCAAAAAAATGACATAAGGGGATAGATTTAAGCTTCAAAAATGACGTTTAAATCTACCTAACGCGCGTACGGAAAGTTACGTGATCGACCCACGGGGGTTCTTCTTCAGGGCGCGTGTTCTCGCTGCCGTATCTCGTATGAGTAATGCCTCTACGAACGATTTCCACTACAAGAGGGAAAATGCTGCTACACGCTATGGCGTATTGCACGTGGGTTAAATGACACATTCACTACCTACAATTTCGTAGCCAATAAAAATTAAATTAAATTTATTTGAAAAAAAAAGTCACAAAATGACAACAAGGTTGGGGCTTCCTAGTAGGTAAAAAACCTGTGTCAGGAAGTCCCGCTCCTCCATTACATGCTGTTGTATCCTTAGGGCTATTCATTCTTACTTTCTACTTAAATGAGAAAGGCTACACGTATGTGATACGCCAGCCTGTGTGTATATGTATGTGTGGGTGCTTGTGTGCCAATGCCGTGGTTTTCTCGGTAACACATTCACTGCCAAGAATCGTACTATCGTTTTTCTTGTAGCGGAAAGCTACTACGGCGCAGGCGTCCGGTAGGCAAGTTCCTGGCAGGGAAAGTGCTAAGGAGTGGAAAGCGTATACGAAAAGAGCGCCCGCTTCTTGGCGGGTTCCTAGCAGTGAAAGTGCTAAGGAGTGGAAAGCGTATACGAAAAGAGCGCCCGCTTCTTGGCGGGTTCCGAGGCAGTGAAAGTGCTAAGAAGTGGAAATAGTAAACGAAAAGAGCGCCCGCTCCTTGGCGGTTTCCTGGCAGTGAAAGTGCTAAGGAGTGGAAAGCGTATACGAAAAGAGCGCCCACTTCTTGGCGGGTTCCTGGCAGTGATAGTACTAAAGAGTGGAAAGCGTACACAATAAATTTATGTTAAAATTTTAATTTTTGGTACAAGCTTTTACTGCCGACTGTACTTTTCTGCATACCATTATCAAGTACTCATTGAGACGATTCTAACGACCCCAAACTCGATGGGGTTGTGTCGTTTTATTGCGGAGTTCCTATGGCCACCTTCCAGCTCCAGCATCAGATCAGCTTTAAGTCATCATTATATTGCATTGTCAGGCGATATACATATGCTTGCAAAGTTTCAGCTTAATTGGATAACGGGAAAGGACTGAAAAATGGATTGCAAATTTTGACGGACAACTTACATATTTACATACGAACAGTGCAAGTTAATATAAAATTTGTAAAAAGAGCGCACGCTTCTTGGCGGGTTCCTGGCAGTGAAAGTGCTAAGGAGGGGAAATCGTATAAGAAAAGAGCGCCCACTTCTTGGTGGGTTACTGTCAGCGATAGTGCTAAAGAGTGGAAAGCGTATACGAAAAGAGCGCCCGCTTCTTGTTAGGTTCCTGGCAGTGAAAATACTAAGGAGTGGAGAGCGTATACGAAAAAAGCGCCCGCTTCTTGGCGGGTTCCTGGCAGTGAAAGTGCTAAGGAGCGGAAATCGTATACGAAAAGAGCGCCTACTTCTTGGCGGGTTCCCGGCAGTGATAGTGCTAAGGAGTGGAAAGAGTATGCGTAAAGAGCACCCGCTTCTTTGCGAGTTCCTGGCAGTGATAGTGCTAAAGAGTGGACAGCGTATACGAAAAGAGCACCCCGCTTCTTGGCGGGTTCCTAGCAGTCATAGTGCTAAAGAATGGAAAGCATATACGAAAAGAGCACCAGCTTCTTGGCGGGTTCCTAGCAGTGATAGTGGTAAAGAATGGAAAGCGTATACGTAAAGAGCACCCGCTTCTTGGCGGGCTAGTGACAGTGAAAGTGTTCATTGTTTCTTTTTATCCTCTAGCTGCCCAAAAGCCTTCAAAAAGGCCTTCAGTTGTTGACAATTCAAATATATTCCGTTTCCTCAAATTTCACTGTCCGTTTTTGCATGCCAGGCGGCTAGAAGAGAGGTTAACATTTCATCTCATTCAATCTAGATGAAAAATTACCAAAATATACCTACACGTGAGGAGGGTATATTTACAAGTAATTTTCCATTTAACATACCTAATTATGTAATGACGCAGGTGGTCCTTTCAGTAACGAGGCATTGTATGCGTGGGTGATTTCGATAATGAGGTGCAACAATGCCTCAGTTGTAACGCGTAGATGTCTATGAGGAATATTCGTAGCAATCGTAGCATTGCGTATATTACGCCTTCTCGTAGCACACACAATGAAACGCATACGCTGGATTCGTATTCATTTTATTTTTAAAATAGGTTTCGATATAAGCCTGTCATGATATATCTTAACACTTTCACTGCCATGAACCCGCCTAGAGGGCGTACAGGCGGTTCCCGCTACTTAGCAGGATACCCGCGGGATCAGCTACGAGCGTAGCGCGTAGCAATTCGTAGCAGTGAAAGTGTTAACATGAGACTACTTCTCGATCTGACCTCATTTCTATGTGTTTCGCACGCCTAGCCAACGACTGCCGAATGTCAGATTAAGTCTCGATTAATATCCTGATAGCCGAACTGTGTGGGTGGCTTTCCTCTAAATCTGTTCTTCAATTTCAGCGTCAATGAGTAAAGCTGGCCATTCATGATCGCTTTATCAAGCCAAATGGAACAGCGCCGTGCCGAGATCGGTCCATAAATGTAAAACTGTAGCGTTTTAACCCCTTCGGCCGCCAACGAAACTAACGCTACGTACCCAGTTACGTGTGAAGAATTATTTTTCTTGCTACGAAACTAGTTACGACTTTATTTTTTTCGTATTTTGCCAATTTCGACGGATCTCCTCTCCGTGGGGTATTTCGGGTCTGTCAGCGCCAACGCGCCACCCGGATGGAACGGTCGTGCATGTCAAAATTTCATCCTAATCGGTTGAGCCGTTTAAGCGTGTTTGACTAACAATCATCCGAACATCTAAACATCGAAATATCCAAACATCCAAACGTCCAAACTTTCGCATTCCTCATATTAATAGGATAGGATTATATTACTATGAAATTAAAATCGTTACATAATTATCAAAATTTCTCTGAACAACCATCAAATTGCATGACCGGATAAAACCGTCCGACGCAGGTGCAATTAGTCCGGGAAATCCGGAGCCGTATTGTCAATACAATTTGCTTAGTTGCTCGGTTCCAAATCTCGGCTTTACGGATAAGATTAACCTTAATCTTATTTTCGAATTAGATGAGACTGGTTTGAAGGACGGACTTCAAGTTTGGCTATTTGAAGTGTATTAAGTCATATACAAATCAATTGAAATAACAGCCCTAAGTATTTATTTATTTTAACACGTTAAGAATTACAGTAAAAAAAACCAAGGCGTCACGAAACTTAGACTAAACAATAATTTCACTTTTTGATGACATGTTTTCAACATTGGTACTGTTGAGCACCTGGCATCCATCGTCTCACAGACACATAGAGTTTAATACTTGTTCATAATGTTATTTTGTTCCTATAAATACATATTTGGATTTTGCATAGAACTTGGCACTCATTTAGATCTCCATTCTTTTTGCGGCGAAGCCCACAGCCAAGTATAATTTTTGTATTGGACTTGGCTCTCCTTTTTTACATTTATGTTTTTGGTGGGATATACGTGTTCCCGACCATTTCCGTTAATTGCAAGGGGGCATTGTTTAGATCAAATAAAGTTAATTTCTCCAAGACAGTAGTATATTAACCCTTACTTTGTTGATTTAACCAGTGTAAATGGCTCTTTTCTGTAACGTCATATTTAACAATTTTTAAAATTTGTAAGGTTCCTATACACTACACACACAAGAAAGTTTACAAAGTGAGTTCGTTCGATATTACATATTTTTACATACATTTCTTTAAGAGGGCGCTCGTTTTTTGGTCAGGAATAAGCGAGAATGACGGATTTTTGACGTTGTAATTCTTAGAAACGGAGAGCTTTTTCTAGATCCTGATTACTTATTTGCATAGGTAAACTCCTCATATTGGTCCTAGCCGCCTCCAATTTACGAATTACTGAATACTTTAACCGAAAATACCCGATTACCGACAGTAGTTTTCTGAAGAGAGCGCAGAGTCATAAGTTTGAGCCCCTAATACTCCATGATGTTATATGAGAACCTACTTGTTTTATTCTATTTTCACTAGCGTAATATGTTGCCATTGCGCCTAGCCGCCTCGAATTTTCCTTATTCTGCACGTATATATATGTAAACTGTTCTCAATTACACCATATTAGTCAACAAAATCTTACTGAAAACTCAAGGATTTTCTCATTATTGTTGAATTATTTGTGTATTGAATCTTACACAACATTAAAGTTCATGCTTGTACCAACAAGATCCAGTCCAAAAAATATAACTTTAGTCAAAATTTATATTTATAAATAATTATTCAAAACTAGTATAAATTTACCGTCGCGCGGGAATATATCTCAGTACCGGCCAGGGTGTTATCAGTCTCATACAACGCGTCTTGTATGGGCGATAAAAGCGTTGTTAAATTTCCCGTCCTATAGGACTAGATGGTGCCACTTTCGATAATTCTTAACAATTAGACTATTTGAACTTCAGTTAGGGTCATAGTTTACTATTATTAATTTATAATAATTTCAAAATTATTCTCCTTCTAAATAAATGTTTCAGTTGCTTGTTTAAAACTATCAGGTAAGCCTACTAAGGCAACACTAGATACTTTTTTACAATGGTACACTTTGACAGCGGCGCTATTACAAAAATCGTCAGTCGAAATTCGCAATATCTTCTTCTCGGTCGCACTTGATTCTAGTGACAGAGAAGGAGATGTTGCAAGTTTCGACCTTCGATTTTCGTAGTAGCTCCACAGAGCGGCTACTATGAAACGCTTCGATCGTTCGTTCGTCTGTCTCTATCTCTGTCACACTTGCATATTCAAGCGACAGAGAGAGAAATATTGTGAGTTTCGACTTTCTATTTTCATGATAGCGCCCCAGCTTGCCAACCTGTACTCCATTTCACGCTGAATCATTTAAAAGATGTTCGATGCCAAATTATTGAAACACAAAATAAAATTGTTACAAGATATGTAACAATACGAAATAACCCCCAAATTAAAAATATGCTGTAAAAATGTTTGATTTCTTAATAATATTTTATTTTACTGCAATTTGAACGTTATACTTTTGCTCGACTGAATGGAATGGAACGTCACAAAGTAATTTTCATATATTTTTGACATTTTGAAATTTTTTATTCAAATCTTTCTGATTTCCTGCAGTCTGTTTTTTTAAGATCTTGTTATTAAATTGCGGATTCAAAAAAGGCAGCGATGTCTTTTATACAATTTACAGCTAGGTACTTACTTACACAATTTTTATATTATCATGCCCGATGTGGTTAGCAAACAGCACCGTAGCAATGGATGGACGTTTGCTGTTCGGCGAGTCATAGGCAAGCGTTTTGTCAACTCCTTAATGATTTGAGGATTCCTTGTGTAAACAATAAACAGGTAACCTAAATATCAACTAACTAGTTATGTACTAATGTTATTTCGAGGTAACCTTTAGGCTATACCACATAATAAATAATAGTACTACGTACAGAAGGCTCTCTGTTACCAAATCCCATGTTTAGGTATGCCGAACGAGCCTAAACGTAGCCATCCCGTTTCATCACAATAGGGATTCTTGTAAATTGAGATGTAATTTATAATGTAATCTTTTATTGTGAATAAATGAATCTGAATCTGAATCTGAATATCGCATGCAACTCGCTGCGATAGCATGCGTGCCGTATCAGCGCTATACCGGCCGGGGCCGGTAGTGCCAGCATGTAATTGTAGCGGCGCGACGAAATCACGGAGTGGCCCCTGGCTGTATCTACGTGGTAAAAAAATACAAAATCGGGTAGAAAATAACAATATAGGAGTTAGTGACACAAAAGGGTTGGGGTATACCAAAAGGGGCCCGGTTTTAGGACTTAAAAAAATCTTGTTTACAAAAAGATATTTCACATTTTTGCTACTTTTTTGATTAGAACTTTAAAAAATACATTAAAATAAGCATATTTTATTGATTACAATTTTTTTGATTAACTTGCCCGTTTAAGAACTAGATCGGTTCAAAGTTTCAAAGTTGCGAGTTCGGCCATAGGATATCTAAGGCGCGGACTTGGAAAATTTACGATGAAAATTTTTAACCAGTATAACCTCTGTTTTTTTATTACTGAATCATATAGAACATGCTAAAATTAACATATTTTTTTCATGTAGTTTTTTCATTAACTTGAACGTTTACGAACTAGAGTGGTTCAAAGTTATGGTATTCTGCCATAGTTTTACCTATGAGTTATGATCCGAATCGGAGCACCCAACTATCCACGTGGTCTTGTCTGTCCTACCCCTAGACTAGAGTGTATATAAAAAGCCGGAGGCGCGGAGAGTGAGCAGCCCTCGCCCGCTGTGACAAAGCACGGGAGCCGTGCAAAGCGGTTCGGCGACCAGCAAGGGCTTGTGCACAGATCACGCGAGGTTTTTTCGGCTACTTTTTGACACCCCCCCCCCCCCCCCTTGGTGATATTTAGTGAGGTTCTTGGCAAACCCCCCTCCCCCATACAACCTCACGTATATTTTTTCATTCGACCTAATTGTAAGATAAATAGTATTTTACATAGTAAATCTTGTTTATTTTTCTATCTTCTTAAAATGGACTCGCTATTTTGAAGTTAAAGATTTGTGTTTAACGAAGCCGAGAAAAAGTATCTACTCGTGTGGTAGATATTTTTTCTTAGTTTCGTTCTCTGTAGAAAAATGCACGTGAGGTTTCCTTATACCCCCCCTCCCCCAACGTGATCTTTCGTGATTTTTTCCTGACCCCCCTCCCCCCTTTTCGCGGGGGCTTCGTCGACTCTGTCACGGAAGTTACGTAGTCTCGGTTTCATAACTCATAGGTAAAACTATGGCAGAATACCATAACTTTGAACCGCTCTAGTTCGTAAACGGACAATTTTATGAAAAAACTTCAACACCTAAAAGATGCTCATTTTAGCATGTTATATAATTATGATTCAGTTATAAAAAATAGAGGTTATACTGGTAAAATAAGTCCCTGGCTCCGTAGTAATCCTATGGCCGAACTCGCAACTTTGAACCGCTCTAGTTCTTAAATGGGCAAGTTAAGGTGGTTCGATTGCCATACAAAACGTTATTTGACATTCGTAGGCTAACGGCGTGATATTTTAAGAAAATTATGTAACAAACTTTCATAAATTGGCTTTCCATTTGCGCCAAATTCCCCCTTTCCTAGAATAAACTTGTATAAACTAGATTAATTTGAGAAATTGGTTTGTCACGTGATATTTTGGGAAAACTATTTTTCTCAAATTAATCTAGTTTATACAAGTTTATTCTAGGAAAAGGGAAATTTGGCGCAAATGGGAAGCCAATTGAAGAAAGTTTGTTACATAAGTTTCTTAAAATATCACGCCGTTAGCCTGCGAATGTCAATTAACGCTTTGTATGGCAATCGAACCACCTTAATCAAAAAATTGTAATCATTAAAAGATGCTTATTTTAATGTATCATTTAAAGTTTTAATCAAAAAAGTAGCAAAAATAAGAAAAAAAATTGTTAACAAAAATTATCTAAGTCCAAAAAACGGGCCCCGTTTGCTATACTCTGACCCACAAGAGTACAAAACCGACAGCACTGGGGGGAAATTGCCACCCACTCCCAATTTAGAAAAATCTAAATCATACCCAAACGTTGCAATTTCTGAATTTGTCAATGAAAGCTGATAAGTGATAAAATATGCTAAGTACCTACAATTCATTCTAACATTGCTATTCAATATTTTAATACGTTTCAGAGAAAAAAATCAAGGTACGGTCAACCAATTTGATTCCTAAGCCACCGTAGAACCCTGTCATTTTAACTGCTACATAGCGACGCAATAATCCTAGTAATATGACATAGCATTGACAACGGCAAGGTTCTATGATGGCCTAGGAATCAAATTGGTTGATTGTATAGTCGCCATCACATACATAGGTACACAATAGGTGTTCAAAAATATCGGCACATGCACCCTAATGCCTTGAAAATAGAGGTGTGTTCCGATGTTTGTGACGTGCTTGTTTGCTCCGATGTATGTGATGGCGACTGTACCTTGATTTTTGGCATTTAAACTCAATAGGTATTATTATTTATTGTATGGCAAATCATTGTATTAGAACCGTGAGATCTTCGAAAAGACGGTTGTAGCACTTTTAGCACCGCCCAGGGGTCACGTCACGTGTAGGGTAGCGATGGGTAATTCCTACGGACGTGGTGCAACTTCAACCCCCAACCCTATCTAGATACCTATTGAGTTTAAATGCCAAACACAGCTTGCCGTTGGTTCATTTTGTTACACAGACCACTTGTTACATTGACATGTCTGTGTATCTGTGTGTCTGTCTGTGGCTTCGTAGCTCCTAAACGAATGGACCTATTTGAATGCGATTTTTTTATCCGAAAGCTAACGTGATGGAGATGGTTCTTAGCTACCGTTTCAACAAAATCAGTTCATCCGTATTTGAGATATTTATTTATCGTATGGCGGTTACACACTGGTACGTAGGTATATATGTATTCTTATCGATGTCGCTCATAGAGTTCCAGTGTGCGCTGCGAGGTTCAGCGTTCAGAGGGAACAGTGCAGCTGCCGAGTTTGTTGTTCTTATCGATGTCGCTCATAGAGTTCCAGTGTGCGCTGCGAGGTTCAGCGTTCAGAGGGAACAGTGCAGCTGCCGAGTTTGTTGTTCTTATCGATGTCGCTCATAGAGTTCCAGTGTGCGCTGCGAGGTTCAGCGTTCAGAGGGAACAGTGCAGCTGCCGAGTTTGTTGTTCTTATCGATGTCGCTCATAGAGTTCCAGTGTGCGCTGCGAGGTTCAGCGTTCAGAGGGAACAGTGCAGCTGCCGAGTTTGTTGTTCTTATAGCACCAATTTTAGCATTTGAGATATTGAACTTTGAAATGAAAATATGGGGGGTTTTTTGACTTTTCTAAGTTGGTTTTTATTATTTTACTGCGTAAAAACATGTACACTAATTTTATATAGAAAACTCCCGTGAGAATCTGACATATCCATAGTATCCATACTAATATTATAAAATACGATATCTGTCTGTCTGACTGTCTGTCTGTCTGTCTGTATGTTTGTCTATCTGTCTGTATGTATGTCTGTATGTCTGTCTGTATGTCTGTCCGTCTGCCCGTCTGTCCGTCTGTCCGTCTGCCCGTCTGTACGTCTGTCCGTCTCTCCATCTGTCCGTCTATCCGTCTGTCCGTCTGCCCGTCTGTCCTTCTGTCCGTCTGTTCGTATGCTCGTCTGTCCGTCTGTCCGTCCGTCCGTCCGTCTGTCCGTCTGTCCGTCCGTCCGTCCGTCCGTCCGTCCGTCCGTCCGTCCGTCTGTCCGTCCGTCCGTCCGTCCGTCCGTCAGTCAGTCAGTCAGTCCGTCCGTCCGTCCGTCAGTCCGTCCGTCCGTCCGTCCGTCCGTCCGTCCGTCCGTCCGTCCGTCCGTCCGTCTGTCTGTCTGTACGTCTGTCTGTCTGTCGATCTGTGTGTGACCTCTTCACGCTTAAACCACTGAACCCATTGAGATAAAATTTGGTATGGAGATAGTTTGAATCCGGGAAGGATATAGGATAGGTTTTATCCCGAAAATCATCCTTGAAGGGGATGAAATGGCGGGGTGGGAGGGAAAATTGTATGGAGCTACGATATAAATGAGTTCCACGCGGACGGATTCGCGGGCAGAAACTAGTAGGCTATATGTTATCCTACAGGGTTTGCCTGCCTATTTTGCTATACGCGGACGAAGCCGGGCAGGCAGCTAGTCAGTTACATGCATCGATTTAGAATACCCATTACATGATCGAAGATGCACATCGCACACATTCTGAAATATTTATACAATGTCTAAGGAGTCGGTCTCCTCAGTAACAACTTTATCAAAATCGCCGCGGCCGCGTTTGGAAAACTGTCAATTACATCCAAACCATGCATGTGGGGAATCATATCATATGAAAGCTGAATAAATTGTGTATATTTCATTCAGTTTTGTCAAATTTCTTTGGAGTATTAATACATATATTGAATAGCAATACAGCTTTCATAATATATATACCTAATATCACATTTGCATTCAGAAATTGCATAGTTTCTGTTTAATTTTCATTTTTCTAAAGCGGGAACGGGTGGCAATTTCCGCCAACTTACCTACTGTCGGTTTTGTACTTTTGTGCCACTAACTTTTATAATGTTTACCCGATTTTGGACTTTTTTTATGCTAAAGCGGTCGAATATACATCTAATTATTAAATCACAATGTTAGCAAGAGTTTATAGCATATTTGTATAGCTTTCAGCTGGCGCTGGTTTCTGGAAAATGGTAATTTCAATAATTTTTAGTTTTGTAGGGAAAAGCCGCTTTGCTTTTTTGGTGTTTTGAGCATAAATTTTACCATTTTGCTCTTATCTTAAAATATTAAATTGAAAGGCAAAGCTGAAAATACTAGTTATTTTTTGTGCCGTACCGTACGTTCGTTTAATCTTTTCTAGTTAAGCCGCAAAGTCCTAACACTATGGAATCTTCTTTGAATGTTTTACACTTTTGCTACTCGTAATTCTGAAACTTGTGTGTACGTAGTGTATTTTTAACCGACTTCAAAAAAGGAGATAGATAAGGTAGGCACTAGTTTTAAGAAAGCGACTGCCATCTGACCTTCCAACCCACATAGGGAAAACTAGACCTTAATGGGATTAAACCGATTTCCTCACGATGGTTTCCTTCACCGAAAAGTTTACGTTACCTACTTAATTATTCCGTACATAAGTTCCGAAAATGTGATTGTTATTAGCCGGGATTCAAACCCACGACCACCGCTTGACCACCGCCTGAACTGATGAAGACAGAATGAAGGAATTAAATATGGACTTTATTGAGCGTTGTCAAGTTGAGTGCACGCTCCGCTCCCACGAGTTTCTTTGCTTCAGCTTGTGCCAAAATTCTTTCGTATGTCCGTTTGTCCAGCTGCTTTCGTATGTCCGTTTGTCCAGCTGCTTTCCTCTACAGGTCGTCTTTCTAAACCGACTCTCGTGAAATTTTGTCATCATCATCATCATATCAGCCGAAAGATGTTCACTGCTTGACATATATGTCTCCCCCAAAGCGTGCCTCAATGACCGGTCCTGCGCTTCCCGCATCTAGCGGACTCTCGCGACCTTTACCAGGTCATCAGTTCACCTTGTGGGAAGACCCACGCTGCTCCTTCCGGTACGTGGTCGCCACTCGAGAACCTTTCCGCCCGAACGGCCAACGGTTCTACGAGCAAATGAAATTTTGTGAGCAGGGTAAATAAATACTTACATAGAACTTTGCTGTCCGCGTGGCTTAAAGAACGCAGGCAAACCCACGTCCATACTACACACAGGTGAAAGATTTTTTGAAATCGGTCCATTCCATTGGTTCCAGAGATTACCCATCTATGTGATGTCCGGGGACTTGTGGCTTTGTATAAGTAGATTAGTATATTAAGTATGCATGCACGCGTAGACGAGCTGTCCGCGCGGCTTTGCCCGCGTATTGCAAAGAATGCAGGCAAATTGCCTATAATAGCCATCCAGAAAGTCGTCCAGTCAAAGTCCAGCTTTTTAGGGTTCCGTACTCAAAGAGTAAAACGGGACCCTATTACTAAGACTCCGCTGTCCGTCTGTCTGTCTGTCTGTCCGTCTGTCACCAGGCTGTATCTCAATTACCGTGGTAGTTAATAGACAGTTGACATTTTCACAGATGATGTATTTCGGTTGCCGCTATAACAACAACGTACTCAAAGAGTAAAACGGGACCCTATTACTAAACTTCCCTGTCCGTCCGTCTGTCTGTCACCAGGCTGTATCTCAAGAACCGTGATAGCTAGAGAGTTGAAATTTTCACAGATTATGTATTTATGTTGCCGCTATAACAACAAATACTAAAAACAAAATAAAATATTTTATTAAGGGGGACTCCCATACAACAAACGTGATTTTTTTGCCGTTTTTATAGATAATGGTACGGAACCCTTCGTGCGCGAGTCCAACTCGCACTTGGCCGGTTTTTTATAGATAATGGTACGGAACCCTTCGTGCGCGAGTCCAACTCGCACTGGGCCGGTTTTTTATAGATAATGGTACGGAACCCTTCGTGCGCGAGTCCAACTCGCACTTGGCCGGTTTTTTATAGATAATGGTACGGAACCCTTCGTGCGCGAGTCCAACTCGCACTGGGCCGGTTTTTTATAGATAATGGTACGGAACCCTTCGTGCGCGAGTCCAACTCGCACTGGGCCGGTTTTTTTTACTCATCCCCCAGGGGATTAAAAAGGATTTGAAAGCGTGTATGGCGAGAAAGTCTTTTCCGAAGAGTCTTGAAATTATCTTGGAAACCAAGACAATTAATATCAGCGTTTTTAAAAATTCCACCCCTCATACTCTTACCGTTTTGCCCGATAGTGCTCAAACGAGCCCAGGGTCTACTTTGGCACCTTATACCAAGATTTGGCGTAGGAACTAGTTTTTACGAAAGCGACTGCCATCAGTTCTATCCGACCTTCCAAACCAGAGAGAAAACTCTAGTTTCGTCCCATTGGGATAAGACCGGTTTCTTCACGATGTTTTCCTTCATCGAAAAGTGTTAGGTAAATATCAAATGATATTTCGTATTATGGTTCAAATATATTTTACCGAGCTCTCCATTCTCATTCAAACACGAGCACTCACTTATGCAATAAACCCGTTACAAACACCGCATGAAATTTAAAACTAAGTGTCATTGTTATATTACAGATCTTGATGGCATTACATTGCACTGCTTTCCAAATCCTGAAAATCATGCAGACAGATTTCGAATTTGGCTCTATGCAATAGGAGGAGATAAGTATTTACTGTATAGACAACCAATTTATTCACAAGTCAAGAAGAGTGTGTCTACTTTACGTCTCCCAGGTAATTAAATTGTTGTTATGTATATATATATATTGTATGTATAAAATCAATCCCATTATAAAACATTCGGAATCACCTGAATGGCTTCGAGAAAAGGATGGTACCTACGGCCGTGCCTCTTCGTTTGGCCGACTTGGCGGGGGTACTACCGTGCCCGCAGATTTCATGCAACTCGTTCGTATAGTGTTCTCTTTGCTATCTTAGGTAAGATCGGATATGGAAATAAATATTGGGAACCACTCCGGCAATGTAACCAATAATGCCAGTTCAAGACTGGCTTATTGGTTCGATTTTTACAAGCTTTTATTTAACTTGAC
This sequence comes from Epinotia brunnichana, assembly GCA_963854355.1. Classification (NCBI taxonomy): domain Eukaryota; kingdom Metazoa; phylum Arthropoda; class Insecta; order Lepidoptera; family Tortricidae; genus Epinotia; species Epinotia brunnichana. The sequence continues at coordinate 48,337,736 of OY977937.1, forward strand.
ATGTTCGTTTGTGTGTTTGTGTGGGACAAATCTTGGAACTGAATGTTGAACCAGTTAACCTCAACCCATTGAGCTGAAATTTTTGGTATAATAGTATGATACATTTTAATCTCCAGAGGGCCCATTTGATCTGGCCCCCCTCACCTCTGTGCTTGCCTTAATCGGTCGGCCAGAGTGGAGTCGCAAGAGCGGAACCTATGCTCCAAGTAAAATGTCATAACGCCGGCGGCCCTTGAACGGAACACCGAGATCTGGCGCACCGCAGACTCACCTCTCGACAACCTCACAGCCGCTCAGACGTGTTGCTCCATTGTCGCACTGTGCTTGCGAATATTTTATGGGGCCCACTCAGCGAGCCAGCGAGTCACCGCCTTTTTACAATTTTAAGGCTGGTTGTCACGGCAGGTGTCCGCTAGTTTCCTCCCATAACCCATTTTCCAGACCACACACCATTCAACCCACTAACCCATGACCTTAGTTTCCATCGCAACACAGTGTTAGGTACACTCTCAGAGCATAGAATACTAGAGAGAGGACAAGCCGCCGGCGGCCGTGTCGCAGCTGTATGCTCAATGGGCATACACTGCCATACTGTGCACGCGTGCTGCGTGATCAGAGAATATTACGTTTTTTCCCAAAATGCCTGATATGATGCGCGTTTATTGTCAAATAAGCGTGTAGGTATACAAGTGTGTGTGTGTTTTAGATGTGTGCGTGCTTTGTCTTGTTAATTACTTGGGCGTTGTGTGGGTTAATGTACTTGCGACAGGCTCACTCTATACAAATCGGCCGCCATGTCCGATCTCCTTATATTCATACATCTGTGGGTACACTGCAATAGTCTTTGCACCGGGCGGGGACCATCACCAGTTGTATTATGTTGTGCGCTCGGATATGGTAACCGCCATTGGAATCCCTCGCTTTAGATTATTTTTGTTTTAAAGGGCCTCTGCGCTGTTGGTTTCGGCTTTATACGCATGCCTTCCAAAAGTCCGGGACCCCACGGTCCCGAGATATGGTAAAAACAAATAGATATAATAAATTATTAATAGGTATTTTTCAGATCCTCACTGCGGAGCCTATGGCAGAAATTACCAAGTGTTCTTCTTGATACTGAAACGACAGTCCTTAAATCCAATTTGCCTTCCACATCAAGAAGTAAGTACATACGTGTTTCATTTTCCTTAATTGATTTAAAAATGTAACATCTATAAATATTATCAAAGTCCTAGCATTTTCCCGGTTCTAACCTAATAGAGACTGGGGTTTGCTTTGGCACTTCTTCCAAGATTTGGCGTAGGCACTAGTTTTACGAAAGCGACCGGATTCCACACAGTGTTTTCCTTCACTTTTTTCACTCACTATTACGTTTTTAGGGTTCCGTAGTCAACTAGAAAGTTTCACCATGTCCGTCTGCCCGTCCATCCGTCTGCGGTACTACTAGTTTATTAAAACCTAGTGTTTCAAGCTGTGGTTCGAATCCATGACCTCCAATTCGAAAGTATGCCACAAACACTTTGAGCCTTACCTACCGCTCGGCTACAGTGGCGAACATTAAGTTTATAATGCGTGTCGCTACACTCGCTACATAATATGTATTTACAACAAGAACATTTATCAGCCGAAAGACGTCCACTGCTGGACATAGGCCTCCCCCAAAGATTGAGGGGTATATGCCATAATCGCCACGCCTGGCGTGCGGGTTGGCGATCGCAGTATTTCCACCGAACTCCAGGGATGCTGCTGCCCATCCCCCGGTGGTCTTGGCCGTAGTTTAAGGACATACCCGGGTCAAGGACATACCTGTATATGTATTTATTCACTGTAAATGTTTACTAAGCAGAAACGTCTCGTGCGGCAGAACCCAATGGCAGTCCTTTCCAGTATGAAATGTAAAACTGAATTCATGGATCCTGAAGTCAACAAGCCTACCATCTACTGGTAAGTGTTACATTTCTTTACATCCGCTCTGTACCAAGTATATATCTTTATTTCGATAGATTTGATCAAATTCCCGCGAGTTTGAATTTGACATTACATATATCTGTAGATAATTATACACCTGTATACAATACAATAATTTTTTGATAACACCATAGTTACAAGTCAAATGTTTAAGGTAGACAGTAATAACAATAATAAGTACCTACTTGAGTACAGTCGCCACACATCCGCGTATGTAGAATGTAAAAAAATAGACGTTATACTACTAAATATAAGGAATCTATCCCACACATCCAGAGATTCTACTTCGATCTAGAAATGGAAATAAAAAATAAAAACCAAAAAGGAGATATTTTTTGCGACGAGTCTGTTCAAATTTAAGAGCAAGTGAAATCGGATAAATATGCGCATTCAATTGCCACATAAAACAATGCCACGTTAAACGATGAACTGGCCATAGTTTTTTTATAGGAATTAATTTTCGTTTTCCATTCGTGACAAAGTCACACAAACTTAAAAAAATCTGTCAGAATATTAAATATTGAAAATCGGCCTACGAGACATCTCGTCTCGCATTTGTAACGATACAAGCAATATATTTGTCTAATAAAAAGAGGATGTCACACTTTTGGGTCAAAAAACAGACTGTGCATAGGTACAGGTGTTCAAAAATATCGGCACATGCACCCTAATGCCTTGAAAATAGAGGTACTTATGTTCCGATGTTTGTAAGCTGCTGGTTTGCTCCGATGTATGTGATGGCGACTGTACCTAGGTCAAACGTTATGTATATGTATAATTCAACGAGCTAGCAAAGCGAGAGCGAGCTAAGCAAACGAAGTTCCCTGGTTCACGTTGGGCAAAAACTGTTTCGTATGTCCGGCGTCTGTCCGGCTGTTCTCCTTCCCCTACAACTCGCATTTCTCTACCGATTCTTGTGAAATGTTGTGACCAGGTTCAATAATTGAACGAGCGAGCGAAGCAAACGAAGTTCTCCGTTTCGGTTTGTGGGCGAAAATGCGTTTGTACATCCAGTCGTCAAGCTGTTCTTCTCTACAGGTCGCATTATTGAAATCATTAATTTTATTCTGCAAGTAGGCCGCAATGGCACTTTTACAAGTCACAATTCTACCGATTCTATTCATTCTTCAACCGATTCCCGTGAAATTTTTATAGCAGGTTCGATGATTATAGGTATAGATTTTTTTTAAAGATAAAAAAGTCTTTATTGTAAACAAAACATTAAATTTATAGAATTTGCTGCATGACATTTGAATTTTCAGTTTTACCAGGGGTCCCCCGCACTAGGCTCGGCCTGTATCGCGGGAGACCATGTGTACATTTTTAGGGTTCCGTACTCAAAGAGTAAAACGGGACCCTATTACTAAGACTCCGCTGTCCGCCCGTCCGTCTGTCTGTCACCAGGCTTTATCTCACTGATACCGTGATAGATCCAGTTGAAATTTGTACAGATGATGTATTTCTGTTGCCGCTATAACAACAAATACTAAAAACAAAATAAAATAAATATTTTTATTGATAATGGTACGGAACCCTTCGTGCGCGAGTCAGACTCGCACTTGGCCGGTTTTTTATGTCATGCACTAGCTTCTGCCCGCGACTCCGTCCGCGTGGATCGTTGTCGATGTAATTATATTCGATGAAAAGTACCTATGTCGGCAAAACAAGGGGACACCACCCGATATAGCCCTCTGAATCGCTAAACTTAAATAAGAAAAGAATAAGCATAATTTATTAGACAATCAAGCACATGATTACAAATTATACAGAAATTATCCGTTGGGCTCCAAACTAGGCTGAGTCTGTATCTTGGGACTTGGGACCCACTGAGTCGGTTAACAAATCACTTTAGACACGACACGTCACAAGGAGCACGACATGAACGTGACAAAGTGAAAGGTTAAGTTATTACAAACGTATATACCTTAGGTGCAGGGACGTAAAAATTTCTCCGAATTTATACGACAGTGTAGCAAACCATTTCTTTAGAGTGGACTTAACTTTGCGTATGGTGCATTTTTTTATGTCACAGCCTTTACAGGCACTAGCGTTATAGACAAAGGGGTGAATGAAGAATGCGGAGCGTTTGGCTCCGAGTTGACTGAGGGAGTGGGGACTGGGGACTCTATACAGGATGTACTAATCAAGCGGGGCAGTGAGGGCAAGTCCGAAACTATAAGAGATATGGAAATTTGCTCTTATTTAGGAGTCACGAGTCCGATTTTAGAAAAAATAAAAACTGCATTCAAAGATTTTGAAAAGAGCCTCATTCATGGCCGGGAATCGAACCCGGTCAAATGTGTCAAAAAATCAGAGTTAGTTTTTTTGCCTAAATAAATAGTGCTGGTTATGATGAGCAATTGTTGCTAAGGAACCCTGTACCTACGATCACAGGAAAATGCCGAATTTCATAGTTTAATGTACGGAAATGGACCTCCTCATTAGCACAGAATAAGTAATAGTACAGGTACAGAAGGGACACTCCTTTGATCTTCACAAAAGCCGCTTCTTTCTTAGCAAAAACACTATGATTTATGGCCCTCTGACGTCGTCGACTCCAGCGCAAGCCAAAGGAAACGTTAAGTCTGTGTACGAACTGTGAAAATGAATTGGCTCACTCGCCGCGTCGCCGATAGTGAGGGCTGTCAACGACTACATAATTGTACTTTTAAAACAAAGTTTTAACCGACTTCAAATCAGTAGCCAAATTGCTTCAAGTTTGCCTATAAAATTTGAAGAGTACTCTCGATTTCTCCAGGATCCCATCATCAGAACTGGATTTTGGTGACAACGGGACCAATCTGGAAGTATATGCTTTCAAACACAGAATTTTTTTTTCATATCGTTTTAATAAATTACCGGGATATCGCGTAACATACACACATAAAAAAAACAGACGAATTGAGAACCTCCTTCTTTTTTGAAGTCGGGTGAAAAATAAAATAATAATGTTTTGCCCATCTACCTCTATGACTAATAATGACTTATAACCTTTACCATACGAAGTTGTTGTTTTAGTAAGTAGGTATATTTTACTATACTAGAATTTAAATTCACACTGATATACATCAGCAAACAATCAATTAAAATGTACCTGTATACTAAAATTACTAAAACATGGATGTTCAGATCTTTGTGATCGCCCTGATTGCTACGTTTATAGATAGGTACGTTTTGACAGTTTGAGCGATCAGATATATTCGGCAGGTCGTATGCAAATAAATTATTGAAAAACAGCGTGCTTAGATGTTTATGGCATTGTAGTAGTTATGATATAAATGGCATTTGTAGTCTGCAGAATTTATTGAAATTTAGTCTTGCTCAGAACTAAATATTTGGACACCTTGGCCGGTCCGATATATCTGATCGCGACTGTACATTAAACTATGAAATTAGGCATTTTCCTGTGATCTTAGATAGAGGGTTCCTTAGCATCAATTGTTTCTCATAACCAGCACTATTTATTCACGCAAAAAAGAACTCTGATTTTTTGACAAATTTGACCGGGTATGATTCCTGGCCGTGAATGAGGCTTTTTTCAAAATCTTTGAATGCAGATTTTTTTTTCTAAATTCGGTCTCGTGACTCCTAAGAGCAAATTTCCGTATATCTTACAGTTTCGGATTTGTCCTCACTGCCCCGCTTGAATAATACACCCGGTATGTGTATATGCGTCTACTCATGATGTAGTCTATAAGCGGCGACTTCACAGTACTTCTGTGGACTCGAACGACAGTATTCGTGATAAACAACTGCCTAACTCTAAGAAGACCTGTTTTGTGATAAAGAGTGTCAGTGGGAAAGTGAAAAGGTTTTCTCGTAATTACTCATTACCTTGATAACTGCACGTTGCGAGCGTTCAAGGGCAAGAAGTGCTGTCTTACCAGCGCTGCCCCAGACTGCAATACAATATAATTTAATAATTGATTGGCACAGCGCGTGATAGACTACGCGTAGTACCTCCGGACACATTGCACGTACAACCGATGGCCGTTGGGGCAGAAGGGTTCTCGAGAGGAGACCACGTACCCGTAGGCCCCGCACAAAGTGGACTGATGACCTGGTAAAAGTCGCGGGAGTCCGCTGGATGCGGGTGGCGCAGGACCGGTCATTGTGGCACGCTTTGGGGGAGGCCTATGTCCAGCAGTGGACGTCTTTCGGCTGATATGATTATGATGATGATAAGGTGTCGTTGGATTCCTCTTAATCGTAGGAGTGACATATGTTATAGCGCTATAGGTAGTATCGTCGGGTGACAAGCAAAACTCACTAACTAACAAATACCTACTTAAATTAAAATTCGTATCTCGATATCGAATACGTACCGAGATACGAGGTTTTGAAGAGCAGTGACAGTTTTGGTAGTGACTTTTGCTTGTCACCCGACGATATTTGTAAAAATGCAGTTGGATTTTTTGAAAGATATTTCGATGTTATTGTCGATTCGGATTTTATAGAAATTAAAAACATAAATGTTTGTAAAAAAGGCAGGTATCTGAATTATTAAGTTTTGGTACTACTTACCAGTGGCGGCGCGTGATAATTTTCGATGGGCAACCCGGAAGAAAAAAGTTATGAAAGTGTTAAAGGCCTCCACACACCGGTCGCGTGCGCGGGCCCGCCGGGGGCCGCGGCGGGCCCGCGCACGCGACCGGTGTGTGGAGGCCTTTAGAGTAGGCTTGTCTAAAAATAAATTTTAGGCAAGCCGGTGGGAATTGGCTTGTATGGGCGCTCCGCCACTGCTACTTACTTAACGCAAAACATTATGTTATTTATTTTGCTGCAAAGTAACTTTTCGCAAGGGTACACCATATAGAAATTATGAGCGAGAAACCAAAAAAATCCCCAAAATTTCGAGCATTTGTAGCTGCCAATGTGGCCCCGCGATATATATATCTCGTGTTACCATTTTTGATATTTACTCGGTTCCATCCAAATCCTACAATGTATAAAAAAATAAAATCGAATGCACCACCTTTTGTAACATATAATAAATAGTACACTATTGCCGTGGCCGGGAAGGAGGCAATTGCAGGCTGAGTATTTTGTTTAAACGGACGAGCTTGCGAGCCCGTTTAATTATAATACGAAGCCTGCAATTGCCATTCCGGCTGAGGCTAATATAGTGCTTTTCTCAAAAATGGGGGAATAAAAAAGACTAAATTGAAATCAAGCGTTATTATTAAATACAAATTGAGGATACTGCAAATTACATAAAATGAAACGTCATATATTTTTTTAAACATAATCGCAAGTGTATTTTTTCACCGAAAAACGCAATCTTTTTATGACACATACAAAAATGTCGCATTTGCAACAGAAAAATACGACTTGATTTGGCTGAATACGACCTGCCCGGCTAGCACACTAGCAAAATGACGACTTTTATGCACATGTTTTATGTCCACAACCGACGTATAAAATTTTACCGTCATGAGCTAACATGCTACACCATCATTTACGTAAAATGTGACCATTTATATGTCTTGCACATAAAACTATTTGTTTTCCGTCAAATGCTAACATGCTCTTGATTTTGGCACATAAAACTTGACGATATGAGCCGTTGACGGACGAAATTTTATGTAGGTCACTCGAGACCCCGGATAAATTTTAACACTATGAAAACAATATAATTTTCGAAGGATTTCTCCGATTTTTGTCACAACACATACGGTTTCAGTTTCAAAACTCCTATCGTCTCCTGAAACAATGATCTAGCATTTTTAATTTTAGCTAGATCATGATTACTAACTATAAATTAGTATAAATAACGCAATGATTATGATTTTTTGCTTGTGTTGTAATAAAGTATATTACACAAATTTACAAATATTATTGATTCAATTATAAACTAACATGTGTTTTTGTACTCGCTAAATTACTTAAAACCACTACGTAAAACTTTTTGTGGGGTGGGAGTAACGTAAATAAAAGCAAAAAACTATTATAACACAACTAAATACAGGAGAACAACTGTTTAGTAAACTGTGCAGTGCTTATCATTACTCTTTAATTAGGTAGTATTATAATAGGCTTCTGACCATAGACTACTATTGAACGAATGAAATGAATGTAATAATTTTGCTACGTATATTTTACGCTATGGCATAAATATATGCTGCATGATTACCATGTTAGCTAAGTAACGTAAAAATGGACACAATCGTAAAATTATACGTCCGAACGTAAATATATGTCCGATTAGTGTGCTAGCTGGGCTGTGCTGTCTTTTATATGCCAGTTTCTACTTTTTAAAAAGTTTGGTACTCGACAAATAAAGGAATTGTATATGTAAATATGAATATGTAACATTCCAGGCGGCCTGCAATGTTTTTTATTTTTTAATTTTGATCTGGCCTTAAACTATACACTTTACCTTCCAATATGTAGCGAGTTATGTTCACTTTGCGGGCCATTTTTGAGAAATGTATTATTACTGACTGGCTTAGGCATTCATCTATCCAATTAGTCGATCCTTGCTCATAAATGCTTGCGAATGGGCAGTGCCTACCTATTAAGCCCCCACGCTGATAGGATACGGATAGGATGGGGACGGTGCGGATAGGTTGGAATTATTGATAATGTAAGAATCTTCTACTTTGGACGGTAGAGTTGCTTTTTAAATGGACTAACTTTGATGCAGTTCAGCCAACTCAAATAATCTCAAGTATACATCTTGGAAATTTTACACATTTCTGAGCATGAAATATTCTTACTCATTCCTTGTATTGCTTCAGGATTTCGAGCTGAACGTCTTGCCTTCAACGTCAATAGAGCCATATGAACCGGCAGTACCCGCTCAGGACGCTGCTACTGTTAATATAACTAAAAAAGCGCCTACTGCTGGTAAGCATGCAATTTTATTTTTATATACGGTGGGTTCTTTGCATTGCTACTTTGGTCAATTCCAACTAACAACTACCCCATTTATGAATTTCAGAAATCATTTTCAAGAATGGCAACCACTTAAAAATAGTACTACAGAAAGTGACCCGAAAAAAACCCGTCTCAAAAAGATACGTTAAAAAAAATTACATGCCTGTCAGCAATTTTCATGGTAATGCAGTTCCGAGAAGCACCAAAAAAGAAAATGGCCAGACGAGACGGTTCACTGAACAAGAAAAAAAATGGCTCCGACCATTTACAAAAATGGACCCAAATGCTACAGATTTCTAAAAAGTTGTTCGATGGTGTTGGTGACACTCTTAATAAGAGCCGGATTAAACAAAAAGTGGTTTCAAGTATTGCCAAAAAATTTTAGAAAATGACAACAGACGATAAATAAAATTGTGCACGTTATTATTCGACGAAATTAGCATTACCCCTCACTTTGATTACAGTCACCGTAAGGATAGAATATCGGGATTCGTGTCAGACGGAAAAACAACGGAACGAAAAATATGTGATCATGCCTTAGTCTTCATCATCAGAGGAGTGTTGCGAAATCATAAACAGCCGGTGGCTTACACATTTTGTTCTCTAAGCATAAAAAAGGAGACAATCGCTGTGTTAATTCAAGATATTGGTAAGGGATATTGTACTTAACAGTATCATCCCGTCTTGAGCCGTGCTGGCCGCTAAAACTGTAAGCACGGCTATCACAAGACGGCCGCGACATACTCTCGAGCTCTCTCGCACTATCCGTCTCTTTCTTATTAGACCACTTAGAAAGAGACGGATAGTGAGAGAGCTCGAGAGTATGGCGCGACCGTCTCATGATAGCCGTGCAGTAATGACTTTTAACTTTTTAAATTTGCTCTAGACAGTAACTTCACGTCCTATTTTTGCATATTGGAGAAAAGTATGTTGAATATTTACGAGATACACTTTTTAAAAAGCATTGCATTAAATCGTTATGGATGGAGGAATATTAGTCCATCCCCAGTCGGTTTTGAGACAGCATTTGCTTCACTATTATTTAATAATTAAACGGGCAGGCATTCTCCAGGGTCCGATTGTAAGGACGATGATTGCTCTAGTCTATTTAAATGAATGAGGGATTTATTTAAAACTAGTGAAAACATTCAAAGCGGTGAGCAGGAGATTGATTTTTCCTACATTGAAGATACCTAACATTATTGTACCTAATAGATTTTGATAAAAAAACGATTCAAGAATATATGTCAGTGGCTGTCTGTTAAAAAAAGTTAAATTATTCATTTCAAGCATTTCTAAATGTTCCAATTAGAAAGAGACAGACAGTCTATCTCGCCGCGACACAGTTCGCGCGCCGTCTTGTGCTAACCGTGCTGCACGGCTACCTGTCACAAGACGGCGCGCGAGCTCTCGATTTTTGTCGCACTCGGCGGATAGTGCGAGAAAAATTGAGAGTTCGCGCGCCGTCTTGCTATAGCCGTGTAAGTGATGTATTTTGTCTCCCGCTGTCGTGTATATTAATTACCTAGTTATTATGCTTCCGTTTAAAAACATTGTTGGCTTCCTGTACCTATTGCTGTTTTATCTTAAACGTACGTACCGGTATATACAAATTGTCAGTCATCGTTAATAATCTAGGAATAAGTATGTTTGTTAGAAATTCAATGACTATAGCAGAGTTAATGGCACCTGGTCAAAGTTGGTTTACCATTGTCAATCTGCTACTTGATGCTACTAAAACTAAATGTGTTAGATTCTATTTGCCTAATGTTAGACCAGCTTGTATATTTTTAAATGTATGCTTACAAGTAGTAGATAAAGCAATATTCTTGGGTAACATTACAAGAAAGAATCTACATTGAAAAGCCCATTTTAAGTTTACCCGCATATGTTATTAGAAATATAATAAAGACAGAGATGCTATTAACACACCACATGAAAGTAACCAAGAATGACGCGTTTTTTAAGAATAAGATTATATTTAAAATTGCAAACTGTGCACATAGATATCGTAAACAATGTCACTTGTATGTACGTTCTTACGTGATTAAGCATAAGAAAATAGACGAAATTAACTTACAATTTAATTTTATTTACCTACACGATCCCTCTATTCCCCATAAGTTACCGTGAGATTGGGTTAAGTTAGATGAAAATTAAACCTACGAGGTTTAATTTTCATCTAATTTAATCCATTCTCTCATCAAAAACCAAAAATTTCATCAATTGTACAAGTATAGTAATAGCTGTAAGTATACAGGTACACAGTGGCATATATATGTATACAGTAAGTAGCGCATAAATATGTATACATCCGGAGTAGTCCTATCGTATACCACTAGATGTCGCTAGTCAGTACTGGCGACTGATGTCTCTATCTCAGTATATATATAGTACTCTTTGGTACCGGCTGAATAGCCCTCCGAGACAGACGTGTACTGTGTTTATTTGTGGCTATTCACGAAGCTAACCGGCCACTCTTCAGATAAAATAATATTATTTTGATCTCCGACTAGGCATAGTTGTTACCAACCTCGGGGTCAAACTATACTGGGGATACATTCGTGAGGCTAATCGAGACAAGTTATGAATTGCATAGCTGCCAGATAAGACGTAGTGTAGCGAAAAGGCTCAAACCCACAGTATACGTAACATTTAAAATTGAACCTTCTACCTAAAACAAAAGTCATACATTTCAATGGTGATGTCTTGTGGGTTGGATCCTTTTGTCTAAACTACGCGTTCTATAGTCAATTATTATTGTACGAGTGATCGTGATACTTGATAGATTTAATTTATTTACTTGTTACTATCAGTCCACCTTGTGGAGGGTCCGCTGCAGTTTCCGGTACGTAGTCGCCTCTCGAGAACCACCCCGCCCCAACGGCCATTATGATTAGTTAGTATGTATGTATGTATGTTAGTTTGGGCGAAATCTTCAAATTAGGTACAATTATCTTCTTATATTAAGTATCTTCGGTGACAATGCCATAATATCATAGAGCTGGTCTGATGATGGAGTCGGAAGGTGGCCATAGCAACTCCTAAACTCAACAAGATAAAGCCATCGAATTTTGGCTCATTTATTTGGTCATGGCACGGCAAGACTTGGATGCTGGATGATTTCCAGAGTCTGATGATGGAGCTGGAAGGTGGTCATGGAACTCCTAAACTAAACTAGATAAACCCATCTAGTTTGGGCTCATCTGTTTTGTCTTGGTAAACACTTTGGTGATGGATGATTTCCAGGATCTGATGATGGAAGGTGGTCATGGGAACTCCTAAACTAAAATAGATAGACCTATCTTGTTTGGGTTTGTGTGATTTGTCTGTACAAGTACCCACGAACCAGCGACATAATATGCAGGGTTATTGAAAATAACAAGATGAATAAAAAACTTTTTAAAAAACAAGCTTATATGGCGTTTATTAAGTACAGCACGATCCTACCTTGCATTTAGTTATTATTTTCGTTTATATATAATAATAACACACACCGGGGGTTTACACTGGAAAGGGAGATTTTTACGTGGTTTTATTACATTTCCGAGTCATCATCATCATCATCATCATATCAGCCGAAAGACGTCCACTGCTGGACATAGGCCTCCCCCAAAGAGTGCCACAATGGCCGTTCCTGCGCCACCCGCATCCAGCGGACTCCCGCGACCTTTACCAGGTCATCAGTCCACCTTGCGGGGGGCCTACCCACGCTGCGCCTTCCGGTACGTGGTTGCCCTCAAGAACCTTTCCACCCCAACGGCCATCGGTTCTACGTGCAATGTGCCCCGCCCACTGCCACTTAAGTTTAGCAATTCGGAGGTATATATCGGTTACCTTGGTTCTGCTGCGGATAGCCTCATTTCTGATGCGATCGCGCAGAGAAACTCCCAGCATAGCCCTCTCCATTGCCCTTTGAGTGACTTTGAGCCTTCTTATGAGGCCTATAGTAAGCGACCACGTTTCCGTGCCATATGTCATCACTGGCAACACACACTGGTCAAAGACTCTCGTCTTGAGACACTGCGGAATATTGGACGAAAAGATGTGCCGTAGCTTCCCGAATGCTGCCCAGCCGAGTCGGATTCGACGATTGACCTTCCCTTCGACATTTCCGAGTATCACTCTTTATTTCGAAATAAATGTTAAAAAAACCGGCCAAGTGCGAGTCGGACTCGCGCACGAAGGGTTCCGTACCATTATCTATATCTAAAAACGGCAAAATATCTATATCTAAAATCACGTTTGTTGTATAGGAGCCCCCTGTAGCCTAGTTAGTAACTTGGAAGTGACTCTGCCTACGAAGCTGGAGGTCCCGGGTTCGAATCCCGGTAAGGGCATTTATTTGTGTGATGACCACAAATATTTGTTCCTGAGTAATGGATGTTTTCTATGTATTTAAGTATTTATTTATCTATATGTTGGAGCTTGAGAGTAATTACCAAGCGGAACTCAGCGCGGCACGTAAACATTTCATTAATAGGTTGATATACAGTAGCACGAACATATGCCAAACATCGTGGCAGGTGATTGCATCCGAGACTGGTCGAGGCGGCACTGGGTGCGAGGCACTGGACGTACTGATAAGCGCATCAGCTGGTCGGTCGACTGAGTCCCGCGCCGCCGCCACCGCCGCCGCGTTGAACCGGTTTTACATCGACGCGAACAAGAACTCTGGAGCCCGCGCCGATATCCCAGCCGCCTTATGCTATCTGAGTAAGTATGTAAACAAACATGCTAACCTCATTAAGGCTGTCCCGTTTGATTTACAATGCGTTGAAAATAGTATACAAAAAATAAAACGCAAAGATTCTAAGGACATTAACGATATGTCTACTCGCTTACTAGACCTAATACCAAAATTTCTAATCAGCATCTTTTGTTTACTTTTTAATAGGTGTCTAGAACGCGGAATATACCCGAGTAACTTAAAGAAAATTAAAGTTCAACCGATTTATAAAGGGAAAGGTGCTGTAGACATGTTGAAAAACTATAGACCGATATCATTAATACCGTTATTTTCCAAAGTGTTTGAGCGTCTTTTAAGCGATAAATTGATGTCTCATTTTAATTTTAATAATCTGTTAAATAGGCAACAATACGCCTACCAACCTGGCAGATCCACGATCGATGCGGCGCGTGACGTCGTGACGAGGGTGACCGGCCACCTCGACGCTGGGCGACAGGTCGCCGCCATATTCTGCGACCTGTCGCGCGCCTTCGAGCTGGTGGCCCATCCTCTCATTTTATCTAAGTTGGACCACTATGGTGTTACTGGCAACTTCAAAAACTTAATGGCTTCGTTTCTGGAAAGCCGTAAACAATTAACGTCTGTCCGCGGCGTGAGATCTGACTTGTTGGAACTAGGTGACTGTGCCGTACCTCAAGGTTCTGTAATCGGCAATAATTTGTTTTTAATTCTAATGAACGATTTCACAACCGCCACCGACGATGCAGAATTCGTGATGTTCGCCGATGACGGTTGTGTCATTGTCTCAGCTTACAATCAGCAGGACCTAATAAGCAAACTCAACAAAGTAATGAGGGACGTTGCCTCTTGGTTCTCGGCAAACGGTATGTTATTAAACATTGAAAAAACCAATATCATGCACTTTTCACTCCGCGGAAAAAAAGAACACAATCTAAATATATACTGCAACGATCGACTCGTTCCTCAGGTTGACGAGGTAAAATACTTGGGTCTTGTCATAGATTCTGGTTTAACGTGGGGTCCCCATATTGACTCACTATGCAATCGTTTGTCGTCCGCGTGTTTTGCACTCACTAGGCTGCGTCCCAGTCTAGATCACAATAATGTAAGAAAAGCCTACTTTGGGTATTTTCATTCTCTCCTAACATATGGAATCGATTTATGGGCAAGCGCAGCTAATCGTGAGAGACCATTCAGACTTCAAAAACGAGCCATTCGTTGCATATGTGGTGTCTCCTGGGATCATCCTGCTCGTGAGCTGTTCAAGGAAACCAAAATTCTCACCCTTCCTAGCTTGTACGTCCTAGAAGTAGCCAAGTACGTGAGAGGTAACCTTGAACAGTTCCCGACGCGTGGTGACTCACACAATTTTAACTTCAGGCGGCGCGGCGATCTGCGCGCTCCCGCCACACGTCTTGCGAAGGCCCAAAAATGTCTCCACTCGATAGGGCCCAAGATATACAACAAGTTGCCCCAAGAAGACAAAGGCGCGCCGAGTATGAGGTGTTTTGTGAACAGACTTAAAATTAAACTAGCATCCGATTCATGCTATTCCATTGACGAATTTCTCAATAATGGCTGAAAACCGAACGACTTTTCAACTGGCTCGCTGCCCAATCAATGGTTATGTAATATTTAAGGACATTTTAAGGATGTGTAGTAGTGACTTGACAAATAAATGTACTAATAATAAATATTCGTTGACTACACGCTGCAGTGTACCTAAACTAAGACATACTTACCTACCTAACCTGCTGTAATATAATATAAGACATACTTTTTCACCTTAATGTGATAGTATTATGTATAATGTTATTTAACATCTATAAATTGACTTGTAAAACTACGTTTTATAAAGGAATAAATGAAATGAAATGAAATATAAGTATGTTTATCGTCGTCTAGTACCCATAGTACAAGCTTTGCTTAGTTTGGGGCAAGGTCGATTTGTGTAAGATTGTAAAAGAAAAAGAAACAAATAAAAACTAAAATAAAAATAAAAAGATGTATTCTGTTTTTTAGTATTTTTTGTTATAAATAGCGACAACAGAAATACATCATCTATGAAAATCTCTATCTATCACGGTTCATGAGATACAGCCTGGTGACAGAAGGACAGACAGACATTCATACAGACAGACGGACAGCGGAGTCTTAGTAATAGGGTCCCGTTTTACTCTTTGAGTACGGAATCCTAATAAGTGACATAGGTTTTAGGCTCAGAACATAAAAAGTGCCGTACTGCTTAATTTCAACCAAAACCGATGTCCCCAGTTTTCTCCCACCGCAGCGCCCACAGGCACACACATTGAACCGTGTAAAAACAAAGACTCGGGCGTTGCCAGTGAGTCTACGGCAACATGCAAACAAGGGCTGTGATTGGCTTAAACGCACTACACTAGGGGGGCGACAAACGTTAAAATTATGTTTTATCGACATTGATATTAAAATTAATATTATGTTATGATATTGATGGGTAACAACTTCAACAACATGGTAAGTTTATGTGGTGGTATTTAAACTTCTAGCTACAAGTTTAAATAACACGTGTTGTTAACTTACCATAAATCGCAAAAGTAAAAAATATTGACGAATACCTACAGAGTAACATAAACGGCTTTTTATAAGTTCGTGTTCACATACATTTAAAACTCTGTTCACATCGATATTTTTGACCTGTAGGTACCAGGCCGATCCGACTCGCATTTTGGCGCGAAATAATATCTCCATTACTCATATTTCGAGATTTAAGGCTAAGGGCGAGTATCCACCAAAGATGTGCGAAGATGTGTTACCATACATTTTACACCTAGGTTTCAAGCAAGCGAGGTGTCAAATATTCGAAAAGTGTACGGCTCTTATTAAGTGGTTGGAAACATTTTTCTTGAAAATGTTACGAACACATTAACTCTTCTCTGTACAGGAAACCAGTTAGGACCTCTGCCAGTAGCATCTATCCATTTTTTTAGAACCTAATTGTAACTGCACTTTGGCACCGCTCTAGTTTGCGACGCCAAGCAGCGAACGTACCACTAAAAAATTCAAGCATCGTCCATATCCATAGTGGTTTAATACATTGCGCCGTGGTTTACTGTATTGAACGATCAATGTACAACGCATAGAACAAAAATATGCTTTTTCGTTCGATATGTTAGTTCGATCCCGAGAAATGATGCGGCGTTGCGTTCATTTATTAAAATATTAGTTTTTACTGACTTAAGTGAAAATACTAATACTCACATGTGTGACTCCACCATTCATGTAGGTTTTAGTTTCATTCCTATTTTTGCATGTAACCACGCTACAATTCGGCATTTTGAGTAAACGTGGAATAACATTTCAGATTCACGGCAAATTGCGACTAACATGCGGTGGGCAGTGACATGCCCATTTGGCCATGTCGCACCGACATGCGCCAAGCCCCCGTTTCATATCTATTCCTATTTATCATCTGAGGTTTTAGGCTTTAAATATGCTTTTTCGTTCGATATGTTAGTTCGATCCCGAGAAATGATGCGGCGTTGCGTTTATTTATTAAAATATTAGTTTTTACTGACTTAAGTGAAAATACTAATACTCACATGTGTGACTCCACCATTCATGTAGGTTTTAGTTTCATTCCTATTTTTGCATGTAACCACGCTACAATTCGGCATTTTGAGTAAACGTGGAATAACATTTCAGATTCACGGCAAATTGCGACTAACATGCGGTGGGCAGTGACATGCCCATTTGGCCATGTCGCACCGACATGCGCCAAGCCCCCGTTTCATATCTATTCCTATTTATCATCTGAGGTTTTAGGCTTTTGAATAAAATCACGCATTAATTAATTGCATTCTAGATAAAAAGCTGTGTTTGTATAATTTATAATTTTCAGTTCCTTTGGTAAGAAACGGACATAGCAATTTCTATGAAGGGCAGTTTTTTTTTACTGTCCATAACAAAAAAAAAATTCTTCAAGAAATGAATACGTAAGTACTAGTGTTGTGGATAACGCTCATTTTGAGGCTTAAAGACTCGAACCCTAAAGACTCCCGAGGCTTAAAGACTCAAGTGACGAAAAGACAATATTTTGCATTCATAAGCGTAAAATAAACCAACACGGTTCTTAAACAGCATCGAGTCTTTAAGCCTCGGGAGTCTTTAAGGCTCGAGTCAATAAGCCTCGAAATGAGCGTTATCCACAACACTAGTAAGTACCCAGTAATTTCCTAGTAGTGGGTCTACTGGTATAATTTCATTACATTACTATATATAAATAAGACTCAGATAACATGCAAACTATTAATATCCGTAAAACAAATTATTATTCTTATTACTGACAACTTTAAAACTCGTTAGTTTATTTTATACTTAAAAAACGAAACTAAATATACTTTTTCATATCATAGTATTTTAATACAAATAGAAAACTTGTGCTCAAAAATCAAATACTTACTTTATTCAAGTTATCTAACTTCGCTAACATGATGTTCTAGAACATCATGTTAGCGAAGTAATACTTACCACTTTTTAGTGCAAGTATCAATATCGGTCACGGAGTGAATTCCAACGGTGCGCTATACAGCTATTTGCATCGGCAAGCTCCGCGGTTAGTTCTATCCCGATCGCACTTACATATAGCTAGAAAGGGACGGCACCCGCGGCTGGTGCGATCTCGCTGTGCATGTGGGGGTTAGGTACGTTTGTGTGGGTGGTAGTAGTATTTACACACACAAACGCACTACGCGTGTCAAAATACCGAATTCTGAGCGAGCGCTTTTTTGAAGAGCACTCTTAATCTCATGTGTATCAAGACCCTTGTACAATAAGACAACAACCGTTAATGCTACATTAAATCATTTTGAACAAAAATTAAAAAAAAAATGTTTATTTATTTTTTTATTTAAAAAATAATAATTTGTTTCAGTGAATGTACTCTGCAATATGCCAAAGTTAACGGGAAATCCCGGGAGCACCCTGTTTACGAGTGTAAATTAAATAAAACCTTACTAAATTCAAATAGGTAGGACATTGTTTTCTTTAAAAAAGGTCAATATAAATGTCACTCGGTTGACTCGCGACGTTCTTACTTGCGACTTGAAATGACCCAAGTCCATTTAGTTTTTCATGAAATTATGCTACTAATTCCATGATTCTTATATCCTAGAATGGCGTAAATATTTTCAAGGAATATTTTTAGGTCGTTTCCTTTTAAATTAAATTTTAATGTCCTCTTCAACAACGTCTACTTAATTTCTCGTTATTCGACCATTTCGTTGAAGATCTCTTAGATGCTGATGTGCATAATTTGAGAGTTGCACCGCAGAATGATTTAAAGCGCAAAATACACATGCAAGAAATTGCGTGCAATTACATTGCGGGTTACGGATGTGGAGTTCAATTGATATATCAAACCCCGTAATGTAGGTAAACTTGCACGCAATTTCTTTCTTTTCTTCTTGCATGTGTAAATTTCAATTGACTTGAGTAGGTACTTTCGTTTTTCCGGTAGTCCGTAAGATTGTTTTCCACTATAAAGGATAAATGCTCAGTAGATTTGTTTGTATACGCAATGAAAGAGTAAAGCTGGCTATTCGTGACCGCTCCAACCGAATCCATTTGGCGCAGAGTCAAACGGCGTGGCGTGGCGCCCACTAATACGTTAATTGAAGATGGTTCTTCTTTAAACCTACGTACGAATACAACAATAATCACGACCGTACCAAAATCAATATCTACTCGCAGCTCGCATTACAAATCAACATAACCACATTTGCCGCCTCTGTGCAACAATGTACTCCACGGCAATCAGCCAGATTGTTCATTAGACCAATCACGTCCCAGGGCGAGCGTGCGCCAGCCAATCAGAGCAAAGTTTGGCAGTGACGTTACGGAAATATCACGTTTGAATTTAAATTTGGAATTATATTGTGAATATAGTGTGCTATGAGCAGAGTTGTTTCGTACATTGTATTGATGTTAGCATGATGGATACACAATCGTTGTCAGGAATAGGAATATAGTTATTTGTTATACAAGGGGGGAAAGTTGTATTTTACCTGCGAGTGTTAATTTGAAACACGAGCTAGCGAAAGGAGTCTATGATTGACCACGAGCGAAGCGAGTGGTTCAAAAATAGAATCCTGAGCGTAGCGAGTGTTTCAACACACGAGACGTAAAATAACTTTTCACCCGTGTATAACACAAATCTTTTCACCTCACTACAGCGAGGAAAAGAAGAAGGGTAAAAAAAAAGTAAAAAAAGGTTGTTTTAAAAAAAGTAAAAAAAAAAACAAAAAAGTTAAAAAAAAGTTTAAAAAAAAGTTAAAAAAAGTTAAAAAAAAAGTTTAAAAAGTTAAAAAAAATAAAAAAATAAATGTCACATAAAATATACAAAAAACCAAAAGTAAACATTTAACGTTCTACGTCATAGTACTTTTAACATACTACGTCTACTTTCTTCACATGTGGATAAAAAGCGATTTTCTCAATAGATATCAAACATACAAAAAGGCCTTTCCGAGCAAGTGAGGTGAAAAAATAATAGTCGTAAGCAGCCTGGAGTTTTCATGGCATTTCAACTGTCGGAATGAGACGTTACTAAGTAGGTAAAGTCTCATTTATCGACTTTAAATGTTGAGATAGGTATCGCTTTATTCATATAATTATGTATTATGTACCAATCAAATCATTTGTAACTAATTATTTCTGTAGCGAAAATATTTCTAGTTGAAAAAAGTCTTGAAATTGAAATCTTGCCAATTAGAGAACGGTTTTATACGTACCTAAAAATGCAGTGCGCTAACTGCACTGCACTGATTAGAGCGAGATGGTTTATCTCCCCTACCCCAGTTAGTGCACTGCATTTAGCCAGGCCTTAGGCTTTAGGCCAGGCAGGGCGCAAACGTTCGGATTACGCGTACGTTTCGGTTTTCGACTTACAGCCCTCTAGAGCGATAATTATTGTTCTGTAAACGCCAGCGAGCGCTATAAGTTGAAAACCAAATACGGAAACCGTACGCAGAATCCGATCGTTTGCGCGCTGCCTAAAGGCCACTTCTATAGGCACTAAGACGACGATAATTATTACGTAATATTCATATTCATATTCATATTCATTTGTTTGGTATTAATCATACACTGTCAATTGGGTACATTATAAGTAAATTAAAACCAGCTACATTATAAGCTACGGTAGCCTAGTGGTTCAGGCATGCGGCTGTCAAGCGGCGGTCGTGGGTTCGAATCCCGGCTCGTACCAATGAGTTTTTCGGAACTTATGTACGGAATATTTACCGTTAGCTTTTCGGTGAAGGAAAACATCGTGAGGAAACCGGTCTAATCTCAATAAGGTCTAGTTTTCCCTCTGGGTTGGAAGGTCAGATGGCAGTCGCTTTCGTAAAAAACTAGCGCCTATGCCAAATCTTGGGATTAGGTGTCAAAGCGGACCCCGGACTCCTTTAGGGCACAACCGGGATTAACGCTAGGAGCATGATGATAAGTAAATTAAAACCACCACCATATTAAGTCATAATTTTGCAGAATAATTAGGATTGGGTAATAAAACAAATGTTTAAGTAACTTATTTATATAATATATTTTATTCATATTTGAAAATTTCGGTACAATGTACAATTTCGGACTTATGCACTGGGACTAAACAAAAATATTATTTAACATTGCGCAATATTCAGTAGAGGTATGCAGTGGTTATAACAGTCAGCAGCCAAAAATGCAAAAAGAAAAAAAAGACACCACGTGTTTTTCTGAAACTTCAGTTATTTAAGTAATGATTTAAGTTCCATGTTTCAAACAATTCTTATTTTTCTTTCCCAATTAAATATTACTGGAACGTTTATCAGAAATAATTAAACATGGTACCTTTGTTTTTATTTTATTTATTGGACATTCATTATCATTTTAGTAAGAAAAAATAGACACCACGTGTTACTTACCTAGGGCGGTCAAAGAATTTCTCAATTCGCAGTTATTTGACGCCCGAGCCGAAGGCAAGGGCGATAACTATGCGATCTGAGTCTTTCTTTATTATCGCCCGTGGTGAGTACAAAGTTTTACGTCTCTACCTGACCAGGAAGTACATTGGTTTTTCTGCCCGCGTAGTGGGCGGTAAATCCAACTTACGCCCTTGGGTGACGTAAAATATTTTCTTTGTAAGTTTATATGCAGACCGAAGTTTACACGACATCATTTGAGCTTACTATTTAATAACTAGTTTGTGTGTAATTAATTCTTACTTGAAGCTGAAATAGCGACAACATTTTAAAATATGTTTTTTTATGTTTAAAATTGGCAATTAAATGATGTGAAGATCGTGACAAGTTTAGAATTTATTTTCAATAATTTATATCCATAAATATTTCTTGTGTTTTCACAAAAAGATCGTACCTAATGTGCTTGACTTATATCTTGTTTAACACCACATGCATATTGTAACATGATAGGCGGCGATTTAGGGTGAATTTTCACCAAAGATGTGTGTAACTGTGTTTTCATATACGCCAAGCTGTGCTGCGAGGTGCCAGCATATTTCTGGTGGAAATTCACTATCACACGGCTAATCTCCGTTCGCCACTCATTCTGAGCACTAAAATAAATACAGTTCAACAATCGTGAGAAATTTCAAAATATGTAATGTCATAGTACGATATATGATGGTATTTAATGTCCCTTTAATAAGTAAATAAATTAATTCAAATGTAATTGTCATTTAATTATATTCAGGCTGGCTCAAACTAGAGCTTGACTATGTGCATTAAAACATGACCTCATGAATCATACCTTACAATTTTATGCTTTAATATATTTACATTAAGGATAATGATGCATTTAACAATTGACAACAAATTGTTTACCTAATAGTTCGTATTTTATAATACTGTATATCGTATTTAAAAAGAAAAAATACCCTTAAGAATACAAGAAGTCGTTTAATGCATAGTTTAAGTCAGTGTTTTTCAAACTGTGGCATGCGGCCCCCATGGGCTTAAGCAAGCTTAAAGGGAATCGCAATTTCTTGAATATTTCAATATAAAATAAATAAAAGATTTCACATTTGAAAAAATATAAGCTTTACAACCAGCGGGTAGGGAGTCGCAAAATATTTTTCTATACTAAGGGGGGTCGCGCCATGAAAAAGTTTGAAAAACACTGTTCTAAGTCAATTAAAAAACATTGATATAAGTTAACGTTCATAAACGTATAATATATGTATAGATTCGATCAAACAGGTATAATAAGTTAATCTGCGATTAAAAGTATTTACTTATATATGAATATTGATTAATCTTGGAATCTCTGATCCTGTTTGCTCAAATCTAAGGCAGTTTTACATATATATTTAAAAAACGTAATTTTTATAACGTAAAAGTAAAAATAAACGTTAAAATTTCCTGTTCATAGGTCATACATTTAACTAATCATAATATATACATGTATTAATGTAAGCGACTTCTATTGCTTTCAATAATAAAGAATGACACTAGTTTATAAATTTTCAATATACATATTCAATATGTTAAACATCCTCTTAACTACATACATACAGTAATAATCTAAGCGAGGCCGTCTAAAAGACAGCTTAAAAATAAATTTTAAATTAATTTTACTAAATTGACATTGATTAATTATTTTCTAGATATAGGTATTTTGAAACAACTGCACTCTTAAACAATTTTCTTTTGCATTCATTTTGGCATTTTAGCTACCTTTGTCCTATATATGATTATTGCATTTTCTATATAATAGTGCATTTTCAAGACCAAGAGCTAAGCATAAGGTATGTTGTGCTGCTTTTGTATATTTATTATATATTTACATATATTTAAATATATAGTACAAAACATTTTACTAAATATTTTGATTCCTACTTACATAATAATCAATTCGAGGACAATTATAATTGAAACTTTAATTGTTCAATCTTCAGTTATTTAATCCTATCAAATCATTTGGATTCCAGAAATTCTTGCGTCTGTCATATAGGTACTTTTAAAAATATATTACATCCATTCATTTCTCAGTATTCAATCAGTGCACATTACGACTAGATCTATTTTCCATTTTGTGCGTCTTAAACAGATAAATGGCATTTTCTCTCGCAATAACCTAACTAATAATTATGAGAAAAATTTGTGGAAATGTAAAGCTGGTCAGATCTGTTGAACGTAATATCGGTATTTAGCTAAAGAGAAAAACAACTGAAAGTCGCCTTATCACATTGGACGATTTCTCGATCTTTGTATTTCTACTTAAATTCCAACTTAAAACAAAGTTTTCTGTCCTTTCCAATGAAAGGACAGAAAACTTTGTTTTAAGTTGGAATTTAAGTAGAAATACAAAGATACAATTAAATATAACTCAATAGTCATATTTAATTGTTCATCAATTAGAGTCGTTTAGAAAAAAACAACATTTATCCGCTACCACTGCTACCAGGCTATACTCGCCCTCAACCCAAAAGACGACTTAGACGTCTTTTGGGTTGAGGGCGAGTAGGTATAGCACAGTTCAAGTTAGCTGGTATACATCCTTGAATTTATATAATTTGTTACTGAATTTAACCAACATTTTCCAACTATTGAAAGGTACCTACTAGGATTGAATTAATCAGCGTACTGGTTGAGTTCATCAGCGAAGTGCTTGAATGAAACTATTTTTGTTGATTTAACCCGCACACTGATTGAATAAATCGGAACCAATTGAACTTTACCGCGTATTGGATTTATCAGCAAACCGATTGAAGTCAGCGAATGTATTGTATTATTCAGCGTACCGATTGAAGTAATCGTTACAGGTCTTCTAGCAGTTTGTAGTGCTGGGCATTTATATTGCATTTATCAACGAACTGAACTCATCTTATATACTGTATTATTCAGCGTACCGATTACTAATCGCTACAGCACTGCAGCTTGAGGTACAGATTCCATTTATCAGCGAACTGATTGAATGCAGCTAATATATTATATTATTCAGCGTACCGATTGAACTAATCGCTACAGGTCTTGCAGCACTGCACCTTGTAGCGCTGGAGCGCGCACATGTTCATCGCGCGGACGTTTTCGCAGAACCGCGACGTGTCGCGACATACGCCATCTGCACAGAACAACTAGCTTTGAGACCTGCACGAATGACGGAAGTTTCATTGAGTTGTTAATTGATTAGATCCTGTTTTCTCAGAAAGCGTGTTTTACCGTTTATCGCTGCGTATTAATTAAACACTCGTCCGTTATGAAAATAATCTATATACTTATATAGATTACTCACTCACTTGAGTGAAAGTTTCAATCCTTAGGTGCCTCTACAAATGGAATCAACGCAATCATTGAAAAGAAGTAACTGGTAATAGCGCAAATTCTTGTTGAAATTAGTTTTTGACCAAACCTAAATGCTAGTTTTGGCATTTTTATAGTCCTAAGCGCTTTTAACAAATCCATTATTATAATTAAACAAGGACGGTTGCCGGAATTAAGATTCAAAACGTGGATGACGGAATAAGTCATAAGAATTATTCTTATTTTACAAATAAATAATGTGCGAGACGACTTTCTCAAATGAATAATTTAATTCAATTAAACTCGTTCAACAAATCTTGTTTAAGTAAATAGAGAGCAAGAGTAATCGAGACGGAGTTCATGAATGCGAAATATGCACTACAAAGAGTTCATCGCATTCCAGATATAGCATTATTCTAGATTGAAATTAATAACAAAACAATTAGATTAATTACAAAAAAATATGGTGACCACAGCACAGATTATATAATAGTTACCACAGTAACAATGGAATATGTAGATTTTCAAACTAATACATATTTGTTAATTACCTACATCTGGGTTTCGTGAAACATGTTAAAAGTAAAAAGTTAAGGAAACTAATCATTATTCAAACAATTGTTATAGTGACTCCGTTTTGTAATAATTTGAGTAAGCATAAACAATCATTGTTTGAGAGATTTACTAAGTAAATACTAGGAATGATATAATATTGTGACTACACTTTGTGACATTTTTTATTAAAACTATACTTTCAAAAGAACTCCATTCATGTTACCTAACAGTATTCACTTCTCGACTATTCGTGATACATATTAACCTTCTCGTTTTCCAATGGAAAATTAGCTCCAAAAAAAAATTTTTCATTGTCTTTTATTCCTTGTTATGATGATGACAATCAAGGGAATAACTCTAATTTTGTAACAATTTACGACTAAACAAACCAGCTCTCCACCGTCTTTATCAACCTAAACGTCGAGATGGCAGCATTCAGGCACCAATTCTCACCTCTCGACTGGCAGGTGACGTCACATCGTCGTATGACGCCGGGTCTTCTGAGAAACTCGCAGGCTGCGCCGGCGCTGCGTTCCTTGCGACGCTTCTGCGCCTGGTTGGGGCGCCATACGCACCGCAGCACGCGGTGCTGCCGGCCTGGCGACCCGCACTGGCCTATGCACTAGACGAAACATAAATCATAAATATTTTGTAGGATACAATGTTACGCAAATCGTCCCAGATAACCAACTAATCAACCCTTGAGGCCCGCAGTTGAAAAATGCCAATCGAATGTTACCTAACCTGACCTAAGTAATCTTACTTTTATAATGTTTGTTAAGCAGTATTCATTTTTGGTGGATAAAGTTCCATAAGATAGTTAGATAACATCCGGTCGTTTTTAAAAGCCTTAACAGGAATCGAACCCGGGACCGGTAGCTTTTTTAGCACGGTCATTATATTTCAACTGCAGTAAATAGTGATGCAATATGGCTGCACTGCATTTTACATGTAATACATAAATAATTAAACTAATAAAATCAGTTTATTGCAGACAATAAAAATAAAAGATCTTTGGTTTTTATAATCCATCCAATTAGCGTTAAGGAGCCCGGGGTCCGCATTAACACCTAAGCCCAATATTGTTTTTTACAATAAATAATAAAAAAATCTCTTTATTTGTAACATTGCAAATCATGTAGTTCTTTTTAATAAGTTGAAGTTAATCAAAAATCCTGCCACTTATGGTACGGGGGTATTTTTGGTACATGTATGTAACTATACTCTTTGATAGCCGCTAGGTGGAAGACGTAAACTTGTTCTAGATGCTGACAGGATGCTAGATGCCGAGCTAGAGTGAGCGCTTGGGGATCGAAAATAATGGTGTGTACTCGTGAATAGGCCTCTATCAGGGTTCTGGGATGACGACTTGTTGAATGGCTATTTTGTCTCTCACCTTGCTCCAAGGCCCGACGGTCCACGCCGCTGTGCACGGCTGCGGCTGCCGCCGAGTCTTCTCTGGCTGAGTGCTGACGTCACACGCTTCTGGAGCCAGCACGGTGCCGTTGGGGCTGACGCACTCTACACGTCGGCGGTTTATGGCTGGCCAAATAAATATCAGGGGTATAATCGTATCCAGCCACGATACTGAACAAATAACAATATATCTCATAAAAAAGCATATTCACTTGCTAATAATTTAACTCCTCTACTCTCATGAATATCGATATTTGAATTTTTGTCATAAAATATACGTATCATGGCGTTGGTGCCAGAAAACGAATCGAAGTTTTCCCTAAATTACACTAATGGTCTGGTGTCTGCTGGATGTGGGCGGCAAGGGGAAGACTATTGTGGTGAATTGGGGATCCTTGGGAAAAGTATACCCAGTGTTGTTTGTGACAAAGGGAATGGTATAAATACTTAATAAATACGTACGTAATAGATTAGTCCTAACGTACTCGGTCTAATATAATATCAATTTTTATGAATCATTTTCATAGGTAACTTGAATTTTCTAACTGTCCAATGTCGATTTATGGCATCCCGTTCAACGGTCATAACGGTATAGCACATTATTTTTCGTCTAGAGATTCCAGAGGGTCGTCACGTTTGCATATCAACATTGTCAACCGCATTCAAGTGAACTGCAACTCGGAGGTGCCCAAGATCCGAGTTTAGCCGAAGCGGAATCAGGGACGGTACCTACTGGTACAGTAAAGCCAACTTACCAGTGCCACTGGCGAGGCACCTCACCCCCGACCACGGCGCTGCGCGCCACGACGGGCACGCGCCGCTCGAGCACGCGAGCAGCACGGACGGAGGCGCCAGGCCGCGCGACAGACACTCCTCCGTTTCCACGGTGGTCGTCGAGTTTTCTTTCTTGTGCTGGACAGTGGCAATCGATTAGTTAACGAAAGTTCTAGTAACACGTGTGCGTTCTTATAGAACTTACATTGTAACAGTTTCAATTGACATAATTATATCGTTCCACGGTTTAAAGAGTTATTTATCTTTTAATGCATTTTATTGATTTACGTAGTATGGGTAGTTTCTCGAGAGTTGAGGCCACGCACACAACAACACTATCATGTAAGGACAGCGAAGTTTTGAAATTACTGTTCTAATATTGTACCGATAGCAAGTTCAACAGTGAATTGCAAGAATGACCAAAAAGTTCCTATAAACTATTTTGTTAAGTAAACATATAGAACAATCCATCGACTTCAAACAAAACAGAAAATAAAATATCATAACCGAGATTTTATTTAAATAAATATTTCATATAACCCATGAATAAATAAAGGCCAGTGCGTAAGTATATGAACATAATAATAATCGTAAAAACCAAAGAGAATAAGTAATAAATTGCCTTGTTTTTATCAATGTATGTAGCTGAATTGCCTGTACCTATATTTTCATTACTTTCGTATTTTGTTGTCGAAGTCATAATTGGGTGTGTCGTACAGATGTAACAATCCAACCACATGTTCATGCAATTTCTCAGTACAACTCGTTTGACAGTTGGATCAGCAGAGCAACATGCCTCCAAACGATAGCAATGAGTCAGCTTCTGACAAATTGGGGCTGACAAATCATGACATGTATAGACCCCATCATACCTATAGACAACTGCATTTTCCAAGAGATAAGTTTAAGCGTTTTTATTTACATTTACATTCACTCACTCATTTCATTCATCCACCTTTTTTGCAATCAGTACTTCATGTAGTTGTGTGTGTAATCATTCACCTCAACTACCTATACCTATAGTCACTATGGAAATTGCAGGTGGCTGATGAACTGTTGGTTCTTCTCCAGCGAGAATAAACGAGACTATTCGAGAAATTCCATTTTGTCGGCGGCAAAACAAATGATGATTTCATCGCTGGCAGTATGACATTTTTTACATCACTTTTTCGTTACAAGTTAATGTCCATGAACCAAAAAACAAGAAGGTAATGTCAACGGTGCTATAAACACAACACAAACGGTAAACACAACCAAGTCGAGTTGAAGGCGTTCTATGAGTCATCAGCCTGCTAGCGTTTTTTCCCCAGTTGTATCCTTAAGGAACCTGGTGTCCGCTTTGGCACTTCACCTAGTCCCAAGATTTGGCGTAGGCACTAAAGCTTTGAAGAATATAATGCTTACCTGACAAACAGCGCCTCTTATCTGGTGGCCAGTCTGTCCACAGGGAGCGTTACAGGGAGACCATTCGGTGGTCATCCACACGTATTCTTTGGCATCTACCGCTTCCAAGCGCCTGCAAGCAAAGGTACATAGAAATTGTATATCAAGGTCATTTAAGAAATTAAGCCCTCGGGGATTACAAACATACATTCAATTTAATTTCGTTTAATTCTTTAGCTTTTATATTATTCACTTACTTCTCTTCAGTTGTTATTTCAGTTTCGTCATTTTCTTTTAAATTATCTACTTTAACATTTTCTATAATGTTCTTATCGTAATCTTCATTAACAATAATCATGTCAGAGTCATCGTCTTCAGGGAAAACTATCTGTTTGTCTTCCAAGTTGATGATGTGGGCCTTGATTGGGGTTCCGTAGTTTTGATACATGATGAGAGGGTCCACCATTCGTTGTCCTCTCGAGTTCCCGAAACCCTGGAAATTCCAAAACATCTGCAAATATCAATTATATGTGTCCTTTATAAGGTGATTGAAACATAAATGCCAATTGCATAATTATGAATAATATGTAGATATTACTCTCGTAGGAGAGTAAATATAACCATGCATGTGGTACTTCAACATGGATTATCGCACGAAATATTATGAAAAAATTCCATAATGAAAAGGTACAGATGATTATGACAACTTAAATATAAACCGATGACCGCAAAAACCAACCATGTTTAAATTATCCATAGCACCAATCTGAAATTAAAAGAAGAACCAAAAACGTACCAAACTAAAACAGAAATAATATATGATACTATTGATAAATGGATAAACCAATGAAACTCAAAATACCTGAGGAATTTATTAAAGAAAGAAAAGATTTAAAGGAACGACCAATCGATGTTATCTAAAAGGAACCCGACAATAAAAAACCTGAAATCAAGAACTAAAAGATCTTAAGAAACGACTAAGAAGTATTGAAAAAGGAACCCAATGTCGATGAAGATAAGGTCTCTATTCTGGTAACGGCTCACCTGGATCTGCATGACCAGGTAGTGGAGGCAGGGTAGAAGTCGCGGGGCGCTGCTAGGCTTGGGGGGGAGCATCTGTGAGGACACAGCGCTCTCCTTTAGTCCGAGCAGCGTAAAGAGAGTTGTCATTTAGAATAAATAATTACATTCGTAGGTACCTAACTATTTTGCCACATTTATATCTAATTATTATTCACACCTGAATATTGTATCCATATCGAGTGAGGCGTATCGACGACAAAATTAAAACGAATGAAGAATATTTTATTTTGTTTATATCATAGGTACTTTTATTTTCCTAGAAGGGAGTGATTTAACTAACTACACTCAAGAGCAAAAGTTTCGGGTCACCCTAAATTAAATAACCGCAATCGTTTTTTTCATATTTTACACATAGTCTTATTTACATAATATACTATTCTTCGTAATACCAAAATATATTAGCAATATCCGGGATCCTATCACAAAAATATCAAAATCCAAAAATTATATATCTCGCTCCGTTTACGTTGTTTTTTTCATGGGATTTAACGAGCCCGGTTTAAACCTGGTAACAAGTTTGTACTCTACCGTTATTTCTGCAGTTTAGATGTAAAATTTAATAGAGATCATGTCAGGATTAAAAAACTGTACAACCTGCACTATTTTAGGAAATATGACGGTATTTCACCGACACGAAACTTTTGCTCTTGACTACTAGCTGTACAAATAATATTTTCATGATGTCTCTAAGATTTCGTAACGCACAGTTAGTATTATGGTTCACAATGCAATAGGTATGTTTCAAGATAATTAAAAAAAATAAAAAATAAATAAAATATTTGCGGACAATCTTACACAAATCAACCTAGTCCCAAACTTAGCAAAGCTTGTACTATGGGTACTAGACGACGATATAGATACTTATATAGAGAAATACATACTTGAATACATAGAAAACATCCATGACTCAGGAACAAATATTCGTGCTTATCACACAAATAAATGCCCTTACCGGGATTCGAACCCAGGACCTCTTGCTTCGTAGGCAGGGCAGACAATTCTATAATTTATTAAAATTTCGTTTACTGACTTCTTCACGATACTTAATAGAAACAATAATTTCAACATTAGAAATTTGTAGCTCAAATCACTATCAACTAACACACTAATAAGTAATTACTTATTCATATTTTTAACGAAAAACGCATCATGGCGTTCAATATAATTCATATTTTTTGAGTAAAGGAACCTTCTGAAGTCTGTATTTTCATTTCCTCATTCAATTACATTGTAGTTAACGAATCAAACGGCAGCATTAAGGGTTTTTAAGACCAGTCTTTAAACGTAGATAAAACAATTTAAAGCTAAGGTACCTTTGTCTAAGCCGAATCTCATAATCAAAAGCGAGCCGTAACTTGAGGAATGGGGCAGATAAAACCTGACGATTTTATAGACACAATAAACTAGATGGTATAAAAACTGATGAAATATTATCTGATTCAGAATAGGTCTTGGCGAACGATCAAATGGAGTCAAAGTAATCGGAACTTTAATACTTAAACAGGCTTCGCGGATGTTATAAACGTTTTGAGAAATGTTATATTGATCTTTGCTAACTGAATGCTGTGTCGCGTGTTGCGTATGCATGTTAGTCAAATCATAGACACTTTTTATGGAACGTTAAAAACGGTTGCTTAAGTATGACGTTTGTAGGGGGAATACAGACTAGTAACCACACAATTGTCTATGGTCCAATAGCACACATGTTTTGATCTTTAGGTATTTTAAGATCTGTAAAATAGTAAAAAATAAGTTGAAGCTGTGTTCCGAGTATTTTTGTTAGTTTTATTTATTGTTATGTACAAAACAATTTATTTTTACTGTTGTCAAATACCGTAGTTATATATCTATTTAATTGGATGCAAAAGAAATGTACGGGTAAATGTGCGCCAATTTTATTAATCTTTATACCAGCTTTTCGCAACCCTAACACTTTCAATATATTCGTGTTTCAAACGTGAACATTTATTAGAAAACCGTTTACATAAATATACAAGTCACCCACATGCGGGTTAATCCAATAGTAAGCCAAGATTGACTCCAATAAGGGGATTGATGGAGGAATAAAGGATGCTTACCTCGTTTTCATCGTATATGTCTCTGGCCTGGGAATTGTAGGTGGGAGATGTCTTCGTCGTCACAGGGTTGTGCAGGGCGTCTCGGATTTTGTCTAGTTTACCTGTTTAGAAATTAAATTATACTTAAGAAAAAATATTATATTTCCAAGTAGTTAGTTATTAGTTTTCCCTCTGGGTTGGAAGGTCAGATGGCAGTCGCTTTCGTAAAACTAGTGCCTACAGTCCAGGCACTGAACTGACCACTTGCATGGAAAAAAAAATGACAAATCTGGAAATAATTTATAATAGCAGATTTTTTCTATGTAATGGATATACCTATTATCAATTAAATAGTTTAAGTACATAGTGACAAAATCAACAAAATTTCAGACATCAAAAAAAATATAACTTAACTAGCTTCTGAAAAGTCAGAAAAAAATTAATAAATGGTTTTATCTTTAATTTAGTCCCTTTACATTTGCTCTGTAATAAATAATAAAAAAAAACATGCTTTATTTAAATCTACAGGGTGGAAAGATAAGTCGGGCCCTGGAGGGAAACTACCTTAAATCCTTAAGCTGGGTCGTTTTACTTAAAAGAGACATTCCTTTATTTTTAAAAAGAAACAAAACTGCATTCAAATACTTTCAAAAGAGCCTCACACACGGCCGGGAATCGAACCCGGTCGAATCTGTCTAAAAATATGAGTTCGTTTTTTTGCGTAAATAGGTAAATAGTTCTGGATGTATGGAACACTTGTTGCTAAGGAACCCTGTGAATCACAGGAAAATGCCGAATTTCACAGTTTAAATACGGAAATGGTTCTCCTCGTACAAACAGTATGTACGTACCTACCTAATATGGGTACCTAAGTAGGTATGGGAATGATATTTTATTACAGTTTTGAAAAGATTGATGTAAATGAAGAAAATAAATAAATAATACTACGAATTTCCAATTTCGTCTAGTTTCAGATGTCACATCTCCCCATACTTACATACAGACATACTAAGCGGGTTAGTATGGGAAGGTCCATTTCCGTACATTAAACTATGAAATTCAACATTTTCCTGTGATTGCAGATACAGAGTTCCATAGCAACAATAGTTCCCTTACACCTAGAACTATTAATTAACGCAAAAAAAACGAACTCAGATTTTTAGACACATTCGACCGGGTTCGATTCCCCGCCGTGTGTTAGGCTTTTTTGAAAATCTTTGATTGCAGTTTTGTTTCTTTTAAATAATAAAGAAATGTCTCCTTTAAGTAAAATGAGCCAGCTTCAGGATTTAAGGTAGTTTCCCTCCAGGGCCCGACTTATCTTTCTACCCTGTATATAAATAAATACTTCCGGATGGAAAGTTTGTTGGATTCTGGAATAAAGCATCTTAGAATAATGTTTTAAAATGAAATAAAGAAAAAAAACTTTTTTATAAATTATTGTTTTTCAAAACCGTATTTTGCCTGGAGTACTATGCCAAATCTTGGGATTAGGTGTCCAATCGGACTCCGGGCTTCTTTAGGGCACAACCGGGAATAACGCTAGGACAATGATGATGACAATAATTTCGAAGTTGTAGTGAAGATTGTTGATGCAAGTAAATAAGTAAGTTGGTGGAATACCTTAGCATGTAAATGTTCGTCTTTAAACTTTAGAATTTTATAGTTTAGTTGTTTTGAGTAACTTTCCTTTTCACTTCAGGAATGTCCAAATTGTGTACAATATCGCCATCGTCTTAATTATATTCTTTGTAGAAAACAACAAACCACTTCGGGGGGGTGTTGAAAAAATGTAAATAAATTATGACAGTCATAAAACTCGTAAATGGTTGCTGAGATCCCCCGTCTAGATAAAATCGTCCCAGTTAAAATAAACACGTAGGATTTTTTTGTAAACCTGTACATTTGAATAAATCGCAGGCACTAGGTATTTAACACTTAAGTAGTCGCTAATGGGTCCACGGGACCCAGTAGTGTTCATTACAAGCAATAACTTCGTATTTTTGCATCACGCGACGTTGCCGTTCTTAGTACCTTCCAACGAATGTTCCGCGTGTCGAATCGTCGCGCCACCAATCGGTCCGCGCGCCGCACTCGCGTGTTGGATGTTTAAGGTGCGTACGGGTCAGCTAGACCCAGTAGCGACCATTTACGAAACCTTAATATTTTGTGTATGTGGGTCCGATGGACCCAGTAGCGACTAGTTTTGTAATTTATATATTTCATTTCTTAAGTGATTATAATTCATTCAAGGGCAGAAAAACAAAAGTCTTTTGCAAGAAGTGCAATGTTTTTATTTGTGGAGAACATACAAAACCTATTTGTGTTCGTTGTTTTGGTATGTTAGAGTAAAATAACCAAATTTTTTGAGTGTGTCTCAGTTCTGTTTGAGTTTTCGGGTTAGTTGATTTTAGGAGCTCATATATATTGTTTTCCTATAATAAACGTTGATCTCTTTTTGTGATTTTTAAATAAGCATATAATAGTGATAAACAAATATAGCAAAGATAAGAAACTATGAATAAACAAAAATGATTATTAGCTTAACAAATGAAAGTGCCAAAAATAATATGAATATATTTGATATTTTTATTACCTAGCGGTTTTTTACGTTAAATCGTCAAACTAAACTGTTGATTATATAAAATGGTTGTTTTATTTCTTTATTACAGAATGATATAAGTTTCTTAATATTATTTTCAGTAGTACGTACCCTATCTTAACATAATTAACTGGGTCCGCTGGACCCAGTAGCGACTGTAAGTGTTACAAACTAGGGCGCGACTACTTAAGTGTTAAACCAGTAAACTGTTCCCAGTAGAAAGTCCACTAATATTTATATGTTTCACTACAATCGTTTTCATGCGTCTATTTTTTAACCCCCGACGCAAAAAGAGGGGTGTTATAAGTTTGACGTGTCTGTGTGTCTGTCTGTCTGTGGCATCGTAGGTACTAAACGAATAAACCGATTTGAATGCGAATTTTTTTATTCGAAAGCTGATGTGATCGTGATGGTTCTTAGTTACGTTTCAACAAAATCGGTTTAGCCGTTTTCGAGATATTGAACATAGGCCCTTTTTTTCATTCAATACCCAAAACAATAAGTTAGTAGTTTAGTTATTGTACAATAAGTTTTTCCTCGGCGGGTCTAACAAACATAACACGTCGCCACCCCTACATGGTAGAGGGGCTTACTTAAGTTGTTTACCTATACGTGCACTGCCACTTTTAAGTTTAGCGGTTCGGAGAGCTATATCGGTTCATCATCATCATCATCATATCAGCCGATGGAAGTCCACTGCTGGACATAGGCCTCCCCCAAAGATACAATTTAACTGTCAATTTTCCATATAAAAAGTGAC
Source organism: Epinotia brunnichana (assembly GCA_963854355.1). Classification (NCBI taxonomy): domain Eukaryota; kingdom Metazoa; phylum Arthropoda; class Insecta; order Lepidoptera; family Tortricidae; genus Epinotia; species Epinotia brunnichana. The sequence goes on from OY977937.1 coordinate 48,373,197, forward strand.
ATTTAGACCTACCCGACGTTCGTAGTTACAATACGTTACGTGATCGACCTGAGGGGTAATCACGTAACGTTCCAAACGCGCGTCGGTACAATTTAAGTCAATTTTCCATATAAAAAGTGACGTTTAGACCTACCCGACGTTCGTACAATGCGTTACGTGATCGACCTACTTCTGGAAACTTCATTCTACACGCAGGTGAAAGAATATTTGAAATCGGAGATTACCCATTACATACAAACTTACAAAGCTATAATCTTTGACTTTTCCTCTTTATAATATTAGTAGGTAAGTTTCGTGCCACTGACATTTTGTTTGTCAGTTGCACGAAACTTGTGTTTTTTTGTCAAAGTTTCTGCATTTTCCGATCTTTTGAATTCTCCTGTCGAACGATATACTTAGCTACATTTTTATTTTTATTTATTAAATCATTATCTTTTAATTTACAAGGTATGCCATTCTTAGCCACTATAGGAAACCTTTGGTAGGTTTATATGATAGCTGGCGAGATCACTCGGATCGATCCGCATTAACAAACTTTTAATATAACACTATTATTAATTATAGGTATGTACTTATATTATCTATCTACTTAAGTTAATAACAATAAACAATTTAGTTTGCAGTTTAAATTGAGATTTAAATTCCAGGTAATATTTTTTAAGTAACGATTTATATTTCCCCGGGTTATCAATTATATATAATACTTAGGTAGGCTATTAAGTATATCAGGTATTACTAATACCCGGCCCGGAATGACACATGTATGGGAGGGAGAACTGTTTTTTATCGATATATCGATAATATATCAGTCGTTCACTCTATCATTAAATTAAATAACACTTGCAAGCACGTTATGTAGTATCAGAGGGATGAGTAATGTGTTCCCCTTGTAAAGGTTTTCGTAATTAAATATACTCATTTCAATAAAGCAAATGAAACGGATTTAACTTTCCGATATTATGAACTTTTTTCATCATTGACCGTTGAAAAGAGTACGTATCGTCGGAAAGTTTGAGGTCTTGTTTTATACAGAGACAAATAAAAAACTCTCGATTTATCGATACCATCGATAAACATTGGTGTTCTCCTTGTCAAAAACCGCACGCAAAATTCCGGGCCCTACCTATTAGTTCTGACTTGTTATAGGAACCTATTAGTATTCATCCGTATGTGTACGAAGCCTGAGTACTTATATATCTAGACGAGTAACGATTTTTAGGTTTCCGTACTCAAAGAGTGAAACGGGACCCTAAGTAAGACTTCGCTGTCCGTCCGTCCGTCCGTCCGTCCGTCCGTCTGTCTGTCACCAGGCTGTATCTCAAGAACCGTGATAGCTAGAGTTGAAATTTTCACAGATTATGTATTTATGTAGCCGCTATAACAACAAATACTAAATACAATTTTTTTTTTTTAAAGGGGGGCTTCCATACAACAAATGTGATTTTTTGCCGTTTTTATAGATAATGGTACGGAACCCTTCGTGCGCAAGTCCAACTCGCACTTGGCCGGTTTTTTTTATACTATCAGTTTTTTTAATATAAAGGAATCTTTGCAGCCCTGAAATGCCATTGAGGATCGATTAAATTATTGACTTCTTTTTACCATTTCTTTACAATCATACTTATAGCGATTAATAATCATCTCACTGTTTAAGTATGAAGTATGACTTGCTTTACTGTACTGCCAGTATAAATGTACATGAAATAAGTTTCAAATGAAAACTGAAATTTTTGACACAAGCTTTTATTGCCGACTATACTTTTCTGTATACCCTCATCAACTACTCAATGAGACGGTTCTAACGAGCCCAAACTCAAGGGGGTTACGTCGGTTAAGTACTGAATTCCCATGGCCACCTTCTGTCTCCATCATCAGACCAGCTCGATGGTACCATAATATTGAAATGTCATCGAAACTATACCTTTAGCCAACATTTTAGCTCAATTGGTTGAAGATATCTGCTTCAAATTTGAGTTGCAAGATTCCATCCGATAACAAACATACGAGTAGTTACATACCTACCAGTATATACATAGTTCCATGGTTATTTAGGTACATACATTGCAAATTAATAGAAAACTTGTACCTACCTACTTTTTAACATTTACTATTGTAGCGTGGTCTGTAGCATCCTTAACAGGGGCTTATCTCTCAGATTAATTAAGATTTACTCCCGAGTGCACGGAGCTACGTAAACAACGGTGTGCCGAATGGAACATTTTTTCAATTCTTTCAAGAGCTGCACGCTTCCCTACAATCGAGTGTTTCGACATTTCATTTCCACTAAAGCTGTATACTGAACGAATTAACTATTTTTATAGCGGGACTTTGTAATTCATTCAATTGTTTCAGTTGAAGTTTTTGAAAAAGGTAATGAAAGTTCTTTAAGGTGGTTCGATTGCCATCAGGGCGGCCAATCTTAGTACTAGGTGGACGGTAATGAACTAATGACAGCATAATAAATTTACTAAATAAAGAAGGACATTAAGTATAGGGGCCTACTATGAATATCTGGTGATTTCCAATTTAATCACATAATAATTCATAGATGTAAAATGCAAATAATAGATGGAAGCACGCGGCACCTACTAAAAATCGGAAAATAATTAATTGTACTGAAAATCGCCCTGCTGAAATGAAGCGCAGCAGCTTAGTATATTTGCGCGTTTTTGTCTTAACAGTTATCTTATACAGCTCCTGGATTCATAAGATGACTGCTGGCGGTTATCTTATGAAACCACGAGCTCCGTGACGAGCTCGTGGAGCTCCAGGATTAAAAATTATGTGATCTTAGTTTCGTGTACGAAATCTTAATTCAAAGATTAAAGTCGACGAGTAGAAAAAGCGTTATTTGACATTCGCAGGCTAACGGCGTGATATTTTATGAAACTTATGTAACAAACTTTCATCAATTGGCTTCCCATTTGCGCCAAATTTCCCCTTCCCTAGAATAAACTTGTATAAACTAGATTAATTTGAGAAAAATAGTTTTCCTAAAATATCACGTCCCAAACCAATTTCACAAATTAATCTAGTTTATACAAGTTTATTCTAGGAAAGGGGAAATTTGGCGCAAATGGGAAGACAATTTATGAAAGTTTGTTACATAAGTTTGTTAAAATATCACGCCGCCGTTAGCCTGCGAAAGTCAAATAACGTTTTGTATGGCAATCGAACCACCTTAAAGTTTCTTGTCTATTTTGGCATTTTCATTTCACTCTTAATGGGACGACGCGTTTTTTACTGAAAATTACAATAATTTTGAATGATTTATGCGTATCATCAGGCAAGACTGGATGGTCGATTTTTCACGAGCCTCGGTGTTGCCTTGTACAATTGTAACTTGCACCTGTAGTTATTATGGCGTATTAGAACAACAAAAAAAATTGTTATTGTTACCAATGACAATTTTCAATGTTAGTTGGTAGAAACAAAAGGTCTAGTTTTCCCTTTTGGGTTGGAAGGTCAGATGGCAGTTGCTTTCGTAATCCTAAAGCCTATGCCAAATCTTGGGATTAGATGTCAAAGCGAATCCCGGACCCCTTCGGGGCACAACCGGGAATAACGCTAGGAGGATGATGAGTAGTGGAAACATAAGTAACTTGAGATTATTTAAGTAGGCCGAATTGCATAAAAGTAGGCCATTCAAAAAAGCAACTCTACCGTCCAAGGTTCTATTTACTGTCATTCAGCAGAAATGGAAAATTGCCAACTCGAAATTATTGATCGAATCTGAATAATGTCCATTTGAAAATCCTCGACATGGAAAATTGTCCAGCCTGAATAGGTAGCTATAATCCTTAAATGTAATTATGTCCTAAAGTAAAAAATACGTCGAAAGAAATACGTCCATATGGAGTTACGTGCACTCCAACAATATGACCAATCGGAAATACATAAAATAAATAAATAAATAAAATATAAAAGCCTTTTATTTCTTGCCAGTACTTGTACAATGTCAATAATAATATTTAATATCAGATGTGTTTGTTAGTGTCATTATTATTCATTATTTAACTATTTATTATTATTATTATTATTTTATGTCGCAAGAACCCCTTCTCGGGTGAAGGCCTCCTCCAGAGTAAGCCAGTTAGTTCTGTCTTGTGCTTTTTCCGTCCAATTTGTGCCTGAATTTTTCTTATTCTTCGGTTCAATTCGGCTTCAATCGGAAATACATACTTACATATAATCACGCCGCTTTTCCAAGGGGGTTGGCAGAGATCACGGATCTCCATTTGCTACGATTCTGACAAACCACTTTAACTTCACTCACTTTCATAACATTTCTCATACATGCTCGTCGGTTTAGGGTACTTTTGACCTGGCCTTTTTGTAAGATTTCTCCAATTTGATCGGAGAAAGTTCGCCTAGGTTTTCCCCTTCCAAGTTGCCCTTCCACTCTTTTTATATACACTCTCTTCGTTAATCTTCTTTCATATCGTCGTCGGGTGACAAGCAAAACTCGCTAAGTAACAAATACCTACTTAAATCAAAAGTCGTATCTCGATATCGGATACGTACCGAGATACGAGGTTTTGAAGAGCAGTGACAGTTTTGGTAGTGACTTTTGCTTGTCACCCGACGATTATATCCTCTCTAAATGCCCAAACCACCTTAACATACCCTTCTCAATTTTAGTGACTATTATCTCCATCCATTCCACACTTATCTCTTATCACCAATCGGAAATATGTCATAAATATCATATGAATTATGTTAAAAATAGTCAAATTTCATATAAAATTTTGATAATAATTTAAATTAGACAACATTCACTTTGCATGTAAATATTTGAATATGACCCTATTTCATAGTGGACTAAATTCGATATGGGCTAGATTTATTATGAACAAGAAAAAAATTGGGCATAAAAAAATGGTCATTTCCTGTTGACGAGTTTGTAAATGGTGTCCCAAAAAGAACGCAAGATTTTCCATACATAATCCCCCCCCCCCCCCCATAACCCTATATTTATACCGAATGACAGTAAATCGTAAATTCCAATGACAGTTTTATAAAAAGTGAGCCATATTAAATAATCTGAACCATAAAACAATTGACGAATCATAAGAGTCTTAAGTTAGGATAACTTGAAAAGGGCTTTTATACTTGTTTAATTACGGAGCAAGATAAGATTCATATTGTTTCATTTCCTGTGAGATGTTTGTATTCATTTTTGTCGGACATTCCTACTTCCTTTTACAACATCCAAGGCACTTATGAAATTTTTTAATTAAGATTTTTAGGCAGATTTTAATGGAAAACACTACTTAGGCTTTAAAGGTTTTTTGTTGCTTAATCTGTTACGAGAGAATTTTGTTCGAAGTCGTTATAATATTTGCATGCTGTTAGTGAATTCAATTCAATTAACCTTCAATAGTATTGGTTGAACCAAAAAGCTACGGTAACCCAGTGGTTCAGGCATGCGGCTGTCAAGCGGCGGTCGTGGGTTCGAATCCCGGCTGGTACCAATGAGTTTTTCGGAACTTATGTACGAAATATTTACCGTTAGCTTTTCGGTGAAGGAAAACATCGTGAGGAAACCGGTCTAATCCCAATAAGGTCTAGTTTTCCCTCTGGGTTGGAAGGTCAGATTGCAGTCGCTTTCGTAAAATTAGTGCCTATGCCAAATCTTGGGATAAGGTGTCAAAGCGGACCCCGGGCTCCTTTAGGGGCACAACCGGGAATAACTCTAGGAGGAATGAGTATTGGTGTGAACCAAATATTGGTTGGTTGCACGTTTATATGTTGTCCGTGGCTCGGCAAGCGTGCAGGACGGAGATATGCGTTAAAGCGATCATGATATATTATACCTACATGTCATTCTATCCTATACGTACGTCCCCCATGCTTCAAATAATTATCGTGATTTAACCGTCATCTGTCAAACGATAACGTTGAGAATACAGTTTTAATAATAATCGTTTTGTCAAATAAACATGAAATGTGCTATTCGTACAGTCGACGTAAAAGATGTGGAAAGTGTTTACACTTTTGCGCCTTATTTCAATGGAATAACTGTAATGAAACTGTACTAACTATATACTCGTATGTATATCTGTCACCGTTAGATTGTGAACACCGTCAGTTTATAATCTAACTCGCGATAATATGTATATTATAAACCGACGAAAAATTGTGAACTGTCAAAACCGTTCACAATTAAACGCATTATTTTTCGTTAGTTTATAAACTATCAATGTCGAATCGTCAAATTGTCAACTGAGATGAAATCGGCACGCTACGGACCACATACACAAAGACTAGGTAGGTTAAGTTAGTTAGGTAGCTTCAGTTGCCCGAAGGGCAAACCGCCCAGAAATAGGATCCCCGCGCCACTGAGCCCACTAGGCTCCGTCGACATTGCTGAATGACGAAATACATTTTTTTATTTTTTTTATTTGCGGACAATCTTACACAAATCAACCTAGTCCCAAACTAAGCAAAGCTTGTACTATGGGTACTAGACGACGATATAGATACTTATATAGAGAAATAAATACTTAAATACATAGAAAACATCCATGACTCAGGAACATAATATATATTCGTGCTCATCACACAAATAAATGCCCTTACCGGGATTTGAACCCAGGACCTCTTGCTTCGTAGGCAGGGTCACTACCAACTAGGCTAAAGCGGTAGTCATTGTCAATGACGAAATAAATGGAATAAAATGTCTGGATGAAAAAAAAAACAATCATGGTCTGACATAAGTGGAACCCGATGCAAGAGGAATAATTCGTTCAACGAATCAGCGCACGTGGTGTGTTCCGAATCATACCAATTTGATTCAGTTCACACACTTGTAAACTTGTTTTACACGTTAACTATGCGTTGTTTTTTAATTCTACCTGCCTATTTATTGATTTTATTGATACGCGTTGTTATTATAAAAATAACAAATTGCACACACTATTTAATATGTTTAAGTAAACTTAGCAAATAATGTTTTTTCTCATGTAAGTGAATTACTGTTATTCTTATGAGAAATAAAAGTTCTTTAAACCGAATTTGACGATCCGTCATTGATAGTTTATAAACTAACGAAAAATAATGCGTTGAATTGTAAGCGGTTTTGGCGGGTCACAATTTTTCGACAGTTTATAATATCGCGAGTCAGATTATAAACTGACGGTGTTGATAATCTGACGATAACATATCTACATCTCCTGATCAACTGTTCCTAATGTTAAATTATAAAGCGTAATATTTTTCTAGACAGTATTTTACATACAATTCATGAAAGTTATTTTCCAGACAAATTACATTTGGATTTATGTTGCTTTTATAGTCGTATGCTTTGCAATAATATCAGCAGCTCGATCATGAAAAATATTTCAAAAACATGCAAGTTTGATGCCTCCAATAAAACAAGCTCGATTTGTAGTAAAGTTCTGAAGTACATATAATAACTAATAATAATAAGCGGAGCGAATAAGCGGGACATACGAAAAGGAATACCTATGTCACTTTTGCAAAAATATGAGTACAACTATACTGTTATGAGGGTAAGTAAATATACAGTAACTCTTATGAGGACGACCGGTGTGCCTAGTGTGAAGTAACGCTGCCTACGAAGCTGCAGGTTCTGGATTCGAATCCCGGTAAGGGCAAATATTTCTGTGATGAGAATGAATATTTGTTTTTGAGTCTTGGATGTTTTCTATGTATTTAAGTTTATATCAATTAAATATACTGTCATCTATGTAGGACCCATATCATAAGCCTTATTGAGCTTACTATGGCGCTAATTCGATTTGTCAAAGATTGTCCCATAATATTTCTTGTATTCATTCAATCGATACATTAAATGGTCAGTTATGAAGTTGAAGTGATATGACAGCCACTTTATGACAAGTTTATATCACTGTTACGTCTTCGAAAGGCTTTCGAATACACGACCAACCATAAATTGTATAAGTTATAGATAGTTTTACTTTGAAACCTGTACCTATACTTAATTTTCCTATTTAAAGGTCAATGAGTCACGGGAAAAATTTAAACCAGCACTTTTGTGTCATAAACCAAATTAATTGTCCTTTTTCATTAGCGTTAGCAAAGAAAAAGGTTTAGGTTACCCGTAATTTTATTTGACAAAAGTTTCGCTATCCAAAGTGATCGACATTTGTCGGCGCCATTTATCAATCAAGATACGTACCCTTTTGTTTCCCTTTGTAGTTCTTCCTCTGGTCCCCAGGCCGTTGTTCGTGCGACTGGTCGTCCGATCTACCGCCGACCATGGCTCGGTACCGCCCATCGGTTCTGCTGTTGGCAAAATGGCATTTATAGTAAAAAGCACGTAGTAAATGAAGCAAAGACCATAATCTTAGTTTATTGTAGCAAAAGATCTCGTTTGTCTAAATCCGAGTCCGAGTTAGAGCATGGAGCCTTACTCAATGAGGCCTAACCATGAAAAAAAATCTGACCTAGCAGGATTTAGGACCGCATTCATTGTCAGCTGTCTGCATGGAGCTGAATAACTTTCCCAATCAAGCCATAGGTACTTACAGATCATCTAGTTGCGATGACCAATTTGTCATGTGTTTTGTAGATCTTAAACAGATTAACTCCGTAGCGCACATGCGTGCACATCATAAGGTTTTTTGTGATTTGTAATCTAGCTTGTAAGTAACTATTTAGTACATTTAACTCTGTTTGTTCTCCAATAAACAAAATAAAATAAATGAAAAATAAGAGGTGAATACTAGCACTGACCTGTCTGCCAGCGGAGAAGACGGTTCGTCTAACGCCTTATGCCGTTCTATCTCTTCACTAGAAGGGAACTCCCCTGGCCGAGGTTTCACCAGCAACGTCAAATTGGCACTGGAGCGGCCGGCCACGCATGTGTAGATGCCGTGGTCTCGCAGCGAGAGGGAGTTTATGCGGAGAGCTCCCTAGGGAGAAAAGAAACGCGTTAAGATCGCAGTTTATTTAAACGATGTAACATGGAAACTTATAAAAATCTGCTACCCAGGTCGACACACTCGTTTATAGACCTTGAAAAGCGGCGAAGACCATGCGCTGTTCAAAGGTAAGTCAGTGTGGCAAGGTAGGGGTGGATTAAATAGGAGTAAGTACGTTCGCTTTGAGATCCTGGAGTCTGCCTCACGAGAAAGCTCTAACAGCCAACTGTGGTGGTTTTGTTTACAGAAAGTTCTTTTACCTAAGATTAAAAAGCTGGTCTGCGAATTTCCTCCAGAAAAAAAGTTCTTCTTTATCATAATCGTCATTGTACAATTGCACTATTAAATTACCTTTTTCGATATCTTATATTTCTTCGACTTGGTGATGATCTGGTGGTCTTTCGCCCATTGGATCTTAGTTCGGTTGTAGCTTTTGACGGGACACTTTATCTTCACCTGGGTTCCGTAGAACACTGTAGCGGAGCCGCCGACTTTTACTGTCACCTTGATTATGTAAACAATTATATATTTAATTAGTTCGTTCATTATATCGAATGTGTGTGTGAATCGCTAGTACAGCATCAAAAGTAGCTACGCAAACGAAGACGTCTAAAGTCTTTATTAAAAGGGGATAAGAGCTTTTGACGTCTTCGATTGCGTAGCTACTTTTGATGCTGACTGTACTATTGAACATACATGTTTAATTTTCAAATAGTATGTTTTTGGACTAGTTCTGCCACGCTGCATAAGCTGCGGCATTATGCATTAAATCGATTGTAACAGTAACAATTGAAATAGAAATAGCACAGCGAACTTATCAGGTCAGGAAAAAGACAACAAATACTTTTTGTTCCAGGTTGAATGTTAGATTTACCGCGCTATTCTAATGCCGTAAAACCTTAGCATCAAAAATGGTAAATCCTGTTACCAAAATGAACTACCACAGACCACTACCCAATCTGTCAACATTTGTGTTTTTTAAAAGATGTAAAACTCCTAATTTATAGCCAGTGACCCGATACCTTCTTCTTCTTCGGATCGTGCTGTATGTACGAGGAGTTGTCGAGCTGGATCTCCGGCGCCGATGTGTCCAGGAGACAGGGCCGGCTGTTGCATGACTTCGTGGGTGCGGGCCGCGGCGAGTTGCAGAAGGACACAGGGCGCTCCACCACGTGAGATTGGGCCATTATCTGCTTGCATTCCACCTGAAGGAAGACTTTTTTCTTAAGAAGCAGACAAGCAAGCAGGTATATATGAAGGCTTGTTTAATTTATTGTGGCGGTCGTAGTTCTAACCTAACCTTATCTACTTTGCAGCTAACATAAGCACAGAGCATGAATATTTGTTTCTGAGTCTTGGATGTTTTCAATGTATTTATATTTATTAAATATATCGTCGTCTAGTACCCATAACACAAGCTTTATTGAGCTTACTATGGGACTAGGTCGATCGATTTGTGTGAGATTGTCCCCTAATATTTATTATTAATTAATATATATCAGACAGCTCATTTCTGTTGGGGTCGCAGTTCTAGCCTAACCTATTTACTTCTGTTGGGGTAATGTTTGTAAGGAGTTTGGATGAGGATGAGGAGGATTGGAGGAGTGCTAATCGGAACTGAGTGTCACATCAGCAGTCAGTGTTAATTAGGCTACTTCAGTTACTTGAGAGCTTTTGTTCAGTCAAGTTATTTCCCATTGCGGTGACCGAAGAATCGGGAAGAGTCGCGTACATTTTTTTGTGTGGTTTAAACCATTAGTTGTGGTAAGTAATAAATTAATTTCTGGACCAACATCCGTGTCCTTTTCTTTCATAACCGTGGCAACGAACTTACCTCTCTCTGTTTGATGCCTCCCCCACAGGTCTTGGAGCATTTCGACCAGTCTCCAGTATGCCAGCGGACGGGACAGTCCAGCACATTGCAGTACTGTCGGTCCGGCGGGGGCGGTTGAGGGCACATGCTGTTTGGTACGACAACAGTGTTTGTGCCGCCGCGTGTCACCTGTATGGGAAAAAGACAGGCTCAAACAAGACCTCAACTCTTATATCTTACTAATTACATTTTAACATGTTTCGTGTAGGTACTCGTTCGTATGTCTTTCTGAGGTGTCAAAGTAAACGCACGAAATACTATGCGAGCCATATCATCATCATCATCATCATCATGGTAAGTAATTTTCTGACTCTCATTTTAAATCTTAGACAAGACAAACATTTTGTAAACATATTTTAAATTCTTTTTTTTTTATTTGTTTGGCAAAAATATAAATCATTACTATCACACTCATACATCCTCATGAAAAACAATTATATAAATAGTAGCGGTATATTTTATTTTAATAAACAAATTATTGAATGGTGATTTCATATGAAAATCCCTATGACATTGTAGTAGGAAAAGCGGACTTTAGCGAAAACAGTCAAAGTACGTCCCGTAGTAAAAAAAATGCTTTCATTCCCGTCTTTTACTGGGGCCGCGTATTCCCGGCCACATACGTATAGAAAAAACAGCTGATCAGCAAAGCACGATTAAATAGCGACATTTGGTGACGACGTAACAAGATTTTATGTGGCTAAGCCAGAGAGGGTTTGGTGAATGTTATCAGGGACAACAGAGTCAACGGACCCTTATCCCGGGTTCGAATCCCGGTCAGGGCATTTATTTGTGTGTTTATCACGAATATTTGTTCCTGAGTTATGGATGTCATATATGTATATAAGTATCTATATGTATTTATCATCGCCTAGTACCCACAACACAATCCTTATGATATAATTTGTGTGTGCTTATCATATAATACAGTCGATATTGTTCAACCTCGAAATTTCGGGGAGTTTGATGAAATTTGGTACGAATGTTCGTTGGAAGCCCTGTTTTCGTCTCCCAAAAGTCCCCGGGTCAGGACCTTGTAGAACGGCCGCTATCTTGGGAAATGTACTCCATTCGTAAGAAATTCAGGTTTTGTTCAAAAACTACGTACTCTATAAAAACGTAGTCTATAGCAACATTAAAGCTGAATAAATTCTGCATAAGCCTTTAGTACACAACCTTGACGAGAAAACGTGTCTTCGTGGAGAAAAATGAATCCACATATGAGATTTTCCCTCAATGTCCTCCCAGGGAAGATTCTCCGAATTTGGAGCTCAAGAGAATTTCAAATGCACATTGATTTACACTATAGGATATGAACTACATTAATAATAACATTTTACCCGACTACGGCTAAACCCAAAAGAATGGTAATGGATTCAATTTCTCGTTAAGTAGTGAAAGTTTGCTACCACCTCCAGGTCAAGATGCTTGATGAATTCCAAAAAATGAGGTGGTGTTAGATTTCTCTTAATGCTGACAACGTGTTGGCGCTCATCGAGTTTAAAAAAAACACAATATGGCGGGCGTGAGTAGAGACCAAATCTGAAATCACAACTTTGCTTCTAGCACTTAATTTATAGGGCGGATTTCAATAAACATGACATCAGTAAATGGGTCTGTAACACGCCAGTGCTATACACTATACATTTAACATTATTGATGCGAGGCGTATTACTGAAACTTCATAATGTGATGGTCAAAACATATTTTAGGGCAAGAATGGGGCAAAATGCAAGTGGCAGTAGTCAAGTGACACACTCACCGAAACCTCTGTTTACATGTCTTAACATTTCAACTTTATGGACTATATGGGTTAACCGCTTTGGTGGTAGCAAACTATCACTACTTAACGAGAAATTGAATCAATTACCATTCTTTTGGGTTTAGCCGTAGTCGGGTAAAATGTTATTATTAATGTAGTTCATATCCTATTGTGTAAATCAAAGTGCATTTGAAATTCTCCCGAGCTCCAAATTTGGAGAATCTTCCCTGGAAGGACATTGAGGGAAAATCTCATATGTGGATGCATTTTTCTCCACGAAGACACGTTTTCTCGTCAAGGTTGTGTACTACAGGGTCGTGCAGAATTTATTCAGCTTTAATGTTGCTGTAGACCATGTTTTCATAGAGTACGTAGTTTTTGAACAAAACCTGAATTTCTTACGAATGGAGTACATTGCTCAAAATAGCGGCCGTTCTACAAGGTCCTGACCCGGGGACTTTTGGGAGACGAAAACAGGGCTTCCAACGAACATTCATACCAAATTTCATCAACTTCCCCGAAATTTCGAGGTTGAACAATATCGACTGTATTAATAAAGATACGTCACCGTTAGATTGTGAACACCGTCAGTTTATAATCTTACCCGTTATATTGTAAACTAACGAAATATTGTGAACTGCCAAAATAATTCATAATTTTACGCATTCATTTTCGTTAGTTTATAAACTAACAATGTCATATCGTCAAATTGTGAACTGAATCAAATTTGTCTGATTCGGAACGCAACCTGTGCGCTGTTTGGTTGAGCTAATTATTCCACTTGCATCAGTTTCCACTTACGTAAAAATAAATGATTGTTTTTTTTGTTATTCAGACATTTTATTCCATTTATTTCGGCATCCAGTAGTGTCGACGGAGCCCCGCTGCGCGGGGCTCCTATTTCTGGGCGCTTTGTCCTTCGGGCAACTGAAGATACCTAACTATCCTAACCTACTTAGTCTTTGTGTTCGTTCCGTAGCAAGCCGATTTGATCTCAGTTCACAATTTGACGATCCGCCATTGAACGTTTATAAACTAACGAAAAATATTGCGTTAAATTGTGAACGGTTTTGAAAGTTCACAATTTTTCGACAGTTTATAATATCGCGAGTAAGATTATAAACTGACGGTGTTCACAATCTAACGGTGACTAATACACATGTTGGGGTCCCTATGTGGTGACAAATTAAATGCAAAAGTTCGAATACTTCTTTATTTCACTTTTAGTCTGACTCCATAAAGGTTCACATTTTAAATCACAATATATTAGCGTAGAAACAATGTAACAGTAATGACCAGGCGGGGCCGCGGTATAGACTTGTATCAATACGTGTTAATGTCGACGCGCTCTTTAGGTGACTGGCGGGTCCCCGCTCGGTGTTCCTAACGTACACAAAATTGCTGACCTAAACATTGCATATGTCGCTACACACAGTTCAAATTCGTCAGATCTTAAAGCACATTGGCTAGGTTAAATAAGTTGTACAACAAATTATATATTTGCATGGACCCCAAAGAAATGTTTATAACTGTGATGGACTCAGACATTAATATACTTTTTATACTTTAAGTAGACTAAAAGTACCTACTAACTTTGTCTTGAAACTGGTTGGAAAAATTGAGCTTACCTCGTGAATACAGGAGACTTCTCGCGTTTGTATTCCGATACCGCAGGATTTAGTACACTGCGAGAAATCCGTGTAGTTCCACCTGAAAGGGAATAGATAATTAGAATTAAAGTTTTTTTTTGATTGGGTGGGTGGCGTTGGATTGTCATCCTATATATCATAGGTGAAAGATGTCATATAAAATAATACAAAAACAACTGATATACTTAAGGCGGCGTGAGCTCAGAAAACGGATTTTTAAAAAGTCGTAGCTCTACTTTGGATTATACGGCTGCCTTAATTTTTATTAGCAATCTTGAGGCCTTTCTCGAGGGACAACAGCTAATCGAATCCTGAGTTTTTGACTTTCACTTGATAAAAAAAAATCACGAACATAGATCTAAAATACACTTCAAAAATTCGTAATAAATTATGCACAATAGCTAAACATATTAAAATTGGTTCTAAAAATCGGCAATATCATGTTTGAGGGAACTAAGCTATTACATTTTTATTTATTAAAACTCACTATTTTTTTAAATTCAAAATATGACATTCTCGCTTCCGAACACGCGCTTCCATCTCGCTCACGCTTATGCTTAGTGAGAGGGAGAGAAGACCACGAGCATACGTCGCCTTAAGTAACATAATCATATACCTAAACCTTTATTATAAACTAACCCTATAAAAAGTTAATGCCCCCCAGGCCCTCCTCGTTGGCTATGGTGCCCAGAAGGCTGGCCCAGCGTTGCGTCTCAAATAATGCAATGGAATTTAACCAAGTGGGCTAAATAATATCTTTGAAATTTCATTTGTAAGAATAATTTTAATGTTCAACTCAAGTTACAAGCTTTCTTATTTAATTTTTTTATCTTTATTGCTTGAAAGACGGACTTATTGCCGTTGGCATTCTCAACTAGCCAACTTTTAGGCAAAGGCAAGGCAAAGCAGACAAATTGTGGGCGCAAAATACAGATTAAACACACAGTGGGTATACATACATAATAAATAACTAAAATAAACATATAAATCCCAAATCGGAGGTCCTGGGTTCGAATCCCAGGAAGGGCATTTATTTGTGTGATGATGAGCACAAATATTTGTTCATGAGTCATGGATGTTTTCTATGTATTTATTTATCTATATAAGTATGTTTATCGTCGTCTAGTACAAGCTTTGCTTAGTTTGGGACTAGGTCGATTTGTGTAAGATTGTCCCCAAATATTTATTTATTTTATTTAAATACAGATACACAAATAAAATATATACCGTAGTATATAATACAGACGAAAAAAGGGAACAGAAACCTCTAAGAATCTACAACTCTAATAGTAATAGCAAACAACTTGCTATACTTGTAAAGCCCCTGCTAGGCGGTCGCCAACACGCCACTCCGACCGAGCGGCCTTGGTCGGCACCGACCGCTGTAGTATGAAATTTTGCTGCAAACAACTGTCTATACGGTCGGTGCGGACCAAGGTCGCCCGGTCGGAGGGGCGTGTTGGCGACCGTCTAAGGGGCTTAAAGACTATTTAAACGCGAATCTGGTCGGAGACTGTCTGATTTTAACAGATAGCGGTTTTATGATGGTTGCAGTTCATTCATATCATGAATCTGACATCATTATGTATTTCACTGAAGCAACAGACAGTGACTAATCATTTCTTTTGTCAT
The DNA here is from genome assembly GCA_963854355.1 of Epinotia brunnichana. NCBI lineage: Eukaryota > Metazoa > Arthropoda > Insecta > Lepidoptera > Tortricidae > Epinotia > Epinotia brunnichana. The sequence continues at coordinate 48,389,022 of OY977937.1, forward strand.
TAATCATGTGATTACGATTAGGGATGTCACGAATGTCAGTTCTATTACATTTGCGAATGCGAATGCGAATATTTAGAATGCGAATGTGCGAATGCGAATGCGAATATTAAGGAATGACACTAAAAACTCAACGTACATCATCACTTTTTAATCATTTTATTTAACAATCATGTAACATGAAGGTTCAGTATGGTTGTTTATTGTTGGAACATTATTAATAATCAAAATTTTACAAAGGAATATTATACTTCAAAAAAAGTAGCCAAGTAAAAGTGCTTTCTATTGGTTAAAATTAATCACGTGATACGGGTTGACGCGCTTCGCGTCTCGGCGGCAGGCGGCCGGCGCGGGCGAAACTCGCCACGACTTGTACATATTCGCATTCGCAAAACATTCGCATCGTTTGATGCGAATGCGAATGTTGATGCAAATATTTAAAACTATGCGAATCATTCGCATATGCGAATGCGAATGCGAATATTCGTAACATCCCTAATTACGATGACCATAACACGATAAAAAAAGTTAAAGGATTTTTTTTGTCTAATTAGGTACCTCGGAGGGCATGGATGATCGTTGCAGGTCCTCACTCGGTTCTCCGGTTTGGTGAGGGGATCGCACATATATGGAGACGCATTTTTGCCATCTTCGTCTCTCACGCACTGGATTATCAATTCCTAAAACAAGAAAAATATTTAGTGCGAGTTAAGTGGTTATTGTATTTAATATTAATTCATACTATGTCCTGCACTTCCTGCAGGATACATTCGGTAAATTGTAACAGCAAGCGTGACACTGGTTTAAACACTTTAAACCGTGCAGATAATAGTCAACTCTATACAGGGTGCGGTCTGTAATAGGAACAAATATTCAAAGGGACGCTTCCTTAAAGCATTTGTAGTAGCCCCTTGTGTCCCAATAATATTTTTTTTGGGTTGTGTGATATTTTGATCTAAAGTTATGACCTCCAAGTAATGTATCTTGGCACCACGACATCATAGCACAGCAGTCAATGTGGATTTTGAGGTAACATCATGTCATCATTTCCTTGCCCTTATCCCATTTACTTGGGGTCGGCGCAGCATGTCTTTTTCTTCCATACTTCTCTGTCAGCCGTCATATCATCATTCACTTCTTTTCTCTTCATATCGTCTCTCACACAGTCCATCCACCTTTTTCTTGGCCTACCTCGTCTTTTACATCCATCCACATTCATACCTAATACTCTTTTGGTCACATGACTTTCATCCCTCCGCATTACGTGCCCATACCACGCAAGGCGATTGGCCCTCAATTTATCCGCGATAGGTGCTACTTTTAGGCTTCCCCTTACATACACATTTCTTATTCGGTCCATCCTCGTCACACCACACATCCATCTTAACATCCTCATCTCCGTTACATGCAATCTCTTTTCATCCGTCACCTTTAAGGCCCAACATTCCGATCCATACATGACGACAGGTCTCACAATGGTCTTATAGATTTTGCCCTTTAACCTAGGAGGCATTCTGCCATCGCATATTGTTCCGGAGACCTGTCGCCATTTCATCCACCCAGCGCTAATTCGGTTTTTGACATCACGGTCGATATCACCATCACACTGTACAAGCGAACCGAGGTACTTAAAATCGGAGCAGACTGGGAGCATAACGCCGTCTAGCTTTATGCCTGTAAAACTGGAGAGACCGCCGAAGTCACAAAACATATGCTCTGTTTTGGACCTACTGATCCTCAGGCCAACATTTTCCAGTTTTTGTCGCCACTTCTCCAATCTGCTCTGTACCTCGGATGCGTCTTCACCGACAAGAACAATATCATCCGCGAAGAGCATACACCAGGGTGCTTCTTCCTGTATGTCCGACGACAGAGCGTCCATAATCAGTACAAAGAGGTATGGTGTTTTTGAGGTAACATCATGTAAGGACTCCTTACATGATGTTACTATAATAGTTTTTGCATTTTTTTTGAGTGTCTTTAAAACAAAAAGTTACTGATAGCACACCAGAAGAGTAAAAAAATATAACTAAATTTAGTTTGAAGGAAAAAAATTTTTTTTAATTTTTTTATTTTAAGTTTAACCATGTGGAAATAATTGTTCAGAAGCTTAATAATCTACCGTTTAATTTTTTTCTCCTATTACAGGCCACACCCTGAATACGACATCTACACGTCAATAACAAGTGCGCAACGACTTTTTGATAAAGCATACTTGCAAAAACGCAGGTGTTCCTGGTCTTCACGACCCTGAGCTTTGAGGAACCAACGAAGAAGATCTATATTATTCTCATGTCTAACCTGCACACCACTGAGACAGGACGCGCTGCAGCTGGTATACCCTTTCTCCTTCCAGGAGTAGGACTTGCCGGGGGACCCTGGGGCCACTCGGATGTTGCTCGACGTGCCGTAGGTCAACGACCTGCTGGAAAATTATTATGGTAATTTATTTTATCCCATTGGTGTCATAAATCCACGTATTAGGCTACCTCGAGGCTTCCGTATGTCCCCGAGGATATCGTATTGGTGTTTTACGTCAATAAGAATATAATTATTTTTAAATTGGCAGCAAACTCCTTTTTGTTATTATTATTTAAACTTCATGTTTGCTTTCTTTTACAAAACAATTGGGTAACTTTTAATTCAAGTTCAATAATCTATTGACATTTTATTCAACTTTTTCGCATATAGAAGTACTTGCAAACGTTTTCGAAGGTACAGAAATATACAAAGCTTCTATGAATCCAAGGGTGAGTATTAAATTGGCATTAACCATTGATAAAGTGGCTTATCGTGTTTGTATGTTTGAATAAGATAAAGGTAGTTGGATAGTTTCAATTGCGCTACATTATGTTGACATTAGGGACTGCGATTTGTAACTACAGTTAAAAATCCTTATGGGAAAATTTCGGGGTCCGTAGCATAATTTCAAATATCAAGCTCCGTCGAAATTCTTCAATCATCAATTCAAAAATCAGGTTTTCCTAAATGAGTGTTTCCTTACCTAAAATTTAACAAGTGTTACTCTACGATTATAAGTAGAATATATTATATTTGAACGAATACATGTATGATCGACGTTTTTAAGAATGTTGTACTTCAGCTGATTGTTTATTTCGAAGTTAAAAGCAACACCGTTACAACAATTTGAAGCACGCATTAGTTAATTCGACTTTCAAAAATGTGCCTAGGAATTTCTAAAGTAGTAATTTAAATTTTTAATTTGATGATTTGTATCCTAAACCTATATTTAGAAGATACTACAAAAAAACAGCATATGAAATCACACTACTGATAGCTTTATCGACTGTTATCGATATTCGGCTTATCGCGGATGATTAATTCATAGTCACTCTTGAATAAACATCAAATAGCACTTTAACAGTACTTATTGAAGCAAGAATGTCTCTTGACGTCAATATCAGTGAACCTGAAGAATTTAATTGCCATGAACTACACAGTTCAATCAAAGAAGCGGCTTTTATTAAAGGAATAAAAGATTTTGAATATCATGTAGATACAATTAGTGGTAAAGGCGACAACTATATTGCAAATTTGTTTAGAGTGACAATCAAGGATACAGAAGACCAAGCTAAAAGTGTTAGTGTTATTGTGAAAACTTTAATTAATACTGCAAGGCACGAAACGTTTAATGCGTTGCACAAACGAGAAGTTAACGTTTATGAGAAAGTGTTACCAATGTTTAGGCAAATACAAGATAACATAAATGATGAAGATAAAGTTATATTTCCTGATTGTTTGTTATCATGTACTGAAGATGAACAGGAAGTGTTGATTTTAGAAGATATGAAAGAAAAAGATTTTACAATGAGTGACAGAGTGGCGAAATTTGAACCATTGACATTCAATGAAATCGAATCAATAGTAAACGAGCTAGCAAAGTTTCATGCCCTTTCTTTAATTTGTAAAAAAAAACAGCCAGAAGAATTCAAAATATTACAAAACCAGTTTAAGGATTTGATGTTTGAAAACAAATTTTTAAACAAAAGTAATTTACGAAAGTATTTTTTGGATTCATATGAGATGTCATTAAAAGTTGTATCGGATATTGAGATCAAAAAGTCACTAGAACGAATAGGAACCAAAGTAATTGAATTATTGAGACTTTATACAGAACCGAAAAAGTTTAACGTTTTGTGCCACGGTGACTGTTGGATAAATAATGTGTTGTTTAAGAAATCGGTAAGATTTAAATATTGTCTATCACACCCATATCATAAATCCTCTAGAATGTGTTCGGAAACCATATATAACGGCCACCATAATTGCAACCAGTAACGTAACATCAGCGTTTTATCTGTGCCAGTGTAATGCATGAAAAATCATAATAGCATCGACAATCGATGTTATTATGGAAATCAGGTCCGGTTTTGGGGTCGTGCAGCATGATGTAGTTGGTAATGATTTGAAATCTATTCGGCCATGGTGGTGCAATGGCGGTTATTCTAGTGGTTCCCGAACACATCATTGAAGATTAATAACATGTGGGTAGATAAAATAGTGTAAGTAACTGTACATAATTAGGCATTAAAACACTCGTATGATGTTATTATGACCACACTCGTGTTTAATGCCCCTCATTAAATATGTATAGTCACATAAACTACTATAGGTAATAAGGTTTAAATGTTAATTTATCGTAAACGCATTCTTCCTATGAAAGACTCACTCATTAGAGTAAAACAAAAACTGTTTTATTTTCAGGTTTGAAGCCCTCTAAGATTTTTTACAATCATGACAAGCTTAAACAGTTGATTCCAGAAAAAAGTATCTCTAGTTATTTAATTAGCCTCTTAAGTCTTTGCGTACAAGTAATAAATGATCGAGTTTTGAACTGTAGTATCGAATGTCCCAAATTCAAGATCAAAATATTAACTGGGACTTACTAAGATAAAGTTAGTTAAGGTCGTTTTACTAAAGTTAAGTGGGACAAGCATGGATACTTATTTAGACAATATTTTAATCAGTAATTTTTCATTCACAGGGAAATGGGGATCGGCTGTGTTTCCTAGACTTTCAAGCACTTCGAAACGCTAATCCAGCAACTGACGTCCTACATTTCCTCTTCCTGTGCACCAACTCCAACTTCAGATCGCAACATTTAGAAACACTCTTGGACGCATATTACCAAAGTTTTCAAACATTCTCGAATTTATTCAACGTAGACGCAAGTTTAATTTATCCCAAGGAAGATTTTTACAGGGATATAAAAGAAACTTTGCCTTTCGGTTTCTTGATAGCGTTCGTAGAGTTAAGAATAGTCACATGCACTCCTGAGGATATTGATTTTCTTAGTGGCTCTAGTCTTGCACTGGATACTTTGGTGTCGCCGAATGGAAATGAGCTGTTTAAAATTAGAATAAACGATGTAGTCAGTGAAGCCGCGACTAACGGAGCTATAAATAAATTACTGGATGAAATCAATACCTTTCCGTATTAATTACCTAAGTACCTTGTTTTGGAGTTGCTCGATTATTTTTGGTATTGATACATTTTGAGTGCAATGAAACTTTTATTTTCACCACAGAGTGTTTGTATTTATTTTATATTGCTTGCACAAAGAGTGGATTGAAAGACGTAAAATACAAGGCTAGCACAACATGATTAGTCACGAAACGCGCCACTCGAAGCTTCTGTACCACTAGAGCCTGGCAAATGCAAGTTAAACTCACTAGATTTAATTACGCAACACTAAATGTCATACGCATACATTTTGACCAACAGTATTCCCGCATAATTGAATCTAGTGCGTTTGCCAGACTAGCACTGTGCAAATTTGAAACATGTTTTGTCTCGTATGACATAGCAACATTACTTGTGCTGACATCACTATTTGTGCGTTATGTTTTGTTAATATAAATCTTATACTTTATATAATTTTATGAATTTTATTATGCGTTACTTGAGTTCCGAAACCACATGTTTGATTTGTGTACCTAATGGATTTGACTGGTTAAAAGAGTTGGATGGATGATAATGATAAGAGTGATGGAATAGTCGTTTCTTTTATGCTGCAATCACCTCAACCACAACTTAATTTGTGATTCTATTAAGTTTCTTGAACACAAAGGTTTTGCTTATGTAATAATGAGTGTATCCGATTTGTGGGATTTAACAATAAATAAAGTCTTCAATGTTTCGCGGTAAAGTACGAAAATCAAGGTTATTTCACACAAGCACCACCAGAGGATCAATGATGTGTATTATCTTACCTGTCAGAACCATACGCGGGCACTCCAGAATCGCCAAACGAAGTGCCATAGGCCAAAGAGCAGGGCTCCATCACACATCTCTCTGTCTCCTCCGTAGGCTTCGGCCCCATGCACTTGCTGTCCGGGAGTTTAGCAATAGTTCTACTGAATTCCAGAAAGATCTTGCAATGTACTTCTTTTTTCCTCCAACCTTCTCCACATGACACGCTACATGGGCCCCAGTCGTCATCTTTGATGTAGCTAGCGAATAAAAAAATAAGTAAACAACTTGTTTAATGTTATCTTCATTATCATTTATAGGATTTTCTATACTAATGTTTAATGCTATAGAAATTCACACGTTTCTCATCATGCTTGGTGCTGAAGGGTCAATCTACTATTCCTATTTTTACATTTCATTTTCTGGCTGGTATATGTAGAAGTATGTGCACCAGTGTATATATGTTATCTGTCCACCAATTGAATGTTTCACCTGAAAATCTGAACATATTAAATCCATGTTTAACATTGAGAGAAATAAAGTGCTTTGTAATATATTTTTGTGTAACTCAGTGAGTCAAACTCTTTTTGGAAACAGTGTAGCTGTGTCAGTGTGGGTGCCAGAAATAGTCAGAGTATTGGAAAAGTGTTTAGAAGCGAAAGGAAAAACAAATGCAAGACAAAACGTCACTGTGTCGACTACGAGTGTGCAAGGAAAATTAAACTTTATTGTGCAGTGCAGAGAGTTGAAAAGACAAGTATTGTAGGTTCACGTGAAAGCGATGGATAGTGAGAGTAGTGGTCTGAATCTGTAGGTACTTGAACAACGGTCAAGGATGTGCAGAATTGGGACGTAATTAAGGAATTTCTTGTCATTATTCTGTACAGTATTTACAGTGAACACATAAAACGCTAACTTATTACAGGGTTATTTACAAATACATTCGGGGTTCTGTATCTATTCTAAGACCACTAGGATGGTACGTTACCGTGAGAACAGTTGTTCAAAAATGAATTTTAACTTTATTTGCATTTGGGTCATTTTTGAACAACTGATACACATAAGCTAGAAAAAAATGTAGCAGCGACTGGAGCAGTGTAGATGGAGGGGTCAATGTCATTCATTGTAAAAAAATGTGTGATGTTTTTGAATTCAAAAGTGAAACTTTTAAAAATTTGATCGTTCGTAGGTACAATACCTTACATACAACCAGCCACACGCAAAGAATATTTTGTAATTGCTGAAAGAGACAACAACAAAATACTCTGAGCTTTAGACGGAGACAACTGAGATTGAAGATGTTAGTATGAAATGTAAACAAAAATAATTATTATCATTAAAATTAACAGATTCAATACGCTCGACTTTTACTGAATATTTCATAAAAAATTGATTTTAATAAGTAAACAATTGAAAAAGAATCAAACCTTACATTGTGGAACTAATTAACAGAATACGTACACATAAAATAATCACATTATTTCACCAAAATATATTTTAAGTACTTTTTATTGGTACTACATACTTAGATACGTATGGACTAAACTTAGTTAAATCTTTCAGTAGAAGGACAATTTTAACATATAGTTCATATCATATCAATCATATGTTTAAAATTAAAATAGGAAATTTTTAACTTGTTATTATATCGTACCACTTAAATACTACCCTAAAAAAGAAGCGGGTTGTGTCGGAGATACAACCGTTAATTAAGTTTAAGTGGATACTTCTTTGTTGGCATAACCCTAATATATCTGAACTAATTCAATAAAATCTGTATAAGTACAGATAAATCGGTATATATGGCAACATTGAGTGACGTAGCTCATTTGACTCGCGATGCATTGAAAATGTCTGTAGTGGCCCAAGCAACGAGTTACAATTTTGCAAATCTTAACAGGCAACACCGATCAAATAGCCAGACAGTATTGGTCAACTGCATCAGTGTTGCCAATTTATACTTGTACAAGAAATAATAATTTACTTTAAAAACAAAGTTTAAACCGATTTCAATTCAGTACTTCGCCAAGCCACATGGTATATGAAAATTTCCACATTTCCTTTCCAATTTACCACATGAACTGCTTTCCGAGAGCAAATGCGTTGATATTTACAGAAAAAACTCAAGTCGCTATATGTGGGCTGATAATATTTGAGGAGTTCCGTCGAATCCTCAAGGATCTCAGAGTTAACCCTTCATTAGTCATAGTACTTCAACGGAATCATGTCATAATATTTGACGTACTTTGCATCTTTGAGGAGTTCCATAAGTCATCTGTGGTCTTCATCATCAGTTCCACTTCACCAAACTTAAGGTTTCCGAGGGTAAATACACGATTTATAATAGAAAATACCGAAATCACTACACACGTGCCCATAAAAGTTGAGGGTTGCCCTCAATTTCCCTGGGATCTCATCGTCAGATCCTGACTTGGTGAAAATGGGACCACCACCTTGGAAGTATACTCTTTCGAATAAAAAAATAATTTTGAAAATCGGTCCACAATTGACGGAGAAATCGGCTAACATACATTAAAAAAAAATTACATACAGTGGAACATATAACCTCCTCCTTTTTTGAAGTCGGTTAAAAAGGGGAAGGCCGAGTATATTTTACATGGAGCAAATAAAAGAGAAAATAAACCCTTTATCGTATAGAGAAATTAAAAGAAAGGTGGAATGTAGGATACGTTGGAAATTACTCCACCGACGAGAGTCTAGCTCTTAAATAAGAAGAAGAAGAAAAGAAAATTTTAACTTGTACGAGTAGCTTCGTGAAATGGCCATAGGAGCTCAAATCCAGAAAGCGCTGGTTTATTGTTGTATTCGTCGATGTTCTATTGTTTTTGCTCCATTTAACCAAACGTACTTGAGCAGAGCTACACAAACGAACGGCTGCTCTACCCAATGGGCTATCATGGGCATCATACAGGACATTTGGGTCGATTTGTGTAACATTGTCCCCAAATAATTTTTTTTCATCTCATTCCACCGCATAACTGCGTCCTGTCCTGGACATGATGGCCCATTGGATAGAGAAGCCGTAATAATATTCCAATTAAATCTGTATAGGTACTAATTAGCGTATTCCGGATTGAGCTCAAACCCTTGAAGTGTAAATGTTACTAGGTCTACATAAAACTTACGTGGCTTCCACTGGCACGTCGGGGTCACCAATGAGTCGTTCGGCCTTGGCCTGAGGAGGTGGGTACGGCTGGATCAGGGGATGTGTGTGGTAGACTACTCCTGGGAGCAACTCTTCAATGTCGTCCTAGTGAAATACAAGTCGAGTTAAGTCAAATCATTTAATGCATAAAGCTATTACACAGGGCCACTGTTTGCAGCCTTAAAACGCGTGTTTCATAAACGCATGACTATGGCGCGACTCTAGCTATCTATCACCTGTATCGATACTGTATCGTGTTTGTAGCGCCGCAAAAAGTCACCGTGTGTTACCGCTTTTAGGCATATGTAAATACCTGAGTAAATTTGAATGGCTTGACAAACTAAACCTCTGTTTATGGACAGGCGACAAGAGAGTCGTGCTGCCAGGTGACTATGGAAACGCCCACGTCTGACTGATATTATTCTTGTATTCGCCTCCAGCCTGGTTTTAGAGTCACAATACTCTACGCCCTGGAACTGGATCCTTCCACTTTGATGTTTTCTTAGGGTCTTCATACAGGACAAAGTCCCTTAGGGTACACAAGAAGGCACCATGAAGCAGGTTAGTGTTTCTAGCTTGGGAATTCTAAGGAGCCAGAAGTACTTTGTCTTATGGCTAAGACAATGTACCTCTGGCTCCTGAGATTTCCTCCCACTGCCGATCCCTGGCCAGGTCGTTGATTCACAATTTTCACCTGACGGCGAACATTTCACGCCCCGGAACCATTTCACTTTGATACTTTCTTAGCATGTCTCAGTGCGTTGCCTCGCAGCCCTTGTTTCAGACAAACCTGTTGCCCTGGACAACGAGTGTTAGAGGAAAATTTCCTTCTGGCTACGCATCAAGGCACCATAGTGCAGTTGAGTGCCTGTAGCTGATATAAGACATCGTACCTCTGGCTCCTCAGAGTCCCAGCACCTGATGTGTACGCAGAAGTTGCCCGTGGCAACAAGTCACAGAGGATAACGAGTTACCTATCTATCATGGCACCATGGTGGCATTCTGCAGAATTTGTATAAGACAATGTACCTCTGGCTCCTCAGAGTCCCAGCACCGGATGTGTACGCAGAAGTTGCCCGCCGTGGCAACAAGTCACAGAGGATAACGAGTTACCTACCTAGCATCAGGGCACCATGGTGGCATCCTGCAGAGTTTGTATAAGACAATGTACCTCTGGCTCCTCAGAGTCCCTGCACCTGATGTGTACGCAGAAGTTGCCTGTGGCAACAAGTCACAGAGGATAACGAGTTACCTACCTAGCATCATGGCACCATGGCGGCACCCAGCAGAATTTGTATAAGACAATGTACCTCTGGCTCCTCAGAGTCCCTGCACCTGATGTGTACGCAGAAGTTGCCTGTTGCAACAAGTCACAGAGGATAACGAGTTACCTACCTAGCATCATGGCACCATGGCGGCACCCAGCAGAATTTGTATAAGACAATGTACCTCTGGCTCCTCAGAGTCCCTGCACCATCAGGTGCCACAGGCAACTTCTGCGTACACATCAGTGTACGCAGAAGTTGCCTGTGGCAACAAGTCACAGAGGATAACGAGTTACCTACCTAGCATCATGGCGGCACCCAGCAGTATTTGTATAAGACAATGTACCTCAGGCTCCTCAGAGTCCCTGCACCTGATGTGTACGCAGAAGTTGCCTGTGGCAACAAGTCACAGAGGATAACGAGTTACCTACCTAGCATCATGGCGGTACCCAGCAGAATTTGTATAAGACAATGTACCTCAGGCTCCTCAGAGTCTCTGCAGCTGATGCCAGTGGAACATGGCCTGGAGATCTCCGGCCTGGATGCAGGGTCACAGCCGCCGCCAGAAGGCGTGCACTCCACCCCCCGCACCTGGATCCCTTCGCCGCAGGATACTGAGCACTGGAGACCAAATATCACATTATTGCACAGCAGTAAATTATAAAATGAGAACCATCATGCCCGCTGGTATTACACCTAAATATGCAGACTAAATAATGCAAGTAGAGGCAAACTGAACTGGAACTATAAATAGTGCAGCATTATATTGATCGCAGGCTATTTACGGAAAGAGTTTCCTTTTGTTCAAACCAATTTTAAACTGGGCTATTTTATGTCATAAATCCTACTCTGTTAACAGTTTCAGAGGCAACTAGCAGAGTGTACTTTTTATTCAGTTTCATCTTGTGGCACGGGTATTTTCACGAGACACTATTTTCACTATAAGGATACGTAGCATAAAGTCTATAAGTTTTTTTCAAAGATGTCATATCTGAAACAAGCTTATGTGCCGACTGTACTTTTTTTTTGCAAAATCGTCAAACTGTATATATAGTTGCTTTGCGCACCTTCTGTCTCTATCATAAGATCACCTATATGGTGCTATATATTGCATTATCACCGAACTTACATAAGTACATACAGCCTTAGATACCGGGAGGTGGCTGTCAAACGGTTTGCAATTTTTTAAGGAAAACTTACATAGCTGGCACAACACATCTTCGCATATTCACCCTAAAACTTTGACGTATATTCTCTACTCTCTACTCATAAACTTTTCTACGAATCGTAAACCACTTCTCGGAAAAGAAAAACAAAGAAACGAGAGCTGAATGAAGACAACTCAAGTTTCCGAACCTTTGCGAGTAGCTAAAAAAACCATTCCAATTAGCCAAAGTTCAAAGGCTGGTTTTTACTTTAGCTAACTATGTCGCTCGTGGCGTAAGGAATGCATTGTTGAGTCGTGGTTAAAGCGGCAGCGGGGAGTGAAAAGTAGTAAAAATCATTGTTGTATACAAAAACAAATAATTTATGCACGGTAAGGAGTAGTTTGGCAGACAATATAGAAGGCAAGGCGAAAGATCAGGTAAGGCTGATTCCGTATAATTAAATATCATAATTGGATTAATATCTCTGTCTGAATAAAACGGAGAAACAAGTTTTTCAAGTGACTATGCTTTTATTATCCACACACCGGTCGCCGGCGCGGGTCGGGCGCGGGTCGGGCGCGGGCCCGCGCAAGTTGTAAAACATTGAAAGTATTGAAACTACACTTCAAACACACATCGGACGCCGCGTTCGATCCGCGCCCGCGACCGGTGTGTGGAGGCCTTTACTGTCTTACTTAGGTAACTATATTCGTACATTTAACAACTATACTGTTATCTCGCTGCCCCAATATTATAGGGTTTTATGTTACATTGTCGGGGTACTTCAATTTAGACCTAGTGTCACTCTGACAAAGTTCAAATTTCAAGTTGATAAAAATGCAACATAGAATAGAACCCTATAATATTGGGGCAGCGATCCATCAAATACGAAATAGTTTGGTGGTCTTGGAGCGTATTTTACTATTTATCCTCAAGAACCAATAGGTCAATGACATCATTTTCATTATGTCGTTTTGAATTCTTATGGCAACACATTCACGCAAACTGACAAAGCACTATGTCAAACTTTAATTTACGTGAGCTCGATAGTCGCGGCCATAGGTATTTTAAATTTTATATGAACTTGATTACTATTTTTTATGCTTTGCTAAATAGACTTTCTTTATACTGTTTTGCTAAATAAATTATTTCTGAACTCAGAATCTCAAAACACAGTAGGATAAATTACAAATAGTTTACTTCAAAAACAAAGTTTAAACCGACTTCAAATCAGTAGCCAAATTGCTTCAAGTTTGCGTATAAAATTTTAAGAGTTCCCTCGATTTCTCTAGGATCCCATCATCAGAACTGGATTTTTGTGATAACGGGACCAGTTTCGGAGAATATGCTTTCAAATATTGTTTTTTTTTTCAAATCGGTTCATATATTACCGAGTTATCGCGTAACAAACACACAAAAAAATATAAAAAAAATACAGACGAATAGAGAACCTGTTTTGAAGTCGGTTAAAAAGGTAAAAAAATAAGAAATTTAAAGGAAGCCTTAATTGTAGTCTTTGATTTGCAAAAACTATTCTAAAAATGTTGGATTGTTCTCAGTTCTAAACTTAGACCAGCAGTCAAAGGAGCCAAAACGCAGGTATCCAATTTGAAGCATATTGTCCTAAGCTTAAGCTCCTTCCAGCTCACCTGGCTTCTTAATCGCTGGCATCCAGACCACAACCTGAACTCGGAACTTGCTCAACTTGTTAGTCTACGGGGTTGTGTCGAAACTTTGACAGCCCAAGTTGAAAGTTTGCGTTGTCTTCGCTTTGGGTCAATTAATTATACTTCGCCGCTCCCATGTTAATTGGGAAATGAAATAGTTTGTTGAATCATTGTGATGAAATGGAACTTATTTAACTAATATATATGTTTTAGGAAATTACAAAACTAATGGTGTCCGAGCCCAGAATCATCATCAGGGGGACATGACATATCTGCGCTGGATCGGCACCGTTGGGAGAATGGGAGAGGCTCGTGCCGCCAAAAGAGTGCCCTGCGGCTTTACCACAAAAATTGAATCTCGGAGTTCGTATATATCCGTCACTGTGACAAATATTATAAGTGCGATAGAGACGGAGATATTTGAATTTCGAATTTCGATGTTCGTGGTTGCAGCTCAGAGGTTTTCTAGCGGTAGACGGCTGATCGGCCAACCAAGGTATCGCTGGATCTATCCAGCGATACCTTGATTGAACTCTAGTTCAAAAAAAACCTTTGCCAGCTTTAAACAGCCGATTTTGTCCGTGGATAAGCTGCTGCAAGATCCACTTTGGGTCAAAAGATGTTTTTAGAGTACTGTTAAATTAAAAAAAATAAATTTATGAGGATGACGTTAAACGTTAACAAACCAATTCATTCTACTGTTCTATTGAGGTGTACAATAAAGAGTATTTATGTTGTTGTTGATGTTGTTAATTTGTAACTACTAGGAATGAGACTTTAGTATACTCGTGTCAATGTTTTCAAAACGTACAACACTCGAAGAAGCACATAAACCGTTATCAATTTTCGAGCGGATATCAGCCTTTTGAAATGGACATGATATTTTAAGCAGCGTCATATTCACGATGCAGCCAGTCTAAACAATATGCCAGCACATCCTTTAACTACCCCGCAATGAAAACCCAACCTTAAACTAGCCAGGTAAGGTCAAATTTGGATCGATTGGAATGAATATTAGAAATTATCTGTTGCATTTTCAACAGAACGGAAGGGAAGGCTGTCGATAAAGTAATTGACTTATATCGTGGGTTGGTTTTCATAGTGTTTATACTTAAAATTATGGAAATTTGCACTACGAACGCCGTTTTTAGGGTTCGTAATCCACAAGGAACCCTTATAGTGTCGTCATGTCCGTCGGTCCGTCCGCGCTTTAGGTCCATATAATCATACTAGAAAGCTGTAATTCTGTATGAGTATACAACACAATCAAGGCCAACCAAATCGTAAAATAAAATCTTCCAAAATATTATTTTTAGGGTGGGTACCTCCCCTACACATAAACTGGGGATGTTATTTTTTTGTTAATTCCGTGGTGTGGCTTGTCGTTAATAGAAAGAAAGAAAGAAATAAAGAAAATACATTTATTTAACGTCACAAAATTACACAATAAAAAGAACAAGCAAAATAAAAGACTTAAATACTAGGACGTTAAATATGATTCCCACTCAGCATGACACATGATGACTAAATAGCTTAGATCATCATCAACAGTGAACCAAAGAACAAGTAATAGTACAAAGTGAACCGACAAATAATAAGATACCTATCATAAAACTGTCGCGCTGTGAAGACCTCAGAAGCGATCTACGGCCATTTTGCTTTTTTGATACAAATACATTTGTGGAGTTAACATAACTGACACTGCGAGACGAGAATATATAACCTTCTGTTTCATGCACAAGACAGGACCCGCTGAGTCACGTGCGATGCGTTACAAATGTCAGTGATGTTGTGATCGTTTCGCTTTGGGGGAGGCCTATGTTCAGCAGTGGACGTCTGTCGGCTGATATGATGATGATGATGATGTTAACATTTAACTTGGAAGCATTTTTCAATAGGTAACGATTTACCTATTGAAAAATGATTCCAAGTTAAAGTACATTGCTGTTGTATTAAATAAACAAATTTTCACACTAATGTTAACGCCACAAACAAATAACTGATCGCCATCACGGAGCTCAATAATTTCCGGTTCCATTTCACCAAAGCACCTCAAGAAACCGCCGCAATATCAACAA
The DNA here is from genome assembly GCA_963854355.1 of Epinotia brunnichana. Lineage (NCBI taxonomy): Eukaryota > Metazoa > Arthropoda > Insecta > Lepidoptera > Tortricidae > Epinotia > Epinotia brunnichana. The sequence continues at coordinate 48,404,556 of OY977937.1, forward strand.
TTTTCTCTTTCGCTTTAACAGCAACAAAGTCCAGTAAGTAGGTATAAAAGTATGCATATTACCAGCCACGTACCTCCTATAAAACCCGGGCAACACTAAAAGTATTGAAAACTTAACAATGTTGCTACCGCTACTTAAGAAACTGAATAAAAGCGAACAAAGGATGTTGTAAATATCCTCGATAATGTAAACTCGGTAACATTAGTATCTAAGTTGGAAGCAATCACTATAGCTGTTTTCTTATGCTATCAGAATAAACGGAACTTCAAGTTAAAGTTTCAGAGTTTACTGGGCGAGATAACAATTTGACTGAGATTCCGGTTTGGAAGGAAAGTATAAAGTAATTTTTATGAAAGGAGTTTGTGTCTTTGTGTTAAGTGTTAACTTTAACTAGAAGACTTAATCATGAAGTTAAAGTTAGGTCTTCAATTTACTCTAACTGCTGTACTTCAGTATGACTTTACAGGGATGCCAGCAAAATTAATAATCTTAAGAGGACACCTACAGTCAAACTGTTCAAACAGGGAGCAAGAAAATGTAATAGATTAGGTTTTGTGTTCCATTGTTTAGTAATAAATAAATATCACTGCAATATCACATCTTCAAACCCACAATCGCTAGAGTTGCCAAAACAAAAGCGCATTTTATTTCTGTCATGTCTGTATTTCTATTGAATAGAATATAATGATGACATTTATTCAGGGAATAATAAATCATAAGTAAAAAAAATAACAAAACACATTAACAAATACATCGAAGACGTAGATCGGGATGTGAACCTGAAATGGCCTCCACTCAGCAATGCAGTTGGCACGGCTAGCGTGATCAACGGCGCTGGTTTTCTGTGGAGCCAGCCATATGGTGGTATTGCCATTAGGACGTGTCATATATTTCGGAACGCATTGTTATTCCAGTCTTTCCTGTGGACATTGTCAAAACTACAGCCGATTTTTTGGCAGATCTCTTTATCCGCATAAAAGGCGTGTCTTCATTTTTAATTTTATGTGATAAAAAGCTTTTTACATGTGCATGATAAGCCCCTTGACTTTTGTTTTTGTGACTATGTCTGACCCATAAACTGTAAAATGTTTATTCAATTGTAAACTCACCCCAGACCATGGTCCTTCGACCCAGACAGGACAGTCCTCGGTGTTACAGGGCTGGGTGGACCGCGGTGCCAGCGACACGCAGCCAGGGTCTGAACTCGAACCTGCGAACAAAATAAATTAGCACGTCTTCTTGTCACTTTAACAATAACCAAAAGAGCAGTTTTTAGGGTTTAATTCAGTGGTAACTAAACTTTCGGAATAACTTATGGATCTCTTCGATTATATGGACGATGAATCCATACATGAAGTCAACATCGGCAACTTGTCTTGTTTGCTATGTGACCGCCAGCATATCTCGAGTTACTTAGTCTTAGGGTACCTACCCTTTAACAGGCATTTAATTGGGTCAATCAACATTTCTGCTGCTAGTTGTCATGGTTACTTTTTCCAACTGTGATTTTACTGGTTTAAATCCACCAAACGGTTTGGTTGTCATTTTTAACCTTAATCTTATGGGCTATCTTCTAAGCATGCTATGTATAATATTTTTTAAGAAACGCTACCTGTCTTCTGTCTAACGAGACGGAATAACGACAAGAAATAGTTGATTGATCTGACAAAGGAAATTGAAGGATTGCCTCGGACTCAACTTGATAGAAATTCACGGATGCTTTAACTGCTTTCCTTTTTTGACTTATTGGTGTTAAAAACTGAAACCTCACCACTCTGGACGTCTGTATCCATACTGTATTCTAGTATACTGGTACAGTCAGCATCAGATAGTTAGTAGCAGCCAAGGTAGCCAAATATATCGCAACACGTATTTATTACTATAGGAGTGAGGATGTCATCATCATCATCATAATATCAGCCGAAAGACGTCTACTGCTGGACATAGGCCTCCCCCAAAGAGTGCCAAAATGACCTCACAGAGACAAGTTTACTACAAGTTTCGGTGATAATCATCCTACTCGTAAGGACGCTTCTGTGATGTAAGTGCGGTATTAGTAAGGTGTCAGCTGTCAGTGTAGTAGTGCCGACGACCTCTGTAGCCTAGTTGGTAGTGACCCTGCCTACGAAGCCGGAGGTCCTGGGTTCGAATCCCGGTAAGGCCATTTATTAGTGTGAAGACTGTGAAGAGTCATGGATGTATTCTTTCATCATCATATCAGCCGAAAGACGTCCACTGGTGGACAAAGGCCTCCCCCAAAGACTGCCAAAATTACCGGTCCTGCGCCACACGCATCCAGCGGACTCCCGCGACCCTTACCAGGTCATCAGTCCACCTTGTAAGGATGTGTTACGATATATTTGGCTACTTTGGCTGCTACTAACTATATGACGCTGATTGTACCTATACTATACCTACCATACAATATCAGAAGTTCTCACCAGGTTCGTAGGCGTCCGCTCTGGTCATGTTGGCCGAGCGTGCGCACAGCACGCGACGCGAGCGCACCCCGCCGCCGCAGGTCGCACTGCACGACGACCAGTCCCCGACGTACCACCTGTGGGACAAGAGTTATTTGTTCAACAAGAGAGCAAAGTAGATTTTTGCTGCGAGTGTTGATGTTGAGTCCCGAGCAAGCGAAAGATTCTATATTTGAATCACGAGCGTAGCGAGTGATTCAAAATTAGAATCTTGAGCGTAGTGAGGGACTCAAAGGCACGAGATGCAAATATCTTTGCTCTCGTGTGATACATACAACTTTTCACCTCAGCAGTGAGAACATCGTCACGTTAAAAAATATATCGCTAGGCTTTTACGCACCTATAATATTCTGAATTTTGTCCTACGTTACGTAAGTACGTAGATGTCGATTGAAGCCCACACTATGATGTGTCACCAGTGCTCGATATCAAAATTAAAAAGATACTTTGACTCACGGAGTGAGCAAAATCGCATTTTGCTCACTGTTTTCATGCATCAAAATATGCTTGTTCGAGCTGCTGAGGTGAAAATGCCTTTGGTAGAAATAAACTTACTGATAATTAGAACGCACCACATGTGGGACAAATGTCATGTACAGTCAGCATCATAAAAATGTATACACTTTTGGTGGTTCTACCACCAAAAGTGTTTACATGTTTATGATGATGACTGTATAAGATACAACTCACCAGTGGCGGCGCGTGAAAATATTCGATGGGCAACCCGGAACAAAAAAGTCATGAAAGAGTTTAGAGTAAATATAACTATATGCTTGCCTAAGAAGACATTTTAGGCAAGGTGGGAATCGGCTTGTATGGGCGCTCCGCCACTGCAACTCACAAATGTCTTATACAATTCACTAATTATACCTACACAACAATAATTAAAACCACCTTGCACCTATGGGATAAATGTCTTCTATGGTAGTCCGCTGGATGCGGGTGGCGCAGGACCTGTCATTTTGGCACTTTTTGGGGGAGACCTATGTCCAGCAGTGGACGTATTTTGGTTGATATGATGATGATGATGATGATCGTGGTATTAAGGGGGTTCTTCATGATGTGCGTGGTATTACTGATTAGCGAAAAGGTTTTAAAAAGTGACACGCTTGTCGGGAATCGTGTGTTTTTATGAGGAACAAGCAACCGAAATGCAGTGCAAAAGTCAAAGAAGAGTTTCTTTGACTTTTGCACTGCATGATGTTACTATTATTGTTAAATGCGTACTAATCGACCGACACACGGTTGACTGGAGAAGCGGTTGGATAAAAAAAAAACAGTTGGCAAGTCATATTAAAGGGTGAATCCAGGGGCACTGCTACCTTTATATGTATAAGTTTCTGTCAAAAAATTTGATTTGATTTGATTTGATTTTGATTTTATTGCGGAGTTCCTACGGCCACCTTCCAGCTCCCTCCAAGTCATCATAACATTGCATTGTCATGCGATATACATATATGCTTGCAAAATTTCAGCTTAATTGGCTAACGTGAAGTGACTGAAAAATGGATTGCAAATTTTGACGGACAACTTACATACTTACATATTTACATACATACGAACAGTGCAAGTTAATGTAAAGCTTGTAATAAAAACCAAAGAAATTCTGAACGCTGCTATTGAGCCTCGTGGTATAACGGAGACGGTAAAACAAGGCTTTGACTAATTGCAACTAGAGAGTTATAACAAGGAGCGTACTTTTCATGCCGATGACATCAATTTGACGTCACGTACCATTTAATAAAATGTATGTATAAAAACAAAACAAAAAGTTTAATTTACGTTTCACGTATCAAGTAGGTACCTATTAATTATTCCACGTGTGAGTAGATTACTTTTGAAGTAATTCGTACATGATTAAAATGATTGACGACTAATGATTAATAATTACACTAAAACTATTTAGGATCATCCTATATGCAGCGTGACGTCAAATTGATGTCATCGGCATGAAAAGTACGCCCCCTGGTTATAACACAGAATATCCCATCGGGCACAGCGGAGTGTCACCGAACAGAAGACTGTACCCGTATTAACACTAAGTACTTGCTTTGTTGGTGGTGTTTATGTTGTGTTCCTCGTGGACACACAGTGATACAAACGCCATAATATATCGATGCATGGTGATGGATATATTATGGCTAGTGTCGCGATACAGTCTAGTTTGTATCGCTGCAGAAATTCGCAGTGTGTAACCCCTCTAAGGTCGCCAGAGCTTCCGCGCGATGTTGAGAGTGAGTAAAACAGTAAGTGGTGCTGCAGTTAATGATGATGACTGGTGACGTACTTAAACGGACACGGATGCGTGTTGCACGGCATGATGGACGCCTGCGGCTTGCTGGACGCGTCGCAGAGCTGCTCCGGCGCATCGGAGCCCGTCAGGCGATCGCGGCATACCGCTAGCGACATCTTGTAGCCTGGGGAAGAAGGTAAAGGTAACATTGGAAATATTCTAAATTTAAGAAAGAAAGAAGACATTTATTGACTACACAAAAACTCACAGAGGCAAGATTACTACTAGTTTCGGTGATAATCATCCTACTCGTAAGGACGCTTCTGTGATGTCAGTGCGGTATTAGTAAGGTGTCAGCTGTCAGTGTAGTAGTGTCGACGACCTCTGTAGCCTAGTTGGTAGTGACCCTGCCTACGAAGCCGGAGGTCCTGGGTTCGAATCCCGGTAAGGCCATTTATTAGTGTGAAGACTGTGAAGAGTCATGGATGTTTTCTTTCATCATCATATCAGCCGAAAGACGTTCACTGCTGGACATGCAAAGAGTGCCACAATGGCCGGTCCTGTGCCACCCGCATCCAGCGGACTCCCGCGACCTTTACCAGGTCATCAGTCCACCTTGTGGGGGGCCTACCCACGCCGCGCCTTCCGGTACGTGGTCGCCACTCGAGAACCTTTCCGCCTCAACGGCCATCGGTTCTACGTGCAATGTGCCCCGCCCACTGCCTGTTTTATTTGTATTTAAGTATTTATTTACCCAAATAAATATGTAAATATGTCGTTGTCTAGTACACATAGTACTTAGCTTTGCTTAGTTTAAGTCTGTTTAATGTGTGCTTCTTGATTGGCGTGGGATAATAAATACTGATAATGCACCTACGTACAAGTAAGGAAGTGAAAACTGACTACGTAATGATTATCGCTGCTAAGACGCCCTCGGCGGGGTCTCAGCAGGCGTAGCATGGTTACCATCTTATCACTTATCGCTGTCGATAAGACATCCGTCACGTTCTAACAAGAGCACGAGTGCGAGAGTGATGGATGTCTTATCCACAATGATAAGTGATATAATTTTCTTAAAAAACAAAGTTTTAACCGACTTCAAATCAGTAGCCAAATTGCTTCAAGTTTGCCTATACATATTGAAGAGTTTCCTCAATTTCTCTAGGATCCTATCATCGGAACTGGATTTTGGTGACAACGGGACCAATCTGGAAGTAGGTAATAAGCTTTCAAACAAAGAAATAATTTTTCAAATCGTGTCGTAAATTACCGAGTTATCGCGTATCACACACAAAAAAAATACAGTCGAATTGAGAACCTCCTCCTTTTTCGAAGTCGGTTAAAAATGGCAACCATGCTACATATGTAGTGCATAATTGTTTTCCATCGTTTTTTTCACGGAAATGTACGAACGTGTCTTGCTATTTCAGTCGGCCACAGTACAAAAATAACTGAGGTTGACTGAAGTAGCATCACAAATACGAACGTTTCTGAGAAAATACGATGGAAAACAATTAAGCACTACATCTATACGGCCGCAGTTTGTAGTCGTTTTTCGCTATAAGGCAAAAATACGGTATCTGATACAGGGGAGACCTACAAAAATATTGCCATTGACTGTGTTAATAAGAAGATTTTATACCACAAGCAAATTCACGATTTCAGGTGAAACAAGCAACTGAAACGCTCCAAGAATATAAATTCACCTCCAAAAAACAAATAAAGGCAAGAAACTTCCAGTGTTTAAATAGCCATTAGAGAGAGCTCTCAGAAACCAAATTACTAAACACGGATATAAAACAAACTGTGAGGCTGCGAAATATCTAATAACAGGCACCCATGATGCCTCATGTCAAAATTGATAATGTCGTGTTGCTAAATGTATAGTAAACCATTAAATTATTATTGACCCGGGTATGTCCTTAAACTACGGCCAAGACCACCGGGGGATGGGCAGCAGCATCCCTTATACGATGGAAATACTGCGATCGCCGACCCGCATGCCAAGCGTGGCGATTATGGCATATACCCACCGTAGGTATACCCCTCAAAATGCACAACACAAATTATTATAATAAAGTATAAATTATAATTTAGATCATAAAAAGATATAGACCTTGAAAGTTCATTTTTTTATTCTGACAAGAGCATAAGTTTGCGGATGTCACCTAATCTAGTGAGTAAGTTTGCTTAGTCTCTGGTGCCCCGCTAGAACTGACATTCCAATATGGCGGCCTGATGGAAGACGTGCGTGATTCACGCGCTTGTAGAACAAGGCCGCCGCGTCGCACCGTATCGTCACAGTATCGCATTGCATTCGCGCGTCACCGCATCGGATCGCTTCGCAATTCTGTTCGCTTTGAACCGCCTACGTAGGACGCAGCCCACTGAGTGGAACTCAGTAACTCATCCAGTGTCAAAGCATCGTTGTTCAAGACGGACCATGGTAATGAGCGATTAGCGAGCCAGCGAGTTCCCGTGAATACATAAATATGTAAATAAAGATGGAAGTTCATTACGGCCGGCACTGCAGGCGATATCAAATTTAAAGTCGCTCCAGCTCCCGGTCTTGAGAATGGTCAGACATTTTAGATGAACAAGTGACTGTTTGTTATAAGTACCTACAGTTTTGTTCATTTTACGTCTATTTTGTCTTTTATACGGACGTCACTGACGCTCAGCCACACACGCAAGTGCCGTACTTTTATGGATACTGTATCACAAGCAGCCTATGTCTAATTCGTTTCTGATCTACCAATAAACAGTTTTATAAGTGCAACTCAGTTTATGTTTTTTTTTTGTATCAAATATATTCGTTTGCCTAAGTCTAGATCTAGGCCCAAGAATAGTCATACAGTTTAATTTGTATAAGAAAATTAAGTGTTTTTTTGTTCTTCAAAATTAAAGTCGTAGGTGGAATAGTATTAGGTGTTGCGATATTTGACACAATATTTATTTTAGACATTACATACCCTAGTTTCACCTCGAAATATTAAGCCACAAAAATTCTCATTTATAACTAAGAAAATCCACTCGCGTACCTATTACAAACAACGCAGGCGGAGACGCGAGATAAATAATAGCCTATGTACATTCCGAAGGTCAACTACGTGATGTCGTATTCCTGCTATACGCCGCTGTGAGGATGCTATGAGTCAAGACAAAGTTTGTCTATTACACACTATCTCTTCAGTTTCCGAAAGTTGTAGCAGTTCTAGTTTATGCCAAAATTGTGGTCATTTAACACAATGTACATACGAATAATGCCTCTACGAGTGGTTTCCGTTAAAGGCGGAAAATGCTTCTACGCGCATGCTATATATATATAACACTATGCAGCTTCTATGCACACGTAGCGTTGCTTTCTTCTCGAATGGGTTACAATACACAGTATAAATGCGTAGGCACACAACTATATTCCTCATCAAAAATCAGAGCCATGGTCCTATAATTAATTACTCTAAGGGCAACAAATCTAGAAATGTATACTCCAAGGGCAGAGCACATGCAATTTCATTTTCAGTAGGTACAAATTACAAAATGTGATATAACAGTGATATGTTCTATTCTAGCCCATCATCCACGACACAAATCAACCCCTTTCCCACAATCAACTGACTGAAACTGAATGACATCCACTGGTGCTATTCTAATCATAACCCGACATTGCAATTCAATCTCGGATATGTTGAACTGTCGTAAACAACTAACTACATTTTTTTTTTAAATATTGCGACGCCTGGTAAATAATCCACTATACAAGCCCTAACTGATGGTTGCCCTAGCTAGACAAAAATGCAGGTAAGTACCTCACTCGTCCTTTTAACCCAGCGCATCGTTGGTAGCTCTATCCTATAGTGGTCATATAGGTACTCGTATATCCGAATCGCTCAACTTAAGTGGCAGTGGGCGGGGCACATTGCACGTAAGTAAAACCGATGGCCGCTGGGGCGGAAAGGTTCTCGAGTGGCGACCACGTACGGGAAGGCGCAGCGTGGGTAGGCCCCCCACGAGGTGGACTGATGGCCTGGTAAAGGCCGCGGGAGTCCGCTGGATGCGGGTGGCGCAGGACCGGTCATTTTGGCACTCTTTGGGGGAGGCCTATGTCCAGCAGTGGACGTCTCTCAGCTGATATGATTATGATGGGGTATATGCTCCTGAATCTGCGCAAATACAGTTTGTCTGCAGATCGGGAACTAGCTAAGCAATTCAGCTATAGGTATTCAATTCGTTTTCTTGTTCAACTTCCAATCTCGCGAGTTCACGAGCCAAACTTGCCGGTATAACTGTTTATTTTGTCTACAAAATGAAACCGACTGCATTCTTCTCGGCATAAATGTTATGTTTTTAAGAAGGTAGGGTACAATGGAATTTCATCTCGCTAATAATAGGTGGACTGATGACCTGGTAAAGGTCGCGGGAGTCCGCTGGATGCGGATGGCGCAGGATCAGCCATGGTGGCACTCTGGGGGAGGCCGATGTCCAGTAGTGGACGTCTTTCGACCATTATGATGATGATGAATAGTACTGCCTACTTCTTGCTCTGTAGGTATGTGGTGTTGCGTTCATCGTAGTAAAGTCGCTAGAGCTTCAAAGATGCGCTGTCTTGACAGTGAGGGGCCTAAATTTATCTCTAGCTCCCAACGTAACGAATCCTCTAATTAATAAAGGATTGGCAACGCTGCCGTTTCCTCTAAAGGCGAAGCTTCAATAGGCCATTGCAGACATCGCACTTTTTTGCCACAGTCATGGTATATAGAACAATTAGAGACCGTAACTTGATTATGCTAGTTCGATATTGTTAGCGTACCGCAGGTAGAATAGTTGTACAGAACTAGTTTAAAATGTCGTATGTAATATCGGGGACCGTATATTCCACTTCGTTTTTGCTTGCGGCAAAGTTCGGAGTCACACGCACCTTGTTATTCGCGAGTTCAACTTTGTAAAAACACGTACCTACATTCAAATAGTAAAAAAACTCTATTCATGCAGTTTGAAAGTACAACATAATCGTAAATAAAAGAACAATGTGCTGTTATAATGCAGTATATAATTCTCGTTCATTTGTATGTATGCCTTTTACTTGGTAAGTTTGCTGTGTTGCCATTTTTGTGAAAGAATATCATTAGAGAATTTCGTCTTCTGATTTTGCGAACCGAAATTCCGACGCACTAGTTATTTGTTATACAAGGGTGCAAAGTTGTGTTTTACCCGCGAGTGTGGAATTGAAACACGAGCAAGCGAAAGGGTCCTATAGTTGGTTCTAAAATAGAATCCTGAGCGTAGCGAGTGTTTCAACACACGAGAAATAAAATAAATTTGCACCCGTGTGTAGCACAAAACTTTTCACCTCACTGTAGCGAGGAAAGTGCAACATGCAAAACAACTTTATTTAATTTAAATAATAAATTTGCACCCTTGTATAAAAAAATATAACAAATAACTTAGTTTAATAGTTAGTTTTCCCATACATTTTGAGACCCAGCGCCTGATGAAGGCAACAAGCAATTCTGAAAAGGTTTTTTGTATCGGAGCCCCCTTAAATATTGATTTTATTCTGTTTTTTTTTGTATTTGTTGTTATAGCGGCAACATAAATACATGATCTGTGAAAATTTAAACTGTCTAACTATCACGGTTCATGAGATACGCTCCAAGGTCAAATTACTTTGCCCACTAGTGTTATATACATAATTTTTTGTCGATTCAGTGATTCGTTTTTTGATGTGATAACGTCTCATTAATCGATGAACGCCGACTGCACGCATGAAAAAGTGTGACTCATTGCCCCGTTCCGAACGCCGGATGCGCGCACGAAATATCAACGCACAGCCCAAATCGCTGGTTCTAGAGATTCCATATTTGGCACGTAGGTTCCTTATAAGGTCTAGGGGTGCACTAAGGAAGGATAGGAAAGGACCTTCTAAGGGGGTGAAATGGGGGTCCAAAGTTTGTATGGCTGCACAATGTTTTCTTATGTCGTTATCACGTAAAATTATCGTCCGTAAACCGAATATAGGAAGCAATTTTTTATGTTTCGCTCGCAAGTTCTACACCTCACAGAGCCATTAGTTATCACTTTGGTATGTAGTGACATTACATAATCTACCATAACCGAGTAAAAATAATTATCTAATTGTGAAGTTACTATATGTATCTGTGGCATTCTTGTATTCCGTGTATTCGTACGCCATAAACTAACTCACAAGAAACGAATTCTATCACTGCACGAAACAATTTCAAATCCAGATTTAATGTTCCAAAAAGGGACTGTCCACCTCAAAATCCGGGTCGTCTTAAATTGAGCTTTATACTGTCACATTAGAGTTTATTTGTGTGTGTGATATATTTCGTTTGTTCGTGATTAATGTATTCGTCATTTAAAACTCGGTGGAGCGACGGATTCTCAGAATTGAGGAGCGTTTCAGTTGTCTGAGTACGTTAACCTTAGGTATGTTAGGCAAGTAAACTTTACTATTTTCGTAAAATATGTTTATTAGTACCACGCTATTTTAATACAACATATAGAAAAAGTTGTTCTAATAAACATGTTTTATACTCTAGAATCGGTGTGAGTGCGGTTTTTGAAATCGAAAGTCTTTATTTTATTTATTCGGGGAACCAACAGACCCAGAATCGGTTCCCTGTCGATTTTTGACTTTCGAGCGCTCGACTCTTTCACTCGAAAACTATCAAAAATGGTGAAATGCTATTTTAAAATAGAAATAGAAATTTTAAAAGCGATTGGTATTGACCACTCGTATTCAATTCTATTGGTAGAATGTAAGTGCCTGTAATTTTGGCACTATAATCGTATATACTTTTATTTAATTTTTAAGCGATCTAAAATTAAAAATCAGCCCCCAGGTGTATGTACGGTGAAAAAAAATATATATACAGACTATTTAATTTTTTTTTGACATTGCTTGTGCATGACAAAATTCGCCCGCGAAGGTGACGGGTGAGGGGTTGTTTCAATTTCAACCGCCACGAGCACGGCTGTGTTATGAAAACAAATGTATTATTTTGTATACCCACTATTTTGTTTGTTTTTGTTGTCATACTTGTCATACATATTATGCCATGTACACAAAAACAAAGCAAAAATTTGAACAAATAGGTAAACAAATGAATTTTTGGAATTACAATACGCTACCGAACATGGCCGTAGTCGGTTCACACCCCATTTTTGTTACACCTTGTGTAATTAGTAAACATCAAATAGCCCTTCAACATTGATCCGGCTCGAAGGACCAATCTTGAAGGGCTATCCTGACTTGTGGATGCTGAATATGAACTTCAATTACTTGGTTAAGGATTTAATTTGGGGGCACGGCAGTGCCCCCGCCAAGTCGAGCAAAACAAAGAGGCACGGCCGTACCATCCTTTTCTCGAAGCCATTCAGGCCATTTTCAACATCCTGTAATTTTGTGCTGGCTAAAGCTAGAACCCTGAAATTCTGGGCATAATATGGCTAACATATGATATCATTCAATTTGAACTTTTAGTTTAAGAACTATTGTCCGTCAAAGTTCGTTAGTTTTGTCACTGACATACTCACTGATAATGATCACGCTAATTCTAAGGTACTTCTAGCAGACCCACAAGCTCCAAATTTCAAACGTAATTAGTTTTAAGCCGAATAATTCATAAAAAACCTAAAAATATTGCAATTTCAGTCACGTTTCAGAGATATACAATCCTATGCAAATACATGCGATTACAAAGTTACTTCCTGCCTGCAAAACTATGCAAACGTTATTTGCGGTTGGTAAAATAACATTCCCATACAAAGTCTACAAAAAGAAATGAGATCCCTGTAAGTGTGATTACATAGTTTTAGGTACCTATGCAAAAATTTGTAAATGCAGTAAAGTTGTGTGATTCCCAAGTTGCAGAATTTTATTTAGCAAGCAAATAAAGATTTATAAGAATGCCTCACTTGGCTCTACAAAACATCTCACCACTTTTTACTGTGAAAGAGTTTCGAGACTTGGCCTATTTTTTACATGGAATGTTTTTTATGGGATAAAATATTAATACAAAATATAATGCGGAGCCGAGTCGTGCCCGCGGTGGTAGATAGATAAGTCACGTGATCACTTGACTGCCGCCCCTCGGTGACACCTCACCCCGGGGTCACCCCGCTGGGGTGATTCGCGACATGCATCAAAGCCTAATCAGACCTACCCTATCCAATACTAGACAATGTCACGTTATTTCAATTAAAATATTGAGCCTGCTGTACTCTCTCTACCTCTGTAGTAGACTTCGACTTCTGCTCAACACGTGGGTAGACATGCGCGAAACAGCGCTTCAAAAAGTAATGCTATATCACATCACTCTTTCTTCAAAATAGTAGTTTATGTGACTGTACATAATGAAGGGCATTAAACACGAGTGTGTCGGCTCGTTTCATAATAACATCACACGAGTGTTTTAATGCCTAATTATGTACAGTTACATACACTGCTTTATCTATCCACATATCATAAGCCTCCATGATACATTCAGGAGCCGCATATTAAGACGTTGCTTTGTTTTCTGGCAGCTGTCATAGTTTTTTTTTAATTCAGAGTGAAACTAGAGTCAGCTCTAACTATCATAACGTTCGATATCTTACTTACGTGCGACATTTGTCAAATTTGTATGCAACTTGACAATTCATTTCGAACTAAACGTCATCTCGACTGATATTAGAATAGAAGTCAAATCAAATTTCTTTGTTTTTCAGAGATGTTCGAAATTTAAATGATATAATATTATCGAAAACGATGTTATTATTTAACAATAATAACATTTTCACAGATAAGAAATTTGTTCTAACAAAACAGTCTGTTTTTATGGTAGTCATAATGTGCGGTTCTTGAACGCATCATGGAGGGTTTATGATATTTGGATAGATAAACGTGATATTACACTGAGATAACACATCACACATCACTCGAGGCATCGAAGACTGAGAGCGAGCGAGCATCGAGAGTTCGAGTGCGAGCGGAATAGCAATGATAGCATGGCAGACATCACACGCATCACACAATCACAGCTCACAAGTGTCATTACACATTACGTGGACTGTGTATAGACTTGTACCGAACTTTCTTACACATGTCTACACGTGGGTACAATCGATAAGGAGATTTTCATTGAGTCCATAGATCGACCGGTTTTGACGACCGGTTAGCCTAGCTAGTGGATGCCTATGACGCTGAAGGTCCTGGGTTCGAGTCCCGGTAAGGGCAAATATTTATGTGATGAGCATGAATATTTGTTTCTGACTTTTGGATGTTTTCTATTATATATTTTATCCATTAAATATATAGGCTTCTTGTAACCATAGCACAAGCCTTTATTGAGCATACTATGGGGCTAGTTTGATTTGTGTAAAATTGTCCCCTTTTTTTTTTTAGATCGTGCTGTTGTGTTATAAATTCATCTCTCTGCAGTGAAACTAGCAACAGCAGGTATTTTAAAGGGTTGTGACATAGTATAGACATTGCCAATCTTTATATTATAACTTACCCAGCTTTAACGAAAAACGTTCAGTGTTGTGAGCGATGGACTAGCAACCTATCACAGCGACTTCACATTTTGTCGATCTTTTATACCCAAATTTTATGCTAAAAGTGGCGCTGGAACATAATTTTCATTTGCTCTGCCTACCCCTTTTGGGAATGAAGGCGTGAATATATGTATGTATGTTGACTTCCAATAATAAACAACAGGATAGCAAGAACATTTGCCAACAGTTGACATTCCGCTATAATTTGTCGCCTATTAACAATAAAGTATTGCCTTAATTTGTCGGTTCATTCATTAACACCGCGCTTCGCTTTTGTTAACGAGGATTGCGTTGAGTTTGATTTATGAATTAATTTCATTGTTTCATTTCCAACTACTCCTGTCTTTACGTTTCACATTAATTTTCGGGCACACTTTACGCATTCCAATTTTATTTTTGTGTATTTCGCACGATTTTCTGTTAACGGTAAAGCGAGCGTGCGGTATACAGCAAAAATAAATCAAAATTAAATAGCTACGCATTAAATAACCATGATGACCTGAAATACTTACACCTAGTTAAACATAAACATAACACAAGGACAATGACCGCGGGCAAGTATGAAGTACCTAGAGTGTTCAATTACTATAGAGATAGGACACTAAAGAAACGCATACCTGCCATATATACTGAACACCCTGCCCGCGGACATTGTTCATGAATCTAATAAAGCTAGATTTAAGTATCGATTAAAAAAATACCTCATGGATGCAGTGTAGAAATCTCCTTTCACGTTTCTACTGGGCATTCATGAGATAGATAATTACCTCAATATTTAAGACACTTCAATGTATGTTAATGCTGAAGAGAAATGAGACTGTAATTTTTGACTACACAGTCAAACTGAAAAATTTAGTTTTGTAGAGCAATGTATCAACGTATTTACAACTTTTTGTTGTTAATAAATAAATAATAATTAAACGTAACCTGGGAATGTCTTTGAATCGTTCCCCTAAGCGTTTAATCAACTAAGAAGCTTAGAATAATAACGCCTAGAAGCGCAGTTCACGCGCAACGGTGAGGCCACCAAAACTCAGCCATAAATGGCGTAGTACGCCGATCGGTGGAACAAAATTGGTGCGTTTGTGTGCGTATTGGCGCGTGTGAATACGAGTTGATCACATTTACATGAATCCATTTTATGCCTCACGCTTGGCGCGTCAGCCGTATGAAACTATCATTCTAGGCGTTATTATTCTAAGCTAAGAAGCTGCTAAACTTATTTGAGCTGAATTATTGTATTGTGAGTGTTGTGTGTAACCCGACATTGAACAATGCTGAAGAAAACGAGGGTAGATTCTCGCCTTCTCCGCTGCCCCCGCCTGCGCCTGCGCACACCAGCCAACCGAGCAGCGCGCGGGCCCGCAGTGCTAAACGCCGGCAACGCGTGTGCTCATGACTAAGAACCGCGAATCAGTTCGAAACATCGCTGCACCAATATTATAGGGTTCTATGTTACATTATCGGGGTAGGTACTTCAGTTTAGACCTAGTGTCACTCTGACAAAGTTCAAATTTCAAGTTGATAAAAGAGCAACATAGAACCCTATAATATTGGGGCAGCGACATGACAAGCGATTTTCGAAATGATGACGCTACTCTTCACAACGGTGGCAAACATACATATTTATATGGCCCTCTGATAGAAAGTCATCGTAATCTATGGACGGCTACGACTCCAGACGAGTTATAAGCACGCCCCTTTATTGATTTCAGGAACAGCAAAAATGACGCTATGAAACAAATGCGCTGTGTTATAAATGGAGAAATCTTGTGACTGGTAAATTGGGCAGTTGGCTTATGTTAAAATGTAGCCTTTAGACGCTTGTAACTCCAGGATTGCCAAAGGCGCGATGCCGATCCTTTAATAGTTATTTGTGTCACAAGGGAGCAATACAGTATATTTACAGCGAGGGCGGTGTATTAAATACTGAGCGTAGTAAAGGATTCAAGTGTTAACGCCCAAAATGAAGATAATTTTGGCTCCTGCAACCTTTCACACCGACTATGAGGAAAAAAACTTGCAAAAAAAAATTAAAAAATGTATACTTACCTATGTACTATATAAGTATATGTAAAAAATTATGTTCGTTTTTAAACGATTACGATGAAATTACAATCGATTATTTTATTAAGATCTGTGTTCTATTAGCACATTGCGTAAATGCTACAAGCCAATTAATAAATTAAAGAAAGTAGCTTGAACAGAAAAATTGCATTTTGCTCCCTCTCGTCGTGGACCAAAACTTACTTTTCTGAATGAGAGGTGTGAAAACAATATACACTCCTTTCTTGAGGAAACCCATAATGTTAGTGCCTCTGGAAAACCTCTACACTTTTAAGTCATTGAGACATTTGAGTAATATCGTTAATCAAATCACATGCACGAATCTCTTTCACCGCCCCTGTCCATCAAACTTCATACAGCGTGTCACGCATCTGAATTGAAGTGGATCCCCCACACAATGTGAATGGGACCCTTTTGACGTGGAAAGTGGAACACACCGCATACCCGATCACTTCAGGGCTATTCACAAAGCGTATCGACTCAGGCCATCGTTATAATATAAGGATCTTCGATTACACATGAGTGGGTACTGTAACGGTTGTAGCACATTTACAGATCTCCTTCCGAAACAGATACTGGTAGTTAATAAGTTTGAATTTGGTATAGAAACCGTTTTTGTTTGATGGAGAAACAGCTGACGGCTTTAGATATCGTGCCTGTGGAACAAGTAAGACGATGTACTGTCAACCAATTTGATTCCTAGGCCATAGAACCTTGCCGTTGTAAATGCTATGTCAATACGGGTAACTAGGATTATTGCGTCGCTATCACAGAGTACTTTTCTATATAGTCGCTATGTAGCAGTTAAAATGACAGGGTTCTACGGTGGCCTAGGAATCAAATTGGTTGACTGTACGTAAAAATTGGTCTGATAATATAGAAGACGAAGTAAGTAAGAGAGGTAGGGCACAGCGGAATGTCATCTCGCTCGTATGTGGAGCAGCCCAACTGGGGAAGTACCTCCACCTTACAGAAGACCGCAGCCATAATAGCACCACTGCTTTGTAGTGTTGCTATATTATTGCATGCTATGAAGCATGTGGTGTTGTGTTCCTGGTGGTGAGTAAGGTCGCTAGGGTGCGCTGAGTTGGGAGTGAGGGACCTGCATGTCTCTATCTGCCAACACAGCGAATCCTCAAGTGCATAAAGGGTTGGCAACGTGCTTGTGATTCTTCTGGAGTCACAAGTGTCCATAGGCGACGGTACCAGCTTAACATCAGGCAGGCCGTAAGCTTGTTTGCCACCGTCGTAGCATAAAAAAAAAGTACAAGTATTTTTTCGTACCGTCTATGAACAGAATCAACAGAAGATGCAATACTGACTTTAACTAATCAAATCACTGAAAAAGTTGACTCTGGTAAAAAATGCGTAGCTGTATTCTTGGACCTTAAAAAGGCCTTTGACACCGTCTCTCTCTCCATACTTATAAGCAAAATGGATCGTATTGGAATTAGGGGAACCCCTTTGAGTTTGCTAAGTGACTACTTACACAAACGAACACAGAAAGTAAAAATCGAAGAGCATATAAGTAATTTAACTGAAATCTCTTATGGTGTCCCCCAGGGGAGTGTCCTAGGCCCCACGTTGTTCCTTATTTATATCAACGACTTGACGAACCTTAAAATTAAAAATGGAACCATACAATCGTATGCAGACGACACTGTCGTACTGTTTGAGGGAGAGTCTTGGGAGTCGGTGTACCGAAGGGCAGAGGATGGTCTTCGCTCTATATCCTCCTGGTTAAAAGATAACCTACTTAGCCTTAACATCAGTAAAACGAATTATATATGCTTCTCTAAATATGATCGTACCCAACCACATGGAAACCTAAAACTAAAAATACATAACTGTAATGGAAGTATTGACAACTCTTGTAACTGTATGGAAATAGAAAAAGTATACACTTCTAAATACCTAGGCGTTATCATTGATCAAAGACTTTCATGGCACATGCACATCGAATATGTGAATAATAGGATAAGGAAACTTATCTGGATTTTTAAAATGCTTAGACATATCGCCTCGAAATCTCTTCTGAAACAACTGTATGTAACACTTGCACAATCTGTAATGACTTACTGCATATCCGCTTGGGGTGGTGCTACGAAATCTAAATTCATTGAAGTAGAAAAGGGACAGCGTTGTCTGCTAAAAGTCTTATTTTTTAAGCCACACAGATTCCCCACGGATGAGTTATACTTGATCAGTGACCAGCTGTCCATGAGGAAACTGTATATCCTGCAATCAATAATCAAACTTCACAGGACTCTAAACTTCGACCACACACTACTAACACGTCGACGAGAAAACAACGTTGCCCCCTCTACAATGACCAAGTCTGTGTTTGCAAAAAGACAATACAAAGCGCAATCTGCACACGTGTATAATGTAGTCAATGAGAAGATAAATATTTATGTAATGCAATTGCACAAATGTAAGTTAGTTGTCAGTGAATGGCTGAAAACACTGAATTACAATGAGACTGAGTCACTACTGTCTAGATAAAACTCTTAATGTAAACACACACACACACACACACAAACACACACACACACACACACACACACACACACACACACTCACACACACACACACACACACACACACACACACACACACACACACACACACACACACACACACACACTCACACACACACGCACGCACGCACACGAACACACACACAAAACTTTGTAAACTAATATTTAAATTAAGTAAATTATTTCATATATTATATAGCAACTTGTACCGATGGAAGAGCGGGACTACCTGACACAAGTATTTATTTACTTACTAGGTAGCCCCAAAGGACCTTTGTAAAAGAACAAAACTTATGAAATAAAAACATTTTTCATTTTTTCATTTTCATTTTCATTATGATATGATCCAAAATGAATCACATTAAGACTGCCAAAACGCCAACTAGGCAACTCTGTTTCTAATTAGCCGTATAACAACTGGTAAGTAATTATTCAGAACGTAATTTCTTTTAAATAAAATTAAAGTATAAAAATCGGTTCACGTGATCAAGGATTATCGCTGAAAAACCAACTTACATAGCGAGTTCCTCGGTCACGCAAGTTAGTAACAAAATACACCGATTAAATGGCCCTGTATCCATGACAGTAACTACCCTATGCCTTATTTAAAAAATCCAGAAGTAATGGGCGGGGCAAGGCAGGTATGTTGTATGAAAGTTTGTGCGGAACCCTCGGTGCGCGAGTCAGACTCGCACTTGACCGGTTTTTTTTTATCTTCTGATATCATAAGCTCTAGTTAATAGTTCTTATTCTGTCTAAAAACTGGCTTTACAAAGAAAATTTCGCATCACATATAATTGGCCATCTAGTGTCGGATCCTCTCCTCAGAGCATAGAATACTAGAGAGAGGACAAGCCGCCGGCGGCCGTGTCGCAGCTGTATGCTCAATGGGCATACACTGCCATACTGTGCACGCGTGCTGATCGCAGAGAATATTACGTTTTTTCCCAAAATGCCTGATATGATGCTCGTTTATTGTCAAATAAGCGTGTAGGTATACAAGTGTGTGTGTTTTAGATGTGTGCGTGCTTTGTCTTGTCAATTACTTGGGCGTTGTGTGGGTTAATGTACTTGCGACAGGCTCACTCTATACAAATCGGCCGCCATGTCAGATCTCCTTATATTCATACATCTGTGGTCCGATCACAGTAGCGAATGGCATAAAATCCTTCATTTTTAGGATGGCTCCTTGATACCTGGAAGTCGATTCCATTCTGATCGTACGTAGTACGTGACATTCGATTGCAGTGAATTCAGTGCAACATCATGCTGAGTAAACACCAAGGTTTTAGTGTCAGATAATGTGAAACTGCATTCTGCAACAAACTAACTAGTCGATGTACGTATTTAAATGTTAGTTGCTGAATGCTTGCCCTGGGCTTCTGTAAGGCATTTCTGATGAATTGAAGTCATATGTGAATAATTTGATCCAAGCGACGACATGATATTGAAATATTTATATTTCTCACACCGGCTATTCAGAAAAAAGTCATTGCTTTGGGGGTCAAAATTGTACTTTCCTTTCGGAAAAGAGTCACTATTATTTACCCTCAACTGAGGGATTTAAATTTTCCGTCGTGATTCAAGATTAGAAGTAGAAGAAGAAGATATAATTTTGCTCCCTTGAGACACAATCTACGATTTTTTTGTTTATTCTAACGAACAATTATATTTAATTTTTTTTTTGTTTATTTATGTTTTTTTTATTTAATTTATTTATTTTTCCAAAAATAATAAGTTACATTTTTTATTAGGTACTTATATAAGTTCGCCAAACATATTGTTTATTGGCGAGGATTGCACTCACTTTCTTTACAATATTTTTTTGTTTTGTGTAAGTACCTACATATTTTATTTATTACCTTATAATTAAGAATAAAAATAAAACACCTTATACTAGATTAAATTAGAGGGTATCTATTAGCAGTTTTTTTTAACCTCTTTTTGAAGATATCCTTGCTAGTACCTACATTCTTGTTCAGTTGTTATTGTACATGTGTGTAAGTAGATACCTACTTAAAAATAGGGTTAGTGGTTACATTAATGATAATAACTAAAAAATATATATATTCTACACCATACAGCAGTGCTTCAAATATGCACAATCAGGCGTTCAGCGACCGTTCTCAGGATGCTGTTAGGAATGGCCCG
This sequence comes from Epinotia brunnichana, assembly GCA_963854355.1. NCBI lineage: Eukaryota > Metazoa > Arthropoda > Insecta > Lepidoptera > Tortricidae > Epinotia > Epinotia brunnichana. The sequence goes on from OY977937.1 coordinate 48,425,588, forward strand.
GATCCTGCGTACAGTCCGCATCGGAAGTAGCTAAGCAAAATAACACGCTAAAAATGACCTACACAGATCCTTATTCCCTTGACATTAGAGTCCATGTGTAGATCATTTTGAGCACTAGGACCGCTTAGCAACCTCTGCTGCTGATTGTACCCGCAACAACAATGCATGTAAAATAAAAGCTTGTTAAAAGTGATACAATTGGTATTACTAAAATTAAATACAACCGCGAACGATGAATGCGAACTCAAAAGGTCCGGCGTAATTACACAGTCGATTAGTACTTTTTCAAAGGAAATCAATCAGAGGGTGTAAATTATTCGGCAACTACCGCCGCTATTACATCTGATGCTAATTCTTATCGGATTTCCTTGTCCTTAATTAGGGCTTTAGAACGGGGCAGAGCAGACTGGCGATTTTTTTACAATATCTTTTAGTAGCCTAAATAATGTGTCATTTCGTTCATATTTGAAGCAGTCCAAACTGGTGAAGGTATCCACTTTCCAGAAGACTGCAGCCATAGTATTAATTATTTTTAATTCCTTAGTGGCGTGGGTTCCTACAAATCATCTATCGACTTTCACTAAGGAAGAATTTTGGCCAAAGCGAGTCAAGTTCCAGCGTTTTCCCGGTCAGTTACTTGACACCACGAAGTTGCTTAACCCATCATAGTCATAGTATGTTTATCGTCATCTAGTACCCATTGTACAAGCTTTGCTTAGTTTGGGGCTAGGTCGATTTGTATAAGATTGTCCCCAAATATTTATTTATCTATTCTTTTTTACAGTGTTTTTGGTATGTTGAAAATAAGTTTATATTGACACACATACACACACAGGCTGGCGTATTACATACGTGCAGCCTTTCTGGTCTAAGTAGCAAGTAAGAAACTAATGATAAGAACTTAATCTGATTTAGCTTACTCTTAACAACAGCATGTAATGGAGGAGCGGGACTTCCTGACACAGGTTTATTACCTACTAGGAAGCCCCAACCTTGTTATCATTTTGTGACATGTTTTTTCTCAAATAATTTTTTTTTTTTTTCATTGATATGTATGTTTTACATTTTTATTATTTGTAATCAATCATATATTCGCACTAAAAGTCATAAAATATTAGATAAGTTTACAAGTCAATAAAACTTAGTCAATAACCCGCCCCGTGTCATTCCGGGTGCAAAGGTGCCCATCACACTCGCCGCATTGCCGCGTTGAATCGCGATCGACAACCTTTGCAACAGGAATGACCCGGAACGGGGGTCATGCCCTCTCAGTCGCAAACGGCGCCCCACTTCCGCCAGGAATGCCCTGGCCTCTGAGCACCAGCATCCCATAGTCTCCACCGCAAGAGGGACAAATGAATAATTTACCAATGCGGAGTATTTATCCCGCTTTCTAAGCGCAGCCGCCTCGGCAGCAGCTCCTGCTGCCCCAATGGTGCGACCAAGGTGCGAGGCAGCGAAAGTGCTCACACAAGTGGCGTCCCACAGCAAGCATCTACCCTTCTGCCATGGCACCAGGGTCAAGCCATCCGGCCTTTTGCCATCGGACCGGCTCAGGCCTGAAGGCTCCAGCACACATGGAATATTGGCCGAGACTAACGCCCTCCGGACAATATCATTGAGGGCATGGTGACGAGAGAATCTCCCCGCACAGCGACAGCAACTCAAGGCGTGGTGCCCGTTGCTCTCCACCATGGCGCCGCAGATGCATAAATGAGGTTCGCATGTATGTTAGTCTATAAGGTTTGTAAATATGGGCATTTATTGCCTAATTTTAATGTATAAATAAATAAATAATAATATCACCACTCACTCTGTAGGTTTAGTTTTTCTGGTGGTGAGGTCACTAGGCCCCTATTTCATCAACTTTACAACTGTCACCCGACAACGACTATTCTCCGTACATTGCTGGTTCCACAAGTAACCTAGCGACAACAAGCAATGTATGCCGAATTGTCAATGTCAGGTGACAATTTGTCAATTTGGTGAAATAGGGGCCAGAGCTCCCGAGGAATTGAAACTGTGTTGAAACTTGCAGTTTTTTTTAGCTGTCCAACACAACGAATCCTCTAAACAATAAGGTCAGCAAAGCGCTGGTGATTCTTCTAGAGTCCCAAGCGTCATTGAGCTGAGGTGTCTGTTTTCCATCAGGCAGGTGGTGTGTTTGTGTGCCTCCGTCGTAGTAGGTATAATAATATTTTTTATAACAATGCAAGCAATGTGAAGGTGAAGCGTTCATAGCCTAGCGGCACCTGCGAATCGGATACAATAACGCAGGTTAAGCAAAGATGGCAGCAGTCAGTCTTTGGATGGGTGACCGCCTGTTTGAGTGGTTACTATAAATGAGCGCTTCCGTGCTTTGGAAGGCACGCTAAGCAGTTGATCCCGACTGCTGTCTACGACAGTAGCCGGTAAGCCGAGTTACAGGTCTTCGGGCGGCTTAATACCATCTAACAGTCGAGTTGCTCACTCACTTGACAAAGGGGGGACAACTGTCGCTTGCGTCCGCAGACTACCTTTTTTTTTTTTTTTTTACCCAGGGGAAATCCATCCATGGATCCCACCCGGCTCGAGAGAAGCCGAATGGGTATGTCCGACTCCCACGGACTAAAACCCCTGGGGTGTTCCATCACTCGCTTTAAGACAGAGCTCTGGGAACGCATCTGCACACATCTAGAACTCTGTCAGCGTTGTCCTTGCGGGCCCACGTAGATTGGAGGGAATGGTGCCCTACACACTCCACTGTCAGCACCCCAGAACACCATGGGGGCTTTCCAGCTCGGGACCGCTTCTAGGCGGAAGATGGAGCTCTCGACCCATCACCCGCAGGTCCTCGTTATGGCGGCAGCATGCGGCCTGCGAAGGCCCTTCGCCGCCTGCCCGGCCTCCTGTGGCGCTGCGGGGTCGAGTTGGCATCGTCCTCGCGCGTCCGCTCTGCTGCCTCCTTCTGCGTCAGGACTGTGACGCTGAAGGTGGCCACTGCCACCCACGCCTCCTCACTGCAAACCATTCGGCTGATTAACGCCGGGAGTGAGAGGTCTCTTCCTAAAGCCGTGGACAGGGCTGCGCGGGGCTCCACCCATGCCGGGCACTCCTCACGCGTGTGGTGGCACGCTGGTGACTGCTCCCTACCCACCACCTCACACAGGTATTTGCCGAAGCAACCATGCCCGGTCAGGAGCTGCGTGAGGTGAAATGTGGGTGCGCCGTGCTTACGTTCAACCCATTCTTTCAGAACGGGCCGAACAGCATCCACCAAGTCCCGGCTAGCTCCCGGGATCTCGAGTCTCTCCGACTACCTGCGGAACATGTTGTCCCGAGCTTTAACTCGCCACAATCCACAGGCTACCTACCACAACCCTGCACGTGTACTAAAGGGTGGTACTAAAGAGTGACAAACTCAAAGGCCAAATAATGTATGCCATAAGATTAAATAAAAAAAATAACAATGCAAGAGAAAGCAGACAAAGACAGCTGTCCGCAGATAACGGGAAGTGGAGCATCGCTAAATATGTATGTGTTTAACCATGTAAATGGAAGAATCAATGTCTCCGAGCGTTCAAAACGTTTAATACATTTTTTTCTAATGCTTTCAGATACCTATACATTTTGATTCCTAAGTCCTGAACCGAAATTCTAGTTTCCAATGCACTTCAGTATGGTGATTTAGAATATCTGGTTCTACTAGGATTTATAAACATTTAACATAATTTTTAATCGTTAAAAGCATTTAAAGTCTCGATCACATTTTCTTTTGGTCGCCCTACTTAGCTTCTAGTGATTTGTCATGAATGTGTCAACTGTATCAAAAACCTGTAGGGTGACCATGAGTTATACTGAAATAACATATAAATAAAATTTTCATCGTTGAAAGAATATGTTATCTGTTTGCCCTAGCTATGACTCAAGGCAGCAGTGAGGTAGGTTAGGACTTGAAAATAATATTTCATTTCACGGCTTAGGAGTCATTCGTATTAATGACCTCTTAGCCCCAATATAAGAAGATAATTCATTAATAAAAGCAAAAGAGCACTAATATCTATGAGAGATATAATTTACCGTGTCTGTTTTGCTACTATTAATAGTTAGCAACCTTCAGTCCTTCGTCCGTCTGCCCTGCTCGGAGACAAAAGGAATTCCCTCCTGATTTATAGTAGTCCTCCGCTTAATGGCGGTTTGGTGTTATAAATTAACCTCCGCGCCGGCAATTAACTACGTTGATGTATCGATGGAGAAAGTCAAAATTCGAGATTTGGGCATGATTTGGGACTAAGTATTTGTTTGTGCCTAAGCAAGTACCAAATATGTGAACAAAACTATAATAATAATAATAACTCTTTAGTGTAACTACAACGTACATACATGAATTAGTTGAAGCCTCAAACTACTACTAGTTTCTCGTGTCTCGAAAGCCAGTTCCTTTCGAAATAAAGGCATAACAGTTACAACATTAGACTTTCTTATATTTTATACTACAGGAACTATTTACGTATTAGTTTTTACCTCAAGTTTAGTGTGTACATATATTATTTAAAAACTATCTGCCCGCGCGGCTCTGCCCCTTTCTTACACAGGAACATGGGATAAAATATAACCTACGTCCTTCTAGAATGTTGATTCTATTCACAGGTGAAAGAGTTTTTAAAATCGGATGAGAAGTTTCGGAGATGACCCGCTACATACAATCTTGAATTTTGCAGGTATAACCGGTATAGCCGATGCTGTGAAAGAGCCCATGTGGCCAACTTACAGAATAAACATTTGATTTGATTTGCTAATGATAGACATCATTAGCATCGGCAAGGTAGATTGACATAGACATCATATTAACATTATTAACTTCACATATAAGTTATATAAAACACTTCATTTAGGCGACATAACGGTGTGGCTCCACTCTGATGTAGGTTTGTTAATTATACAAGGAACTAAAGCACAAACAAAACAGTTTTTTCTAGGAAAATAATAACGAATAGGGCAACAAACATACACAAAAATCTTCAACGGGATCAACCTAACGTTTTTACTGAACATCGTGCATCGAAAAAACCCGATTCCCAATCGGCTTAATTGGTTCAAAGCCTCGTGCATGCTAATTTCAGCGCACAAACCATACGGTTGCGATATCAGTACTTACGAGTAGGTGCCTTTGTGTTGATTGAAAACGAGATGTAAACGCAACACTGAAAGGATATATGAGTTTGTGGATGTCTTTGTGAGAGCAGTGAGACAGATTAATTTATTTACATGGCATGCTTAATAGGCATGCATTTGTGCAGTCCAAATTGTTCTTGTGGCGTGATTGCAAATTGATAGTTGTAGCATATTGACACGGTGTGAGTCAATGATGTAATATAAAATATACGTAGATATGTTATAAGCGGTCCAAAAGTGGCACACAACATTTTGGTCAAGTCACACAGCTTGCCATAGTTTTGCGTCGTCAATGGAAACGAATGCTGGCCATTTTTAAACACGGAATTTCGTATAGACAACATATATCCCAATTTTTATATTACATCATTGGTGTGAGTGATATTTACACGTATATTGACGCTGGTTGAAATTTAATAAGTTTGTGTCAAAAATTATTTTTTTGTTACAAGCTTTTATAGCCGACTGTACTTTTCTGTATACCGTCATCAACTACTCATCGAGACGATTCTAACGAGCCCAAACTCAACGGGGCTACGTCGGTCAAGTACTGAACTCCCATGGCCACCTTCTGTCTCCATCATCAGATCAGCTCGATGGTACCATAATATTGAATTGTCACCTAAACTATATCTTTACCCAAAACTACAGCTCAATCGGTTGAAGATATCAGCTTCAAAATTGAGTTGCAAGATTCCACCCAAACAAATTACATACACACTTACATACATTGCAAGTTAATAAAAAGCGTGTAAATCGAACAGAATTATCCAGTCAGTACTTCAAACTTGCACATTTTGTGCACTTAAAAGATTACTTTATCCCGTGGATACTGCGTCGAATCATCACAATTAGAGGTAAGTACAGTACATTACTTACCTAGGGCGGTAAAAAAAAGAATGTCTCAGATCGCTGGTATTTGATGACCGAGTGCACTGAGGCCTTCTTTATTACAGCCCGTGGTGAGTACAAAATTTTACGTCTCACCCTGGCTAGGAAGCGGGATTTTCCGTACGCGTAGCGTGCGGTAATTGCTACTTTATGGCCAGGTATGACGTAAAATAAATTAGGTACGCGTGAAAAATAACTTCTTAGAATTATTTAATTATATCCTTTGGGCATTAACCCTTTAACGGGCAAGACTAAAATTAATCCATAATTCAAGTCTCTTGCAATGCAATAGCATAAAACTAAAAATTCTGCACCATAAAAAAATACAAAAAGACGACCTTAAAAGGTGGTCATTTTTTCCTTAATTTTTTTAAGTTGCCCTATAAAGGGTTAAGTCGTCTCTTGCAATGCAATAGCATAAAACTAAAAATTCTGCACCATAAAAAAATACAAAAAGACGACCTTAAAAGGTGGTCATTTTTTCCTTAATTTTTTTAAGTTGCCCTATAAAGGGTTAAGTCCGCCTTTTGTACTTTTTGTTTGTGCAATAAAGTTGAAATAAATAAATAATCCAATAAATATCCCGTCAAAGTCATGGCTCCACTATGCACTTGTACTCTAGCTCTGCTCTTATTAGACCTCAAACCAAGTGTCTATTATACAACTCCAGTATCTATACATATAATAAAGCTGAAGAGGATCGAAAGTCTGTACATGGAAGATATTCGAAAAAAAATTGGCTAGGGATACTTAGAATCGATAACAGAACACGTTCCAACAGTTTTTATAATTTTTGTCTGTTTGTCTGTTTATCTGTTTGTCTGTTTATCTGTTTGTCTGTTTATGTGACCGCGCATCACGTGAAAACGGCTGAACCGATTAAAATGAAATTTGGTATAGAGATAGTTTGAGTCTTAGGGAAGGACTTAGGGTAGTTTTTATGCTAGAAATCAACCCCTAAGGGGATGAAATGGGGGGTGGAAATTTGTATGGAGCTACTTAAACCGCTGCACCGATTTGGATGAAATTTGTTATATGATTAGTTTGAGTCCCGGAGAAGGTTAAAGGATAGGTTTTATCCCGAAAATCTTCCCTTTAGGGGGTAAAATGGGGGGGTGAAAAATTGGATGTAACCCATTTTGATGAAATTTGGTTTAGAGGTAGTTTAAGTTCTGGGGAAGGACATTGGATAGTTTTTATTCCGGAAATCTTTCCCTGAGGGGGTGAAATGGGGGGTGAAATTTTGGATGGACTCCATTTAGATCAAATTTGGTATAGATATAGTTTGAGTCCCGGAGAATGACAATGGATAGTTTGAATCCCGAAAATCATCCCTCAAGGGTATGAAATAGGGATGTAAATGTGGATAAATCCCATTTAGTTAAAATTTGGTATAGAGATAAAAGGAGTCCCAGGGAAGGACAATGCATAGTTTTTATCCTAAATCATCTCCTGAGGGGGTGAAATGAGGGGTGAAATTTTGGAAAGAACCGATTTAGATGAAATTTGGTATGGAGATAGTTCAGAGTCCTGGGGAAGGACTTAATATAATTTTTAGTCCAGAAATCATCTCTTAAGGGGGTGAAATGGGGTATGAAAATTTGGATGGAACCCATTTACGGTATAGCGAGTTGGAGTCTTAGGGAAGGACATAGGATAGTTTACTCCTGATAATCATCCCATAAGGGGGTGTAATTGGGGGTGAAAATTTGGTTGTGACCCATTTTTATGAAATTTGGTATAAAGATAGTTTAAGTCCCGAGGTATGACAATGGATTGTTTTAATCCCGAAAGTCATCCCCTCAGGGATAAAATAGGGGGTGAAAATTTGGATAAAACCCATTTAGATGAAATTTGGTAAATAGATAGAAGGAGTCCTAGGGAAGGACAATGCATAGTTTTTATCCCGAAAAATCATTTCCTGAGGTGGTGTAATGAGGGTTGAAGATTTGAATAGAACCCATTTAGATGAAATTTGGTATAGAGAGAGGTAGGGTCCTAGGAAAGAACATAGAATATTTTTAATTCCGGAACACATAAAAGGAGGAAATCATCCCCTAAGGGGGTGAGAAATGGTGGATGAACATTTGGATTGAACCCACTTACGGTATAACAATAGTTAAGGAAGGACAAAGAATAGTTTTTATCCCGAAAATCATCCCCTAAGGGGGTGTAATTGGGGGTGGAAATTTGTTTGTGACACACTGATAAAATTTGGTTGGAAGATAGTTTGAGTCCTGGAAAAGGACATATAATAGTTTCTATTCCAGAAATCATCCCCTAAGGGGGTGAAATGGGGGTGAAAATTTGGATGTAGCCCATTTAGATGAAATTCGGTATAGAGATAGTTTGAGTCCTGAAGAATGACAACGGATAGTTTTTATCCCGAAAATCATCCTCTAAGGAGGTGAAATAGGGGGTGAAAATTCGGATTGAACCCATTTACGGTATAGCGGTAATGGGGAGTCCTGGGGAATATGAACATTACATAAGTAAATATATGTATGTGACGTTCCAAGGGTAAAGGTACCTTATGGCGGCCTTAGTTTTGAAGATGTTTTCTAAAACGGGGTATAAAAGACGTTTTGTTATGGCTATTTTGAAAACTATTAGATGTAACATTTTGTTGAAGTATTTTTATTTTTAATATAAAATGTTTAAATTACAAGTCAGTTAATTTAATCCTACGGTTTAGTAGAAAAGGTCCTTGCGGCCGTGTGATATGAAAATATGCAAAATAATACTGAAAAAAGCCTACATGCATCTATACCCTTTCCTTCATACAATCCATACTAATATTACAAATGCGAAAGTAACTCTGTCTGTCTGTTACCTTTTCATGCTTAAACCGCTGAACCGATTGAGATGAAATTTGGTATAGAAGTACTTTGAATTCCGGGGCCTTCCCAAAGAGTCCTTACTAAAAATAGTTTTTATCTGGAAATTCATCACCTAAGGAGGTGAAAAGTTACGATATAAACGAGTCCCGCGCGGACGAAGTCGCGGGCAAAAGCTAGTTCTTAATAAAGACCAAGTAGTTCGGACTTCACCAAGGAGTTCAAAGTCACTCAAAGGGCAATGGAGAGGGCTATGCTGGGAGTTTCTCTGCGCGATCGCATCAGCAATGAGGCTATCCGCAGCTGAACCAAGGTAACCGATATAACCCTCCGAATCGCTAAACTTAAGTGGCAGTGGGCGGGGCACATTGCACGTAGAACCGATGGCCGTTGGGGCGGAAAGGTTCTCAAGTGGCGACCACGTACCGGAAGGCGCGGCGTGGGTAGACCCCCGACAAGGTGGACTGATGACCAGGTAAAGGTCGCGGGAGTCCGCTGGATGCGGGTGGCGCAGGACCGGCCATTGTAGCCCTCTTTGGGGGAGGTCTTTGTCCAGCAGTGGACTTCTTTCGGCTGATATGATGATGATGATGATGAAGTAGTTCGGAAAACACAATAACAAAACAAACGAAATAGTTGAACGTCGGTTATTTAGTGAGAATGCATTCCAATTATTTTATCTTGACATTGCTAATTATGATTTTAATTTTATTTATGATACTAATTTAGACATTGACTGCAAATTTAATAAATTATTTAATATACTGACATATAATACTGACATCCACTTTCCAATTAAGAAATATAAATGTAAGAACAATGTTAACGTGTCATGGATGAGTGACGAGCTGGCTGACTTAATTATAAAACATAGTGATCTCCACGAAATAAGACGTCAGTACCCCGACAATCCAATATTGACAGAGTGTATTGAGCATTACTCATACTTAATTAAATCGACAACGCTCCAAGCCCGCCAAGCTCATATTGAAAATAGGCTATGTTCTAGTAGTAACAAACCTAAGGAAATGTAGCGAATCTATCTATACATATAATAAAGCTGAAGAGGGTCGAAAGTCTGTACATGGAAGATATTCGAAAAAAAATTGGCTAGGGATACTTAAAATCGATAACAGAACACGTTCCAACAGTTTTTAGAATGTTTGTCTGTTTATCTGTTTTTCTGTTTTTCTGTTTATCTGTTTGTCTGTTTATGTGACCGCGCATCACGTGAAAACGGCTTAACCGATTTAGATGAAATTTGGTATAGAGATAGTTTAAGTCCTGGGGAAGGACATAGGGTAGTTTTTATCCCGGAAATAAACCCCTAAGGGGATAAAATGGGGGGTGGAAGTTTGTATGGAGCTACTTAAACCGCTACACCGATTTGGATGAAATTTGGTATATAAATAGTTTGAGTCTCGGGAAAGGTCAAAGGCTAGGTTTTATCCCGAAAATCTTCCCCTTAGGGGGTAAAACGTGGGGGTGAAAATTTGGATGTAACCCATTTTGATAAAATTTGGTTTAGAGTTAGTTTAAGTTCTGGGAAAGGATATTGGATAGTTTTTATCCCGGAAATCTGCCCATAAGGGGGTGTAGGGGGGGTGGGGGGGTGAAATTTTGGATGGACTCCGTTTAGATCAAATTTGGTATAGAGATAGTTTGAGTCCCGGAGAATGACAACGGATACTTTGAATCCCGAAAATCATCCCCTAAGGGGATGAAATAGGGGTGAAAATGTGGATAAATCCCATTTAGTTAAAATTTGGTAAAGAGATAGAAGGAGTCCCAGGGAAGGACAATGCATAGTTTTTATCCTGAAAAATCATCTCCTGAGGGGTGAAATGAGGAGTGAAAATTTGGATAGAACCCATTTAGATGAAATTTGGTATGGAGAAAGTTAGTTCTGGGGAAGGACCTAAAATATTTTTTAGTCCAGAAATCATCTCCTAAGGGGGTGAAATGGGGGATGAAAATTTGGATGGAACTCATTTATGGTATAGCGAGTTGGAGTTCTGGGGAAGCACATAGGATAGTTTTATCCCGAAAATCACCCCCTAATGGGATGAAAATTTGGATGTGATGTGACCTTTTTAGATGAAATTTGGTTAATTTAATTTAATTCAAATTATTTATTTCAGACTAAGTCCATATCATGTTAGTAACAATAAAAACATATAAAACGTAAGTTAACAGTTAAGAGATAGTTTGAGTGCTGGGAAATGACATGATAATTTTTGTTTTTGAATTCATCCCTTAAGGGGGTGAAATGGGGGGTGAAAATTTGGATGGAAACCATTTCGATGGAATTTGTTATAGAGATAGTTTGAGTCCTGGGCAAGGACATAGCGTAGTTTTAATTCCGGAAATCATCCTCTAAGGGGGTGAAATGGTAGTTTAAATTTGGATGGAACCCATTAGGATGAAATTTGGTGCCTATAGAGATAGTTTTACTCGCGTAGAAGAACAACGAATAGCTTTTGTCCCGAAAAAAATCCTCCAAGGGCATAAAATAGGGGGTGAAAAATTGGATGTAGCTACCCTATTTGGATGAAATTTGGTATAGAGATAGTTTGGGGTTCCGAAAAAGGATAATGCATAGTTTATGGAACTCATTTAGTTGAAATCTGGTTAGGAGATAATTTGAGTCCTGGGAAAGGACATCTGATAGTTTTATTCCGGATATCATTCCCTAAGGGGGTGAATTGGGGGTGAAAATTTAGTATAGCGATAGTTGGGAGTCCTGGAGAAGGACAAAGGATAGTTTTATCCCGAAAATCCTCCCCTAAGGGGTGAAAATCTGGATGTGAGTGACCCATTTAGATGAAATTTGGTTAACAGAAAGTTTGAGTTCCGGAAAAGGACAGGATAGTTTTTATCCCGGAAATGATCTCTTAAGGGGGTGAAATGGGGGTTGAATATTTGTATGAAGCTACTATACAACCCATTTAGATTAAACTTTGTATAGAGGTAGTTAGTAGGCGCGGCGTTGGTAGGCACAAGATAGACTGATGACCTGGTAAAGGTCGCGGGAGTCCGCTGGATGCGGGTGGCGCAGGATTGGTCACTTTGGAACTCTTTGGGGGAGGCCTATGTCCAGCAGTGGACGTCTTTCGGCTGATATGATGATGATGATAAATGATAATAATAATAAAGTTAGTTTGAGTCTCGGGTAAGGACATATGATAGTTATTATATCGGAAATCTACCCCTAAAAAGGAAATGGAGGGTGAAAGTTTGTATCGAGCTATGATATAAACGAGTTCTACGCGGACGAAGTCGCGGGCAAAAGCTAGTTGTCAATAAAGAAGTGGGAACAAAAGCGAAATCGCACCATATCAGCCTTCGAGATCCAACCACGAATTTGGAAATAAGGGATTGCGACCTACCAGGCCAATTTAACACTCACTTTTTAGGAATATGGTCAAAATACGCAATACAGGGTGACAAACAAAAATCCACACAGTATCTCCACAGACACTTAGATACACCAGAGTCTACTCCTGCTTTTACCCTACCAGTTGTCACTATCGATCTCCTAAATAAGACTTTACGGCCCATGTTGAAAAAACGTGGCACCGTCGATGCTTTTGACATTTCGCTTAACATTATTCTTAGTATATGGCCCGTTATTGGCGACATACATACATGGCACATTTCCTGGTGTCTTAAAAAATACCAGAGTATGTCCTGTTTTCAAAGGAAAGGGCGACAGGTATGACGTCAATAACTATAGGCCAATTACGATTGTCCCCACTATTTCTAAGCTGGTCGAATCTATCTTGTCGTCTCACCTAATGAGTCACCTGGAACCGAAAAGCCTGCTTACGGATAATCAGTTCGGGTATAGACAGGGAATGTCTACAACCACTGCAGCGTACAGGATATTCGATTGCATAATGACTGGGTTAGATGACAAGAATAAGATTGCTGGAGTACTTCGCGATTTGTCAAAGGCATTTGACGTTATCAACCACGAACTGCTGCTGAACAAACTTAAATCGTATGGCATTCGAAACAAAGCTCACCAATTGTTTACCTCGTTTTTGTCAAAGCGTAAACAAGTCGTAAAACTACGTGCAAACGGCAAATTGGTGCAATCAGATACGGGTTATATCAATTTAGGTATTCCTCAAGGGTCAGCTTTAGGAAATACCCTATTTTTATTATTTGTTAATGCCCTGCCGTCGAATATCGTAGATATCGTAGCCGGGTTATCAGTACTGTTTGCGGATGATACTACCGTGTTGGTCGGTGCAAACAGCTATGAACAACTAAGCGTCAAAATAAACGCGACTTGCACGCAACTCCAAACATGGTCCGCGGCTAACAGGCTGTTACTGAATGTAGCCAAATCCAATATAATGCTTTTTTCTGGCCGTAAAGTACCAACGCCATTGTCAATGGCAAGCTGTTCAATGCCATTGTGTGAGGAAAGCAGGTTCCTTGGATTTATAATTGACTCCGATTTGAATTGAAAACGCCATGTTGACAGTCTGTGTGACAGGTTGAGTAGTGCTGTCTTTGCGTTGAGAAAATTAAAGCCGCTAATCTCAGGTGATTCACTGATACAAGTTTATTTCGCATATTTTCATTCCCTGATGTCCTACGGTACCCTCCTTTGGGGTAACTCTACCAATGCGCAAAGAGTTTTTGTCATACAAAAACGTGCAGTTCGGGTACTTGTAGGAGTCAAGCATCGGCACCCCTGTCGGAAGTTATTCTCAACGCAACGCATAATTAAATTAAATTAAATTAAATTAACTTAAATTAAATTAAATAGCAATTTATTTCAGACATTCATCCATAGGTATTACACATAGGTGGGTATATACATAAAAGCAAAAATGATAACAAAGTAAATTTTGAATTTTAAAATAATAAACATAACTAAAAGAATTAACTAAACTACTAATAACTAGGACCGTGAAGGCCACCTCTTCATCACGGGTGTGTTCCACCTGTCAGCAAACACGTTCAGGATGCTGTTTGTGGTCGTGCGCAGGCGGGTAAGCACGGAGGCACAACGCTTCCTTATGATAGCGTGGAAGTCGTCGGTGCGCGCCGCGGCGCCGCGGCGAACATGCCGGACGCGCTGCAGCTCCACGGCAGCCGGAACAGCGCCCTGAACGCGTTGTTGTACTGCACGCGCAGTGCGCTGTACATGCGCTTTGTAAAATTGACCCATAGGCTGCACGTGTAGAAAGACTGACAGTAGGCTCGAAACAACGTCAACTTAACCTCGTCGCTACAACGTGCAAACCTACGAGCCAACATATTGCACCACTAATGACACACTACTCACAACATCTGTTTGAGCTTTTCTTATTTGTAAGAAAAAACATCTCCCAGTTTGAGCGTGTGAATGTACCAGGCATACAGTTTCGTTCAACTGGGCGCCTAAAGACAGTTCCTCGTCGCATGGCGCTTTCAGAGAAAAATCCCCGGGTTATAGGGCCTGCTTATTTCGAGCACCTACCCGCCGATATAAGAAACGAACCTTTTGACGAAACATTTAGGCATAGACTGAGAAATCTTTTGTTGGATAACCCTCTGTACTCTGTTCATGAGTTCATGGAAATGGTTTTTTAAGAGTTTATTTGATTTATTGATAGCTATAATTTGATATTATTTCTTGTGTAACATTTATATTCTATATTCAACTTTTAAATCGTACCTAATGCATAAATTGACATTGTTTATTTCTGTTTAATAGTATGTGTCTATTAGTTGTTAAATGACAATCCGTAATTGGAGCTACAATTTCCACTTTGTGTATTTACATTTTGAATATTTTATAATTTTATTTCTGATTATTGACGATCGTGATAAGGATTCTTATAATTTTGACATTGTATGCAAACCTATATTGTAATTTCTATCTCGAAATAAATAAATCTAAAATCTTAAAAAAAACCAGCGTAGCAAGATGTTCATATTGGCTTAAGCCAGTCGTCCCGTGACCATAGATGTTGTGAAACATCCGATACGTCGGGAAACCTCAGAAAAGGTTAATAAAAAAGTTAATACTTAAACGCGATTCAGTTCAGCTTAGTAACAATAATATAGGTATCTATTAAAATATTATGAAACGGATCACTCACGTTTTTTAGGTCGAATATTTATCGAATATCGCTCGACATGTTTCGAACCAATACGTGGTCCTTAATCGTGAGCACTCGCGATGTTTCATAATATTTTAATACTTATTTCTGAGACTCACGGAAGTTTTCAGTTCGAAGCGTTCATAGCCTAGCGGCGCCTGCGAATCGGAAACGATAACGGCAATGGTTACTCGCGTCCGCAGGAAGATTTATCCTCAGTTTCCCTGCACGTGTCCCCCGGGTGGTGCTAAAGAGTAATCAACTTCTGGCTGCTGCACTGCTTGTTCTAATAGCCTCGCAGCAACATACAGTTCTAACCCACGATGGTCCTAATATAAGTTTGTAAAGAACTGTACCCATGCCATACGAATAAATAAATAAATAAACGCAGGTTAAGGATGACTCACGCTAGAACGGGCCGTGTCCGGCCCGGGCCGTTTTCTAAGAAAAACGACGGAGTTTTTTGCGCAGCCGAGCCGTATCGAAGCCCGGCCGAGCCACGGCCGAGGCTCGGAAGCGGCTCGGTGTCGGCACGGCCCGGCCGAGGTTCGGCCGGGCTTATGTATGGCTCGGCCGCGCAAAAACGCCGTCGTTTTTCTTAGAAAACGGCCCGGGCCGGACACTGCCCGTTCTAGCGTGAGTCATCCTTTAAGCTATGCTGAGGGTGTTGGCAGAGCGCCTCGACTGCCCGCTCACCAAATATTGGGTTGAAGTGGTTATTGGTAGGACCAAGTAGGGAATAAAATATTCGCTACTTGGTCCTACCTTTCTGCCATAGGTAACCGAAGAGGTGCCTTATTCTTATAATACTAATATAGTCTTGTAAGCCCCATTTTGTTACTAACCCTATTATGGATCTCGGTCTGAATGAAACATTATTATTTATTATTTTATTTATTATATAAGCAAAGATGGCAGCGGTCAGTCTTTGGATGGGTGACCGCCTGTTTGAGTGGTTACTATAAATGAGCGCTTCCGTGCCTTGGAAGGCACGCTAAGCAGTTGATCCCGGCTGCTGTCTATGGCAGTAGTCGTTAAGCCGAGTTAGAGGTCTTCGGGCGGCTTAAGAACCTCTAACAGTCGAGTTGCCCACTCACTTGACAAAAGGGGGACAACTGTCACTTGCGTCCGCAGGAGCTACCTACCACAACCCTGCACGTGTCCCCTGGGTGGTACTAAAGAGTGACAAACTCAAAGGCCAAATTATGTATGCCATACGATTAAAATAAAATCGGAAGTTTTCTATATAAAATGTAGGTTTCGTTTTAGAAATTATACTTTACTTAATTGAAAAGACGCTTGAGCAGTTTAAAGTTCATAATGTGCTTCACAATTAAATTGCTCTTCACCAACGAGGAATCTTGGCAATTTCTCTGGCACTTGGCAAGTCCCGATCCATTATGGCAATCTTCATGATAAAAGGACAGAAGAGGCGGCCATCTTGCATTTTAAGACGCCATTTTGGCTAAGTGCCTCCATCGGGTAGCTCCAAACAAAAGTCTAGACAAAGGGTAAACAATTAAAAAGCCATATAGTCTACGAGGTTTTAATTACGAAAATGTTTACTATAAATCAATTAGGTATTGGAAAATGGCAAAACATGTACGGCAAACAATACTTAAAAATATTGTACTGATTAGTATTAGTATATTAAATTACATCGTTAGAATATGCTATAGCATATTATATTTCTTCAGCTTTCATTTGATAGCCCACGCGTTTAAGCGAGTTGCCCGGTTTGTGTGAAATTGACACTTCTGACGCTGATTTCCGAAAGTGAAGTGTTTGTTCGACGGAAACTCTTAAATCACAATTTCGTGTTCATTGTAAAGTAATATTTTCGTATTTTATTTTAATACCGTAATACTTCACTCAAATGTGAGCGATGTGTTTGCTAGATACATATACGCGGCAATACGAACATTAACCAAAGTGCGAACGTACGATTATTTATCTGTTTTATATCTTAATTGTATTAAAATTGAATTGAACTGAATTATTTCCTAACCTTAGCGGCACTTACCTGCCTACCCTCACAGGAACAAATTAAAAACGGTCCGCCCGTGAGTGTTTTCGATTAAATCTCATTAAGGCTGTTGCCGCAACCCTTGACCCCGCAGTACACAGATTGCAAACACTAACATACAAATATACTGTGTTCTGTCGTGCAGCAGTTCTCTCTCTCAATGTATTAAGGTTGGTCGAGTAACCTGCTAGATGGCGTTGTTTCAGCTGTGTCGATTTCTGAATTGCGCTATAGTGATTTTTCCTGGGATCATGATATCCAGCTGATAGTTTTAGGAATGTAGTTATACCCGTGCATTGAAGTAGAAAGTGTGAAATCATGCATCAAAATAAGTTGCTGGTGAAAATAATTGCACTATAGGTATGAGTAAAACACTCAATTAAAGCCCTTCTTGCATGTAGAGGTGACCTGTTCGTATAGCCATTTGTTTTGTTTGCGTTGTACATTTCAAATATGTACCGCTGTATTCAAAAACGTTCAACAAACCGTTATTCAACTAAAGTGTCGTTAAAATTCGTTTGTCTTCTGTCACTTTGGCATTTGTGATCGTGTGAAAGGGACAAAACACATTTTATCAGCGGTATATTAAGTTTTATCAATAAGGGTCACAATTCAACTACACTACACTATATACAAGAAGGGTTTTAAGTTTTTACCTTTACAAGTCTTCATCAATCCCTCAAAAACCCATATAATTAATGCAACCGTCTTGCCAACCCAATTACTAATCTCGAAGATTATCTGACCCTCGGGTCTGAGCGTTTCAATTGTTAATTAGGTGCGGGCCTATGAATGGATGTCAGGGTTTTGTCCTAAAGGGTACATGTACAACGGACAATGTACGCTGGAAGATCTAAAGACTTGAATCTGTTGGGCTATGAGTGTCATGACACTTTGGAATTCTGTGCCAATTTGCGGCGTTTGATTGAAGAGGAATGTTGATATTTAGTGTTATCTAAATGTATACAATTTGGGAGCGGACCAGGGCTGATATTCGCTACGCGTTAATGCGGCTCACCCCGCCGGTCACCCGTTACGAAACTAGACCTCTACCTACGCTTAATTACTATGCATCGCGGTGTCAAGGTATAATTGTGGGTGAGCGTTGAGGTGAGCTTAAAACAAGTTACAGAATAGAGGGGCTGCTTAAGAGTTCGCAGTAAGCTCGATTCTCCATACAAACGTAGTTACGCTCTCATTTTAAAACTACGTGTTGGATTGTAACGATACTTTGCATATACAATGACATGAGGTACATCTAAGGCTGAAATTAGTTTATATGGCTTCAGATACCATAGGGAAAAAAATACAGCGAATTTAAATTTTTCATACAAAACTTGTTTTTGCTGCATTTCATTTGTTTTATAAAGTGGAGCCATATAAACTAATTTCAGCCTTAGATGTACCTCATGTCATTGTATATGCAAAGTTTCGTTACAATCCAACACGTAGTTTTAAAATGAGAGCGTAACTCCGTTTGTATGGGAAGGTGTAATTCGGCCTAGCTTACTGCGGCCTCTTAAGGGCCGCCAACACGCTTGACTCGCCGTAGAAACGTAGTTTAGTTAGCAAATCGCTGCCCCCATATTATTATTACAAGCTTCTATGTTGCACTTTTATCAATTTGAAATTTGAACTTTGTCAGCGTGATGCTAGGTCTAAATTGAAGTACCTCGACAATGTAACATAGAACCCTATAATATTGGGGCAGTGATATTAAAACGAAATGCTAGAATAAAATAAAACTTTGTACCTATTTATACACATTGGGGTCCGCTCTGATTATAATTTACTCGTATACCGACAGAAACTAGTTTCTGACCTAAATATGGCTATATAAAGTTTCATGTTAAATTCCAGTATGCCGTTTAAAAATAAGAATCAAACTACGTTTGTATGAAGAGTCGACCGTGCTAGGCTCTTAAGCGTGGTAATAATTTCGTGTGGCAGTTCCGAGCAGAGCAAGCCAGGGGCCACCAGACAGTGGTACCGGCACCGTCCATGCGTGTAACAGCTGACAAGATAATACAGTACATACCGCCGCCGCAGGTCGCCGAGCAGAGCGAGCCAGGGGTCGCCAACCAGTGGTACCGCGGGCGCGAGCAGGAGGAGCCGTCGCCACCGCACACGCCGCACTCGTCCACGCGACGCGTGCTGCCCACGCGCAGGTCGCAGCCGACGCGCTGCGGAGAAATATGGTGGTTAGTAAATATAGTAGGTCAACTCAACGCATCTGGTCATTTATAATGCCAAGGTTTTGGTAAGAATATGGGTGCGGTATATCTGCCACCCCCAGTAATGCAGGCATCACTCGACCATTATTTAAATAAATGCTGTGCACCAATGGATTCTAGTAGTAGTACTGTAATTGTAGGCGATTTTAATTTAAGTGGTATCCATTGGGAAACAAGTACGGACTATCCTTACACTATACCTAGTAACTACAGTAACTGTTCTTTAAAAAGTACTCCTATAGATTTTATGTCGTTGAATGATATTGTACAATATAATTATATCTTGAACAACAATAACAAAATCCTTGATGTAGTATTAAGGTGGTTCGATTGCCATACAAAACGTTATTTGACATTCGCAGGCTAACGACGTGATATTTTAAGAAACGTATGTAATAATATTTCATAAATTGTCTTCCCATTTGCGCCAAATTCCCCCTTTCCTAGAATAAACTTGTATAAACTAGATTAATTTGAGAAATTGGTTTGGGACGTGATATTTTGGGAAAACGATTTTTCTCAAATTAATCTAGTTTATACAAGTTTATTCTAGGTAAGGGGGAATTTGGCGTAAATGGGAAGCCAATTGATGAAAGTTTGTTACATAAGTTTCTTAAAATAACACGCCGTTAGCCTGCGAATGTCAAATAACGCTTTGTATGGTAATCGAACCACCTTAAGCAACATTCACAGTGGAATTAAAATAACAGAATCTACTAAGCCTTTAAGACAAATTGACAAATTGCATCCGCCATTAGAAATTGAGATGGATTTTATAGCTCCTAACAATAGTAGAAACGCAGTAAATTCGGGACCCAAACAAAATTTTTTACAAGCTGACTATGAATTGGTCAACCAAAAGTTATCTGAAATCGATTGGAGTAAGGAGTTTCAGGTTTGCCTGAACGTAAACGATATGGTGCATGTGTTTTATTCAATCGTTTCTAAAATAACACACGAGTGTGTCCCACTTACTACTAAGTTTAAGCAAAATAAGTATCCAGTCTGGTTTTCACAGCCATTAATAAAAATGATTAAAATGAAGCATAAATACCGTGTTAAGTTTAAAAAATATAGCAACCCACTTGATAAGATAGAATTTGACCACTTGCGAGATGACTGTGACAGAGTTATGAATGGGTGTTACAATAAATATATTAAATCTATTGAGAAGCTAATAACTAAAAATCCAAAAAAAATCTGGACGCATATTAAGAATAAGCGCAAAAACAGTTCAAATTACCCACCTGCTATGACTTTATATAATGTTGAAAGTAACGATACTAAAGAAATAAGTAATTTATTCGCTACTTATTTTGCATCAGTCTTCGAAAGGGATGTTGACAGTCAGTATCTATTCTCTAGGAGAAAATAGTTCACCTGCGCCTCAAGGTATTCAAAATATTTGTATTAGCGCCGATTCAATAAAATCAAAATTGAGTAAATTGGACCTAACAAAATCAGCAGGACCAGACAACATACCACCTCTGTTTCTCAAAAATTGTGCCTCCCAGCTAACGACACCCTTAGTTCTGATTTTCAATAAGTCGTTATCAGGTGTATTTCCGAACAGATGGAAAGAGGCTCGCATTTTACTAATCTACAAAAGTGGCAAAAAAGATCCTTTTCAATTTTATGTTCGATCGCAAAGGTTTTTGAATCATTAGTTTATGCCTATATCTATCAAAATGTTAGGAATCAGATATCTGAAAACCAACATGGATTTATAACACAAAGATCCACCGAATCAAATCTTTTTCATTATGTCGATGATATCTCTCAGATCGTTGCTAAGTCCGGACAAGTTGATGCGATATACACAGATTTTACCGAAGCATTTGACAAGGTAAATCATCGCATTTTAGTAAATAAACTGTCTAATTTTGGAGTCGGTGGCTCACTGCTAAATTGGTGCGAGTCATATCTGGGCAATCGTCCCTCAAAGGCTTGATGGATTTAGTTCGGATCCTATTGTAGCTTGTTCTGGTGTACCGCAGGGTTCAAATCTAGGACCACTCTTTTTCAACATATTCATCAACGATATCACAAACACTTTTTCACATTCCACTTGTTACCTTTTTGCGGATGATCTTAAACTAACACGCTCTGTTAGCTGTATGACTGACGCAGTCTTGTTGCAAGAAGATATCAATAAATTACATGACTGGTGCAACCGTAACAAGATGTACTTGAACCCAACCAAATGCTCTCATATTAAATTCACAATGAAGAGAAACATAACAAGAAGTGTTTACAACATTGCAGGAACGACACTGAATGAAGTCACTCACATTCGTGACTTGGGAGTAGTTATTGATACAAAACTAAAATTTACAACCCATATTGATAATATAATAACATCAGCTAATAAATCGTTAGGATTCGTTATTAGAAATGGAAAGGAATTCAAAAATATTTCTACCTCACTAATGCTATATAATAGTTATGTTAGAAGTAAATTAGAGTATTGCTGTGCCGCTTGGTCACCCGTTTATAAACTTCACGTTAACAGAATAGAGAGGACCCAAAAAAGACTGCTAAAGCATTTGTCGTACCGATATAAACCACCAAGTCATGTAAGATCGTATCTAGACAAAATTAAACATTTTAAACTAGAAAAATTAACTAATAGAAGAACGCTGCTTAGTATGTCTTACTTGTATAAAATCATGAACAATCTAATTGATTCGCCTCAAATTGTTGATAAGTTCTCTTTAAGCGTCCCGACTAGAATACCTCGCATGCCTCGTGCCTTATTTCACGTTCCTTTTTGTAGGACCAACTTTGGTAAGCACTAAGCACTCGCCTGTACCTCGCCTATCGCGTGCTTAGGGTCGTTTCGCCGGTTAGCGACCACTTAGCCGAGTTGCTCACTTTAGATTAGTAAATGTATACCTATTCAATGTACACACATAATAGATGGTATTCGTATAGGTTCTGAGTATAGTCAAGTTTTGAAACCTACAATAAAATATAGCACTTTCATCCATAGATTAGGAAAAAATATGGAAAAGGTTTCAAAATAGCGAATTCGCTGGATAGCGACCGCTTTAGTCGGTTTGCGACCACCTGTTAGCTAGTTGGCGACCACTCTTGCAAATAGTGTTTAAGTAGTTAATAAAACGATGCATCATCATCATCATCATATCAGTCGAAAGACGTCCATTGCTGGACATAGGCCTCCCCCAAAGAGTGCCATAATGACCGGTTCTGCGCCACCCGCATCCATCAGATTCCTGCGATCGTTACCAGGCCATCAGTCAACTTGTGGGGGGCCTACCCACGCCGCGCCTTCCGGTACGTGGTCGCCACTCGAGAACCTTTCCGCCTCAACGGCCATCGGTTCTACGTGCAATGTGCCCCGCCCACTGCCACTTAACTTTAGCGGCTTAGGGCTATATCGATTACCTTGGTTATCCTGCGGATAGCCTCATTTCTGATGCGATCACGCAGAGAAACTCCGAGCATAGCCTTCTCTCCATTGCCCTTTGGGTAACTTTGAGCCTTCTTATGATGCTTCTTATGATTTCTGAAGCGACCACGTTTCGGTGCCACACGTGATCACTGGCAACACGCACTGGTCAAAGACTCTCGTCTTCAGACACTGCGGAATATTAGACGAAAAGATGTGCCATAGCGTAGCTTCCCGAACGCTGCCCAGCCGAGTCGGATTCGACGATTGACCTCTTTCTCAAAGTTGGACCTACCTGACCTGACTGCCCTTATACTACCACAAATTGTTACTCTTCTAAATCTACTTTACATTGCTTGTCAATGCAAAATAGAATCGAAAACGGCGCGACATCTCGCTCACACCATAGTGCTATTATATATATTGCTATTACAGTCACACATGTCGTTCATAGTAGGTATCTAAATGCCACCATTTTACAAGCTTTTATGTAACTTTTAGATTAAATTCTACTTACCTACACTAGCTTCTGCCCACGACTCCGTCCGTGTGTCTCGTTTATATCGTAGCTCCATACAAAATTTCAACCCCTATTTCAGCCTCTTAGGGGATTATTTCGGGGATAAAAACTATCCTACGTCCCGGGACTCAAACTATCTCCATACCAAATTTCATCAAAATCGGTCCATCGGTTTAAGCGTGAAGAGGTAACAGACAGACAGACACACTTTCGCATTTCTAATATAACCATATCATATAATCATATGAATTATTCATTTTATAATTATATATTATTATTATATTACATATACCTACTATAGACATAGCATGGATTGGCGCGGCTTAAATACCTACCGACACAATTGGCTTGCCAAGCTAAATATCGCGGGTGCCGCAAGAATCCATAAGGAAAGAAAAAGAAAAACGATGTGGTCGCTATCCGACTTCTTTGGTAATAATTTTATTGGGTACGCGACCACCCCATTTTATTTAAATCTATTTTTATAATATGCCGAATTTCAACGAAACTATTACAATAGCTAAATCATTTAAGCAATCAAGTAAC
Source organism: Epinotia brunnichana (assembly GCA_963854355.1). Taxonomy (NCBI): domain Eukaryota; kingdom Metazoa; phylum Arthropoda; class Insecta; order Lepidoptera; family Tortricidae; genus Epinotia; species Epinotia brunnichana. The sequence goes on from OY977937.1 coordinate 48,449,312, forward strand.
TAATTTCAGCATAATAATAAAATTAAGTGACGTAACTAAAGTTTTCGCGCCAACTGTCGCGTTATTTTTTTTACAGATTCACTGCACGTCAACACTTTTCGGAAGCAATGTGTGAAATGTGTGAATTGAGGTTATTTTTTCTTGCTTTTGATTACGCTTTGGGTTTTAAAGTGTATTTATTCTTATTCTGACACTATTCAAGAATAGTTAATAACTAATTAGTTTTCTGTTGGGTTTGTAGAAATGTTAATATCTTTAATTGAAGCAGCCTAGTCCGTCAAGTGGTCGCCAACCGAAGGTGGTCGCGTTACCGGCGAAACGACCCTACAATGATCTCGTTACAGAACAGGAAAATGTTGATATTTTTTGTGATTCTCATAATAGCTTCAAATGCAAAATCAGGGATTTGTTGTTGAACCTTGAAGCATAGTCTGACTGATGTGATTTAGTTTTTTATTTATAAGCTTAGATAATTAGTTTATTAATGCTAAAAATGGTAACGAAACGCATGCTGTGGTGGTGGTGTTGGGATTTGGGTCCTTAAGATGTGTGGTGATGAGATTGAGGGACCCACGTGCATCTCTAGCTATCAACACAACAAATCTTCAAATCAATAAAGGGTCGGTAACGCACTTGTGATTCTTCTGGAATCGTAAGCGTCTATAGGCTACGGTGGTCAACAAGCATCAGGTGAACCGTATACCTGTAAACTAAGAAAAAATATCTACCACACGAGTAGATACTTTATCTCGGTTTCGTTAAACATCTTTACCTAACACTTCAAAATACCGAGTCTATTTACTTTATAACATACGTGAGGTTACGTGGACGGGGAACAGGGGGGGGGGGGGGGGGGGGTAGCCAAGAAGAACCTCACCAGGGGGAAAAAGAACCTCGCGTGATTTGTGCACAAGCGCCAAGTGGCTGAAAAATATTCAAACAACTTTCTCACGAACAATGCAATATGTAAATATAAGCTTGTAAAAAGACAGACATGCAGACGAATATCCGACGCAAGTCAAATAAAAGCTCGTCATAAATAAAACAAGCTCGCCTCACAGCCAGCTTTAAGCAAACAGAGACGCAGAATAGACATGTGTCAGAACAGCGAGTGCTAAATCACGTCTGAAGCGTGACGGACGGCCTAGTGCTGTGGCAACAGAGGTTACACTCGGTAATGATTATTCAATTTTCAATAAAATGTGTGTTCTTCAATAATATTTGACACCTTTGAGTACGCGAGGTTTCAAATAATATGAAAACACACCACCTTACCCTAATTTCACCATTCCGCAGAGTTGTGGATAAACAAAGTCACCCAAAGGGCATTGGAGAGGGCTATGTTGGGAGTTTCTCTGCGCAATCGCATCAGAAATGAGGCTATCCGCAGCAGAACCAAGGTAACCGATATAGCCTTCCGCATCGCTAAACTTAAGTGGCAGTGGGCGGGGCACATTGCACGTAGAACCAATGGTCGCGGGAGTCCGCTTGATGCGAGTGGCGCAGGACCCGTCATTTTGGCACTATTTGGGCGAGGCCTATGTCCAGCAGTGGACGTCTTTCGGCTGATATGATGATGATGAATCCAATAAACTTATCAAAGGACTGGTGGGGGCCCTTATAGTGTTTTCAATGTACCAAGATGCTGGAAAAAGCATCCCACCAAAACATTACATGTAAAGTGACTGCCAACAGTCCCTAGCTCATATAGCTTTCAGCGTTAAAAATATATCAGATCATATGGAGCGCCAAGCTTCCTACTCCACACGACGTAACCTACCACTACCAGCCACGCTCTAAAAATTCTACATCTTGGCTACATACCACATTTCAGCTTTCTAGGAACCCTAGAGGTTTTGATGATCAACGTGAGTGAGTCAGTGACGAAATCGGCGACTTTTAGATATCAATAGAATCTAAAGTATAAGAGCTATGCAGTTGAAACTTTATACTTTTAATAAGTTCACTATTGACATCATATCCCGAGAATTAAGTTTATCTGGTATAATCCAAACACAAGTTATCAGGGTGCAAAAAAACGACGAAGCGCTTCGAGAAAAGGTAGGTAGTGTCCTGCCCTTGCGCTTCGCTTGGCTCGTCTTGGCTTCACTACCGTAACTTGCGCCGTAACTTGGATGTACGATTCTAGAAGTTTACGTTGGCAGTTTTCGCTGCGTTGACTGTTGACTGTAAGAGACAAATGCATTCTCGAAAATAGAATCGGCAGAAATCGGAATGTTGATTTAAAAACTGATTTGCAACTTCTGTAAATATATATGTCTGTGGCACTGGAGCGACGGTTGAACCATTTTGATGCCGTTATGCATGGACATTTATTTTAATGTTGTATGAAAATCTTTATGCTAATAGGGGTGTAGACACTAAATAAAATAATCAATAATGTTGCATTTTCTCGAAAAAGGATTAAAAATGTAATCAGATGGAGAAAAAAGGAACGCAAGAGGTTAAATAATCACAAAGTTATAAGCGTCCAAAGTTTTAAGAAGGGTCTTCTGTCCCTTTTCCGCAAAACGCACCTTCATATGAAACGATTGTCATTTACTATGACGCTGGACGATCGTGACGTCACGATCCCGGAGCGTTTTCTCTCTCTAACAGGCAACATTGAATTGGTTGCAGCTTCGAATGGGATTTTCGTCATTAGGCATATTCTTTTGTCTTCTTTCTTTTGAAAGTAACAATAAATTTTTCATCACACTTGCTCATAAATGGCGTTATTCCTTGCCTGTATACAGAAGGACAATGGCCTACATTGTTCCCACGGGAAATAATGGCCCCATGGGAGTAATGAGCTTGTGTGTGATCTGATTGGTTAAGCAAATCTGGCCGCGAGCGGCCAGACAAGAATTCTGCTCTGTGATTGGTTGAAAATAAATCGAGCAGGGTCTGTGATTGGTTGAAATATTGAAGCTACGCCCTCCACTCGCACTGATCTGGAAGTGAAGTTGTCAATTTCGTCAACATATTGATTGGTGCGCTTGTATAAAACATAGATTTTTCTGTCTTTTGTAGTTATTTATTTCCTCGCAAATGTGATGAAAAACATTGTGTATAACACGGGCGTAAGAATATTGCAAACTCGAGTCATCAAAAGCCCTTCGCCTTACGGCGTCGGGCTTCTGATAGACTCTCGTTTGCAATATTCCTCATACGCACCTTGTTAAACAATGTACTATTGAGTCTTCACCTCTATTGCAAAGCTATACGGCGATGGACGATGGTTAATTAAGTTATTCGGGTGATGTTTAATGCCAAACTATATTGCTGGCCGTTGAACTGAAATAGAGATCGCTGTCAACGTTTCGTTTGGTTTTTGTCATGGACATATTGGATATGACGTGGGTCAGTTGCCGTCTATATTTTTAAAGTATCTAACCTAGATCACAATTTCATTGGTAATACAGATGACGACGCATGCAGGCTTCATGCTTTGGACATACTTAATGGACATGTTTTTATTTTTAACATCTTTGAACTGTATACTGAGCAAATCAAATTCATTTAACCTTTAAATCTTTGATTTTTTTATGGGAGCAAAACCCGTTCCTTAGCAGTTTGCATGAAGAAAAATTAAATGTATTTTAGGAATCAGGATTCAGGGCGGACTTTGTCACCCAAGTTCGATCCATTCATCGATACAGTAAAATGTAGGTACCTATTTTGTTTTGGGTTTATGCGGAATCATGACCTAACTCAAAATATTCAGTGGTAAATATTTAATGGACTATTTGGAATGGAATTTACGGAGAACTCTCTGTTCCAATACCCTGTGACACCGCAGGATTGCTCATAGCATATTCATGTGAGACGACTCGGCGAGGCGAAGTAGTAATGTGTCCAAATATATCCGCTTCCTATGTGTGGGTACGGTGCGACACAGAATAAATAGTGTACAGAAGCTCCATAGCGAACACTTAAATTGTCGTCGATACATTTTTGTCCTCCGCGCCTCCACGATCGTATATAGAACTGCAACAATCCCAGAAGTAATAAAAGTATAATTCAAACCAAAAGGGTTTTCAGAGTCCCGCAAGATGTAGTCAAAACACAATTTGCGTGTCGCTTCCAAAAGTTCCTGCACCTTTTTATATACAACCGAATTGTAAAGCACTGCAGTATCCTGGATCTGACTACAGGAAAAATGGCTTCTCATTCTGACGTACCAGGAAACAGATGACCTTTTGAAACCCCAGTCTTGACAGTAAATAGTCGTATCGCACGCACGCACGCACTCACATGCACGCACGCACGCACACACACACACACACAAACACACTCTCACACCCGCACGCACACACCCGTACACTCTTGCTCATAAAAGATTATGCTTCTTGTTCCACTTATTCTATTCTATTATTATATTTACATAACTATATAAAAATGGACCGTCACTTATAGAGTGACAGACAACGCACAGCCTAAACCGCTAAAGATACAAGCATTAAATTTGGAACACAATATATTTCTCAAGTGACGTAGAGGCGCACTAAGGAAGATTTTTTTAAATTCTACCCCTAAGGGGTTGAAATTGGGGATAAAATGTTGTACGCAAATTTTTAATAAAGATTATGCTACACTGCGCGGGGCTGCATTCTCCCATTAGTGTCATCCAGTGGTAAATGTCACTGTAGTTAGTATTTCGTTCAGTTTTATTTTAAATATGTGTCATGTAGTTACACGAAATAAATGATTGAATTGAATTGAATTGAAAGTCATGCTCGCTCAGTGCCACTAGTAACTAAATAGGATCACGTTGCTTTGTGATACAAAATACGGCAATGCTAAACCTTGCCTGTGTAGCTTTTAAGCACACGCTTTAAATACTTTGTTACTCCTAGTAGCATTTGATATTAGCATTGTTCTAAATAGCGTTCTTTGCTTCCATGAATATGTGAATTTAGGCTAATATGGAGGATGTTCTACAGAGTTAGTAAAGTCGGCGAACATTTACGTTTTGGCTCATGTTAGTATAGGCCCACTTTTTTGCACATAATCTTAATTCAAGTGTATAATATAATAATTGAATGAACGAGCGAGCGAAGCGAACGAAGCTGTTTCAGCTTTGAAAAAAAATCTTTCGTATGTCCGATTCTCCTCTACAGGTCGCATTTCTAAACTGATTATCCTCAAATTTAGTGATCGGGTTCGATTTTTTTTGTCGAAACAGTCTCTTAGAAAAACAAGATAGTATCGTGACTTCTGCTATTTAAAGAGCCACAAGTTTTATACTTATACTACTAGCTGCCCAAGCGGATCAGATAGTGAATTATACCCCTTACCTACCCTTACCTACCCCTTGGCTTCAATGTATATCTTAAAGGCATGCCTGTTTGCTGAAACTCATCCCAATTATTTTAAGAAGCTTGACGGAATGGTCGTAAGAAAACTGCGAGCGCAGTATAAATATTTGCTATATCGGCCAATTTGTAGATCCGATATCTATAACAAAAATGTATATAACATGTGTATTGTTCTTTTTAATAATCTTCCTAATGATTTGAGAATCTTGCATGGTAAAGTGTTCAAGACAAGGCTGACCAAGTGGCTACAAGATCATTGTTTTTACAGTGTTAGTGACTTTTTAAATTTTAATGGATAATGAACAACTTATCATTATAATTATTTTTTTAATGGCTTTTTTTATTTTTCCTAAGTTTTATTTATTTTGCAAATTCCATTTTCATATTTAATTCTTTAGTTATTGAATAACTGATGTACCTAATGTTATGCTCGTAGTATGTAATCATTAAGTTATTGTATTTTTTTTCTCTAATTGACATGTTTATTGGATTATTTGATTTATGATTATTGCTAGTAATTTAATTTAAAACAATATTTTGCATGTTGAATTTTATGTCGACTGAATACTGGTTCTGCAACTATTTTACTTAAGGTCTAATTGTAACGTATTCCAGCAAATAAATATTTCTATTTCTATATTTTGCGTATTATAGTGAATGGGCTTGTGACCTTAAATTTGTTTACGATGCCATTCGAACCAGTTTTTGTAGATGAAGAAATGTTTGTATGGAAGCAACTACATTTAAAGGACATTAATACCCAAAAAATCGAGTTAAAGACGGACCTCGCTGACAGCAGCCGAAACGCTTCATACTGATTGGCTTTAAAGTGTGACGTCACACCGTGCAATTTGTACTAACCGTTGCATGGAAAATGAAGTAAATTGCTGTTTCGGTCGCGGAATACTGCGTTTAGGTCCATAGTTGTCATACAAATTTGTTTCTAAAAAAGCGTAAGGATTCTATTGGTACCTTTAAATTTATTCTTGGACAATAAATAAAAAAAACTTTTTTTTTCTAATCTTTCAAGGTTCATATCTTTTTATGATTTGAATTATATTTTGTAATTTATACTTTATTACAATCTTTTGATGGTTTACTATCCAATTAGCAACACGACGTTATCAATTTTAACACCACGCAACAAGCCTATTATAAAATAAAAAAAACCGGCCAAGTGGGTTCCGTACCATTGTCTCTAACAAAAAGGCAAAAAAATCACGTTTGTTGTATATGAGCCTCATGTAGCCTAGTTGGTCCCTGCCTACGAAGCCGGAGGTCCCGGGTTCGAATCCTGGTAAGGGTAATATTTATTTGTGTGATGAGCACAAATATTTGTTCCTGAATGATGGATGTTTTCTATGTAGTTAAGTATTTATTTATCTATATAAGTATTTTTATCGTCGTCTAGTAGTTTGGGACTAAGCCAATTTGTGTAAGATTGTAAAAGACAAGATTTTTTTTTAGTATTTTTTGATATAGCGGCAACAGAAATACATCATCTTTGGAAATTTCAACTGTCTTACTATCACGGTTGTTGAGATACAGCCTGGTGACAGACGGACAGATGGACAGACAGACAGACAGACGGACAGCGGAGTCTTAGTAATAGGGTCCCGTTTTACTCTTTGAGTACGGAACCCTTATCAAAACAGTAGGTGATTCTAACAAGGTTTAAAGTGTTATAAGGTTAAACCGATTGAACATGAATATTCTGGACTATTCTGTAGCACTGACATGATTCACATCCTAAATGTATCGGTGTAAATGATATAAACAGCCCGACCCAACTTCCGCGGGGATGCTTGAATATGAAATATTGGATAAACACGTTTTGGAAGAAATACGATGCAATCGACTATGCTTTTTGACAGCTTGTGGTTTCGCAAATTTTGCCACATGGCTGTTTAGAGCAGGTGGCATAAACCACACTTTACAGGCCAGCACACGTTAAATATGGCGTTGGCAACTGTCATCACGAGAACTGTCAAACTTCTCGTACAATCAGATTATGGCAACATACAACCAAATCTGCCCAGTCATGGTTTTAAGGGTTCGGTAGCCAAATGGCAAAAAACGGAACCCTTATAGATTCGTCATGTCTGCCTGTCTGTCTGTCTGTCTGTCTGTCCGTCCGTATGTCACAGCCACTTTTTTCCGAAACTATAAGAGCTTATACTGTTGAAAGAAAAAAAGATGTATTCTGTACACCGCATTAAGAATTTCACACAAAAATAGAAAAAAAACAATAAATTTTTGGGGTTCCCCATACTTAGAACTGAAATTCAAAATTTTTTTTTTCATCAAACCCATACGTGTGGGTTATCTATGGATAGGTCTTCAAAAATGATATTTAGGTTTCTAACATAATTTTTTTCTTAACTGAATAGTTTACGCGAGAGACACTTCCAAAGTGGTAAAATGTGTGTCCCCCCCTGTAACTTCTAAAATAAGTGAATGATAATACTAAAAAAAATATATGTTGTACATTACCATGCAAACTTCTTTCGAAAATTGGTTTGAACGAGATCTAGTAAGTAGTTTTTTTTTAATACGTCATAAATCATAAACCGCAATTCATTTTACGGAACCCTTCATGTGCTAGTCCGACTCGCACTTGGCCGCTTTTTTTTACTGTAACCGTATTGTCACTCCTTTGTATGATATCCTTCCCCCAGATATCCCCCGTCCTGTTAATATTAAATTTCTCCTCACCTTAGTCTACCTATTCACCCTTTCTGTATGTCCTTTGTAAATTTATTAAAATTAACAATTTGTTTTTACTTATAGTAGTCAGTTTAACAATACATGTTTGTTTTGTCCTTTGTTCTAGAATCTAATCTTAGTGAACCTGCCAATAGTGCCAATTGGAAGCTACCGGTTTTTTTTTTAATAATAAATACGTGTCTTTTTTAACCTAGACGTTGGCGGAATCATCGGCAATACTGATGGGGCCATAACACAAAGATTGATTGATTAATGGACTTACGATAAGCGACGGTTTGCAACAACTGACAGAAAGTTTGAATGGCAAATTTAGGGTAGTTTGCCACTTAAACTTTCGATTCCGGTTCGTTACAGCCAAATATCATAATAACGTGTTCCTAGAATATCAGAATGTCAAAACAGATTATTCTTATGATGTCTAAAGCTCGAAATGACTTACGCCTACTTCTTAAATTACCGTATTCTTAATATGACTATAATTAATTTCGACTATCGCGGTTTGATAATTTGTCAATACTACCATTTCCCAAAATGTCTAAAACTTGACTTGATCATGTTTTGATGAATTTTCAATTATATAATTTCTCAAAATGTCTAAAACTCAAATTAACTACATACAAATGTTATAAATGGGGCTGGTGTGACTCCTCTCGGTGTGTGTGTGGAAACACCGATCAGGCAGTCAACCACATGGTTCTAGAATGCCCGAAAACAACATTTTCAGGGTGGAAGACCTCAATAATCCTACTTTACTTGCTATAGAGTACTTGAAGACGACTTATCCAAATCTTTGAATTAATAAATTTTATTATTTATTTATTATTTTCTTATTATAATACAAGAAAAATATTTTTTGGTATTGGAAAAACCCACCACTAAGCGGGTTAAATATTGGTGCAAAGTTTGTATGGGGGAAATTATTAGAGTTATTAGACGAAAGGTATAGAGATAGTTTGAGTCCCGCCTTCATCCCGAAATGTAGAAAAAAATATTGGATGGAACCCATTTAGATGGATAGTTTTTATCCCGGAAATCATCCCCTAAGGGGGTGAAATGGGGTGAAAGTTTGTATGGAGCTACGATAAAAACAAGTTCCACGCGGGCAGAAGCTAGTATTAGTATAAAGTATAGATAATGTAATCAGCTACAAAAGTAACAACAGTTTTTTTTGTTGTGGACTATACTGGGGCTAAGAGCAACCTACTTAGTGCAAATATACAGAGGTATTGTAAGCCTAGGGGGATTAGACCTGAATACTACATTCGCTGTAGTTAAGCTTTTAAAATATACACAATTGTTTTGAATTTCAATCATAATATATAAATAGCGCTCAGCTCATTAAATCGAGAGGACTCGACTTTCGAATAATTACTAAGCTAATTAGTATTATTGATGAATTAGTATAAAAACAAACACATAAGGCTCTGCATTCATTGATTAAATGAGGCTAAATTACAATCTTTTCACGATCAAGGTAAACGTGCCAGTGCGTCGACACTGGCCCAATATTAGACAAAATTAGGTGTCAACTATTAGAAATCAAGGTGTCAACTATTGGGTTGGGGTAAACATCACAATTACATGAAATTCCCTAATACCGTTTTTATTGGGCTCTATAATGCGTGTACCTCGAGACGATGACTAGAGTACTAGTCGTTAGTATGGTAATCTTTATCAACCCAAAACTTCCAATAGATAGAATAGCCAAGATTCTTCCGGTTTTTTTCGATGCCATTCGAGCCAGTTTTTGGAGAGAAACAAATATTTTGTTTACCGGAGCAACTAGAATTAAAGGACATAAATGAACAAAAAATTGAGTTAAAGACGTACCTCGCTGGCGGCAGCTGAAACGATTCATACCTATAAATTGACACAGAAGTATGACGTCACCGTTTTCTATTTGTACTAATCGTTGTATGGAAAAAAAAGTAAATTGCTGTTTTCGTCGTGAAATACTGCGTTTAGGAGCATAGTTGTCATACAATTCTTTTTTATTACGCGTATAGTAAAAATGTTAGGTTTGGTAGCAACAAATGTACTCTTGGACGAAAAAAAAAGACATATTTTGTCTAAAATTTCAAGTTCTTTTATGATTTTGTTTATATTTAGCAATTTACACTTTATTGGAATAATCAGATGGTTTGCTATTCATATAGAAACACTAAGTTATTAATTTTAAGATGAGGAAACTACCCTATTACCAGAAGAACCTAGCCGATGCCATGAATTTATCAATAACATCACCCCATTTTGTGCCACTGAAACACATGTAGTGTCATACTCGCATGCAAAAATAGAAGCCTGACAAAAGCTGTGTTACCATTGAATCAGGCAAATGTATACACATTTCCTCATGTAACCATAAAAAACACAAAACGCCTCCCGCAACGCAAATACCATTTAATACTTCGCAGCATCCAAAAAATCAGTTCCCCCCACACCAGTTATAAATTACCCTGATATGTAGCAGTGACACAGCTCATCATTTATTCAGCAGCCCGGAATCGAGCCGTTCCCACACAAATGTGGCGAATTTTCCGATTATCATAATAAAGTAGGATAAACCCGTCTCTGTTACCCCAGAGCAGCGTGCCGTACGGGGGAGAGAGCGCGCGTAATCGATCCTGGCTGGTTAAGAGGATTTAAAGTTGAAGATAATTGCCAGTGAATGTTTGTTTGGGGGCTGAAAGGTTTTTTCGGTTGAGGTTTAATGTTATCAGGCGGGGATTTTGGTTTTGGACGCCGATTCGGTCATGTCAAGAGCGATATAACAAAGAAGCAGGTACATATGTAAGGTGCGAGGTGAAATATTTAAATATAACTTTAGACTAGGTACCAGTATTTAAAACAGTCTAAAACTCTAGCCGCCCACGCTACAAGGAAAAATGGCAATGCAATAAAATAAGAAAGTTTTATTATAAATTCAACTGAAATAATACAAATGCAACTCTCTGTTCCAATTTCTTAAAGTCCATTGAATAAGGATACATTTGAAAAGGCCTTTGAGTGGCTAAATATTAGGATAATGTCTCGGCTAGACACAATAAAAATTTAACTACGTTCAGACGACAAGGTGTCTAGGAGATATAAAATCCAAGTCTGAGCCTGAAATGTCATACGATTTTAAGTCACATGCGATTCTCGAAATGACGGCTAATAATACAGTCGATATTGTTCAACCTCGAAATTTCGGGGAGTTTGATGAAATTTATTACGAATGTTAGGTAGCCCTGTTTTCGTCTCCCAAAAGTCCCCGGGTCAGGACCTTGTAGAACGGCCGTTATCTTGGGAAATGTACTCTACTCGTAAGAAATTCCGGTTTTGTTCGAAAGCTACGTACTCTATGAAAACATGGTCTAAAACAACATTAAATCTGAATAAATTCTGCACAAGCCTGTCATAAACAACCTTGACGAAAAACCGTGTCTTCGTGGAGAAAAATGCATCCCACCAAAAACATTACATGTAAAGTGACTGCCAAGACTTCCTAGCTCATATAGCTTTCAGCGTTAAAAATATATCAGATCATAAGAAGCGCCAAGCTTCCTACTCGACACGGCGTAACCTACCACTACCAGCCACGCTCTAAAAACTCTACATCTTGGCTAAATGGCAGGAGCACACATGGCAATTCTTAATCAAAAGGCAATAATAATAACAACAATATCATATTATTTATTTTTTTGCGGACAAACTTACACAAATCAATCTAGTCCCAAACTAAACAAAGCTTGTACGATATTTGGATAGATAAAATACTTAAATACCTACATAGAAAACATCCATGACTCAGGAACAAATATTCGTGCTCATCACACAAATAAATGCCCTTACCGGGATTCAAACCCAGGACCGCTTGCTTCGTAGCCAGGGTCACTACCATTGCTACCAACTAGGCTAAAGCGGTCGTCAAAATGACAGTAAAACATATGACAGTGAAATGATTATGATTCTTGTTTAATGAAACAATATTATGGTGGTGATATTGGTGATATTTCTAATACATTAAAAACCTTCTAAAAAGGCTTTGGTACTGTATCGTTATAAGGGTAACCATTTGGCTTCAAATCACACTGTTTTTTTTTATCCTATCGTAGAAGGCTTCGCACGTTCATGGTCTTTTCTCCCTCTCACTGAGCATACGCGTGAGCGAGATGAAAGTGCGTGTTCGAAAGCGCGGATATCATGTTTTTCGGAATATTTCAGAAAACGAGAAGAAATTTAAGTAAGAAAGAAAATAAAGATATTTTTCATTACTTTATGAAGAAGATTATAAAATTTCATCTTTTTCTGATAAAAAATGGAGCATTAAATGGTTACAAGTGAAATAATAAGTTTACTTAAGATTTTTTTTTTCTCTACTTTCTTTAGGCATAATGGATTTCTACGAAAACTTTGTTACTTCTGAGATCTTCTGATTATGAAAGGTAGAGCACAGCGGAATGTCATCTCGCTCGTATGTGGAGCAGCTCAACTGGGGAAGTACCTTACAGAAGACCGCAGCCATAATAGCACCGCTGCTCTGAAGTGTTGCTATATTATACATACTATGAAGCATGTGGTGTTGTGTTCCTGGTGGTGAGTAAGGTCGCCAGAGCTCCCTAGGGTGCGCTGTGTTGGGAGTGAGGGACCTGCATGTCTCTATCTGCCAACAGAGCGAATCCTCAAGTGAATAAAGGGTCGGCAACGCGCTTGTGATTCTTCTGGAGTCACAAGTGTCCATAGGCGACGGGACCTGCTTAACATCAGGCAGGCCGTATGCTTGTTTGCCACAGTCGTTGTATAAAAAAAATATATAATATTTTTTTCCGACGGTAAAATTGTGACGTCATAATGTATAAAATGGTTACTAAACAACTCATCATCATCATCATCATATCAGCCGAAAGACGTCCACTGCTGGGACATAGGCCTCCCCCAAAGAATGCCAAAATGACCGGTCCTGCGCCACCCGCAGCAACAACTCGTTTTTACGAAAATTTGAAAGGTCCTCGTCACTTTTATCGTGAAATAATTATACTTCTAGATATGGCAACAAAATAATAATAAGTAAGGATAACAGCCGAGATTTTTTTCTCTCTTCTATGAAATCTAACATAAATGCAAACTACAAAGTCGTACAAAAGTTGCGTCCCAAAGAACCAAAGGAACCCAAATTTTGAGGTTGACCGTACTTCCAAAACTCCATCAAAATTTAAGTCAACTAAAACACTCGATCGCCAGAAGGCCCGGGAAAAAGTGATATAACTTCAGAACGGCCACTACCCCAATTTCTTTGAGCATTTTGCATAATTTCATATATTATTTAAGTGGCGACTTCGTACCATCGTTTGCATAATCCGACCCCTGCCGTGTACTGGCAGAATACTAATTCAGTTGTGAAGTTAGATGGCCCTGTAAAGGATATAATGACGTTGGACGGTGACCTTTTTCGAAGATCCTCCGATGTATGGGGCCCTGGTAACGCAGATGCTTATGAGGAGCAATTTTATGAAGGTACGCATTGCGTTCATTATATCTGTACGTATCCTATCCTATATAAACGGGCAATATTTGTATATAAATATATATCGGACCTACGGTTTGTGCCAGGTGAGCTAGGTGGCATGATGTTGGCAAAGGTGGGGATGGTGGGGATGACCACTTTTTCGCAGCCGGCGTACCACCTCGAACTTGACTTCTATCGCGACTCTCGGATTGAATGGCCGTGCTCTAGATTGTTACCAAAAGTTCTATCGTCGATTTTGGTTAATTTTAAAGTCATTTAATGAATTATTGTATTCTACTTCGAATAAATTGTTTGAGCTATGCAAAATCTTTGAATTTTTAGTTAAAACTATAGGTATATATTGGTAATCACGATTTCAATTAAATTTGGAATATATGGGTTTACGGGGACGGCAATTCGATTTAGCTGAGTCTCATGTCTGGGAACATTAGTTTAATGTAATAAGAAGTAAAAAAACCGGCCAAGTGCGAGTCGGACTCGCGCTCGAAGGGTTCCGTACCATTTTCTATAAAAAAATATTTATTTCATTCTGTTTTTAGTATTTTTTGTTATAGCGGCAACCGAAATACATCATCTGTGAAAATTTCAACTGGAACTACACGGTATGAGTGAGATACAGCCTAGTGACAGACAAACAGACAGACAGACAGACAGACGGACAGCGGAGTCCTAGTAATAGGGTCCCGTTTTACTCTTTGAGTACGGAACCCTAAAAACGAACGAGCAAGACTCGGTCTCAAAGGATTGGCCACAAGGAGCTCAGGATCGAGAATTTTGGAAACAGATGGGGGGGGGGGGGGGGGGCATTTGCCCAGCAGTGGGACACTACAGGCTCCCAATAATAATAATAAGAAGTAAAAGTCGACTACAGCGAGATAAGTAAAAGTTGTCGCGCATGCAACAACGATAAGTAATATAATTAACAACTTAGAAAATTTGAACAACCCCCGATAAATTCATTTCAAAGTTCAATATTTCAAAAACGGCTGAACCGATTTTGTTGAAACATATCTAAGAACGATCTCGATCACGTCAGCTTTCGGATAAAAAAAACTCAATCTATTAAATCCTCTATCTACGGTTTCTCTCTATGTGCTTAGTTCGGGGAAATTCAATGACACGAGACAATGTGTCCTGCCAAAGTACGACCAAACCGCTCACGAGAAACATTTAAAAACTCAGAATCTCGACAAAATCTCGGCTCTTTGTCCCAAATCCATTCAATCCTCTACGAAAACCCTCTATAGGAACCCATTTCAATAACTGTTTCCATAAGAATGCTCTTAATACCGACACTGTGAAGAGCAGACATTTTTAAACAAAGAAAAAAAAATGCGAATTGAAACCTCGTGACACAATGTCGGTGCCGACCTGACATCATCAGGGAATGGGGACGCGAAATAATAAGGCTTGGGGGTGGGTTAAGACATGAGAGGAAGCGTTTCGCAGTTGTCTATCTTTTGTTTGTGAACGCCGGTATATATTTCTACAGAAGAGCTATACTCGTATCTACGCGTGTCAACATAAGGGACGGAAAGGATATTATGCTTAAATTAAGAACTGGTCTTAAAATAGCTGACGTCTTACCATAAACAACCCACTTAATTTGGGCGGTTAATGGTTTATTTACCGCAACCTCATGCTAACCGGCCAAAAAAAAACAAATGGAACAAATGGAATGGAATGTATGTCTTGGGTCCGCGGATATACAAGCAAATACCGACAACTATTTAAAGACTGTCGGAAGTGCCTTGGTTTTACCCTGAAACTTAAATCCCTGCTGATACAGAAGGCTTATTATTCGGTAGCTGAATTCCTGGACGAACAATTTTAATTATAAATGAAATAACTTTGACTGTATTGCTTCTTAAATATATGCCTGTTGACATTGTTTTTAATGACCTTATTATGATATTCTAATGTAATGAATGACAATGTATGATTAATACGAAATAAATGAATATGAATATGTCAAGGACAACGAATAATATATCCCTTTCTGTCACATTGATTGAGATTTGTATACTAACTATATCTTGCTCGGTCGTGGTATTATTATTACCATAGCTAGTCCTGAGTAATTATTTGCAAAGCCCAGCAGGTATTAGAAAAATAGGGAACTTGCATCTTTTTATTTTATTATTATTATGAAAATCAAAAGTATAATCCAGCATTAAAACAACTATAATAAAAAAAAATAAAAAAAAAAAAAAAAAATTGTTTAATTCAGACCGAGATCCATAATAGTGTTAGTAACAAAATGGGGCTTACAAGACTATATTAGTATTACACGATTAAGTTTAGTTTAAATAAAATTTTAATTAAATTTACATTCAGGCACCTCTTCGGTTCTTTCGGTACCTATGGCAGAAAGGTAGGACCAAGTAGCGAATATTTTATTCCCTACTTGGCCCTACCAATGACCACTTCAACCCAATATTTGGTGAGCGGGCAGTCGAGGCGCTCTGCCAACACCCTCAGCATACTGTTGCTGCTACCGCGCATCCGTTTTAGCAGTGACGCTATTCTTTTCCGCCGAATGGCAAAAAAGTCGTCCGCTTGAGCTTCGGCAAACATGCCTGATGCACTGCAGTGCTTCGGCAGCTTCAACAGCACTCTGAGGATGTTATTGTACTGAACACGCAGGATGTTATAGGCCCTCTGAGTAAATCTCGCCCACAGGCTACACGTGTAAAATGTTTGACAATAAGCTTTAAAAAGGGTCAACTTAACTTGTTTGTTACAGCGTGCAAACCTTCGGGCGAGCATATTGCCTCGTACTGCCAACGCTCTCCTCTCCCTCTCCATATCTAGGTCGTCATTTAGGTCCGCAGTGAGCATATGGCCTAGATACTTAAACTTTTCCACTATTTTAAGGGTCTCGCCCCCCAGCATGATCTTAGGCAAGGTGTTTAAATTGTATTTACGTGCTTTAAAAATGAGCACTTCGCTTTTATTTACATTATATTTAAGACCATGCTGTAGGGCGTAGCCCTCACACAGTCCAAGTAAATCCTTAATGGAGTCGACTGACGGCCCCAGCAGGACCATGTCGTCAGCATAGCTTATGTTATTAAAACATATTTCGCCAATATGACAGCCGACATGCGTACTGCTGAGCCTCTCTATCAATTCGTTCACATATAGGTTAAAAAGGATAGGGGAAGACAACCCCCCCTGTCTTACCCCACATTTCAACCTATATACATCCGAGTCGATCCCCGCCCATCTTACCCGATTGATCTGGCTGTTGTACCAATACTTTAGTAAAGCTACGCACTCCCTAGGTAGATCAGTTTTTTGTAGCTTATCCCACAGCATGTCGTACACAACCAGGTCAAAAGCTTTGGACAAGTCCAGGAAACACGCATAAATGGGTGTGTTCCTGTCCTTGTAGTACCTGACAGCTTGCTTAACGCACAAAATTGCACTTTCAGTCGACAGACCTGGCCTGAAGCCGAATTGAGCGTCGTGCAACTTAATATGCTTACAAAGTTGAGCATTAAGCAAGCCGTCAAGCACTTTCGCCAGTACAGTGGCAAGCGAGATGGGCCTGAAGTTGCCCATATCCGATAGGTCACCCGTTTTGTTTTTAACTAGCGGAATTACCACTGTACTTGTGAGTTGCTGGGGAAGATAGGCGTGTCTGAGGCAAAGCGTGAAGAACATTGCCAGGACACGCGGCAGGTGCACCCCCGCATGTTTGAGATGCTCGATGCTGAGACCATCATGCCCTGGCGATTTACCCCTTTGCATGTTTTTAATGAGTTTGTCAACTTCACTAGCTGTAAATCTCAAGGAACTTTCGCCCATGTTAGTCTCAGCATCTCCCACCCCATCCACAGTCGACTCCACCAAAGGACTTACGGCAAACAACCTGCTGAAATTATTAGCGATGGCCATCCTGTCACACTCTCCACCCACGCTCACAGGGATTCCCGGCTTAGTGTTCGAATTATTTGTGTTCTTCCAGAAAGCTTTAAAATCCTTAGCTGTCCGGTTTGTGGCAAGAATATCACTTTTGATTTGTTCTTGCCTGTCCTGACACCATTTCAGCTTGGACTTAAAAAGCTTTCTGGTTTCACACATATCCCGGTAGAGAGGCCCCTCTTTAGGCCTGTTCGCAGACACCCACACCAAGAATTTCTCCCTGGCATCCTTGTGAGCAGCAACTATAGCACTAAAACTTTATTATGATGTATTTTTTTAATGTTTTTTTTATTTTTTTTTCTGTATGATGTTTCTACGTATATCCGCATCAATTGAGTGCAATTAATTCAAAAATGAAGTCCCTTTAAGTTTCCCATTGAAGTTATACTTATACGTACTGCGGGGCTAGCATAATTGACCCCACGACGCGAGACGAGGTATTTCCCACTTATTGAGACCCTCCTAATTAATTCCAGTTAGCTATCATTTGGTTACGTCATACATTTTTGTGTATAATCGCTTTAGATGGAATTTACGCGAAAGTGTCGCTTTCGTCTAGTACCCATAGTACAAGCTTTGCTTAGTTTGGGACTAGGTTGATTTGTGTAAGATTGTCCGCAAATATTTATTTATTTATCTCATTACATACTAATAAAGCGTTGATGCCGTTGATAGATGAAGGGACACTTATTTTGTTATGCGTCGACGGTGGAAAAGTTTACGGTACCTTGTAAGCTTATTTAATTGAGAATTCGTTGTGTTGATAGACAAAGACAAACGCGGGGTCTCTTGTTCTCAACGCGATCCCACACAGACATTAGTTAGGGAGCTGGCGAGCATTTCGGTATATGGTTTGCACACGTTTCACGTCGAGATGGATTGCAGTTTAAATCATTACGAATTGATTTGGTCCAACCAATTAAGGTCCTATGTCGCTGCGTTTTCGCGTTACAGCGGATTAAAGTTGTTTAAAAAAATCGGGGTATTAAATCATTTGCACATGTATGCCTCTGGAGTTCATGGTCACAATCATCTTGGAAACGAAGAAAATCGAAGAGGCAGACATTCAGGACTCTGCTTTATCATGGGACGGAGTTGTAAAAAGCTCTACTAAGTAATTTGCACGTGGTTCTCATTGCGCCCATTCAATTCACTATGACTCCGTGGATTCAAAAAAAAAATGTTGCAGACACTTTGCTCACTGATTTTCAGCTGTATAACTGTTTGAAATTCACGGAATCGAGGGAGTTAGGAGATTAGTAATTTTTAGATTTAAATTCACAAAAACACGTGCCTTTAACGTAGACGAACTTTGGAACCACAATATTAAATTTACCCCTAGTCTGGGACGCCACCTGCGTGGACACATTGGCTCCGTCCCATTTACCCACCACTTCGCAGAGGGCGGGCGCTGCGGCAGCATCGACAGAGGCTGCCAAACGCCGCAAATACACGGGCCTTGCAAGCAACCATGTGTTTGCGGCTTTCGGAGCAGAGATCCTTGGGCCGTGGGGTCCAGACGCCTAATCTATCTATACCGGGTTTTAAAAAAACGTCTCTTCGAGCACACTGCTGACCATGGGGCTGACTTGTTTCTCGGTCAAAGAATCGGCATTGGCATCACCATTCAGCGAGGAAACGTAGCCAGCCTTATGGGCACCCTACCGCAGGCGCAGAGCGCCGACCTGGGGGACTAATACTTTATAGGAAATTTGTAAATATGTACATATTTTAGCTGTAAGTCTTTGTGTATATTGGAATTGTTAAACTTAAATATACTAAAATAATAGTCTTCGTACTCGAACTTGTCAATGAAATACTCCGGTAGTGCGTTTCGGAACGTTTTAAAAAAAACAAGAATGAAGGCGGGATGTGGTCTTGTCTGTAGCATTTTGATCAATTCAATTTATACCTGCGGTATAAATGCCTTTGGAAAATCAGAGGCCTGAACGTCTGCCTCATCGATTTTCTTGGTTTTCATAAAGGATCACATCAGTCTAAGAGGCAGACGTGTGCGCATAATATAGCACACCTTTTCTTTTTTACATTTTTGGAGCACTGTCAATAGACAACGCAGAGGCAACATGTTAGCAGACTATTTTTCCGTGGTTCTTCTCATTGTTTTTGATCGAACAATTCAAATCTGCCAACTTCATATACAGTTTTTTAAATCATAAAAATAAATTTAAAAATTGAATACTTACTACAAAAGTCAGAGCCCTGGATGTCTGCCTTTTCGATTCTTTGTGTTTCCAGGATGACTGTGATCATCAGCCCCAGAAGCAGACGTGTGCGCATAATATAGCATTCTTTTTTTTTACATTTTGAATCGCTGTAAATTTACAACGCAGCGCCACCAAGGTCCTTGATGTTTCTTAGGGCATAAATATCACTATTAATAACGTCTGCCATGTATTTATGTTGCCGCTATAACAACAAATACTAAAAACACAAAATAAAATAGTTTTGGTTACGCGACCCGTTCCTACCCGTTCCGGCTATGACGGACTAACCGAAGCTGTTCTACCGTCTAAAACCACCAAAGAGATCCGGACCCGCATTTTAAAGGGGGGCGTCGCAGGATCGCTCTTGGCATTCAACTGCGTACAAGCGACTTTGGGACCAGCGTTTTGTGTCATGTTATTCAATGGAATAAAGTTTCATACATAAATAAATAGCCTATTTCCGCCTTTTCTTCCAACTTGCGCCAACCGGCGGCAGTCGTCGGCGCCGGCCTTTGTCTAGCATGTTTGCTCCCGTTTTTAAAATTAAAACTATGTGGCCCGGAATATGAGCTGGTTATTTGAGAATAACAAGCAAACAGACTTCTCTATTCGAAGGAATTGTTGCTTTCTCGGTTGTCGTTTTTTAAAGACTGATGAAAAGAAAAAGAACTGGTTGAAGATATTGGAATGAAAGTTGTGTTTTCCGACTGCTCGTAATTTTAGGCATTCCACGTAAACGGTATTATAAATAGATGTTACGTGTTTATTTATGGGTTAATGGTTGTGTAAAGCACATAGCGTCGCTATATGAATAGTAAACCATAATAATTAATAACAACTAAAACAAAACTAAAAAAAAATGATTTTCGAGAATTTTGTAAAAACAGTCGTTTTAATCGTCCAATTGTAGTTTTAAAACAACCAAAAGGATTTTTATGGCAGCGTTATATAAAATTAATGTCTCTCTCTCTCTCTCTCTCTTCCCAGCTATATATCCCAAATGGTGGTGGGGTCAGCTTTCCTCGTCTTACTTCTCCATTTCGCTCTGTCCTCGACATCGGTTTCGGATAACTCTCTCTTATATCTCTTAGCACTACATCCTTCCATCTTGTTCTGGGTCTGCCCCTGGATCTTCGACCAGAGACGGAAAGTTGTAGTGCCAAGTTACCAACATAGTTTGGTGGCCTCCTCTTCACATGACCATACCATCGCAGCCGGCTTTCTTGGATCTTATCGGCGATGTCACGGACGCGCAGGCTTCCTCGTACGTACTCGTTGCGGAACATCTTCATTTCGGCAACTTGGATGGTATGGACATGCTTTTGAGTCAACGCCCACGTCTCGCTGCCATACATGAGAACCGGCCTTATGATGCTCTTGTAGACCAAACCTTTAAGTTTAACCGGCATTTGCTTGTCACAAGTAACACCAGTCACTTCTCGCCATTTTAACCATGCAGCGGCTATTCGGTGCTGAATGTTGCATTCTATGTTCCCTGAATTGTGCATCATACTACCCAGATATTGGTATTGATCGCACATGGTTATATAAAATAAATGTACAAATATCTAATAGTTCAGTACACTGCAAACTCCAGTATTATCCGAGGAATCACGATGCCGAGCGTTGGAGAGGCCATGTTATCCTAAGCAGATAAAAGCCATCCAATGACCGATGTCACAATTTTTGCAGCAAACGTAACAAACAATGAAAATTACTAAAAGCTCAGCTTGAAGTAATTGCGTCGTTGAAACAAAAAGCTCCTTTCTTAAGTTTTATCTAAAGAAAGTAGGAACTAATATGCATAAAGAACGGGGTGAAGATTTTCGCTCTCCAAAGATTTTCATAACAAAACCTTTATAAATAAAATAATAAATAATAATAAATAATAAATAGTTGTTCAAGCGTGCGGCTATCAGACGGAGGTCGTGGGTTCGAATCTTGGGTCTTGCTTAAGAATTTTTTGGAACTTCTGCACGGAATATATGTTGATATTGACACTTACCTTTTGGGTGAAGAACATGCATACATCTGTGGAGAAATTCCAAGGTCACTGTGAAGCCCTTAACTCACACTGGACTGGCGTGGGGACTGCTTATTCGGTTTCATTAATGAGAAAAAGCCCGTGCCGTGGAACGTTTGATAATGAATAACCAGGTTTTGTTTTCCCCTTTATGCCTGAATACGGTAGAGCTGAAAGGAATTAATATAATTTTAGCAGTATATGTACAGTCGACGCCAAAAATATGTTTACACTTTTGCACATTATTCCATTGTAATACGGTCTGGGTAGGCCACAAGGTGGACTGATGACCTGGTAAAGTTCGCGGGAGTCCGCTGGATGCGGGTGACGCAGGACCGGCCATTGTGGCACTCTTTGGATGAGGCCTATGTCCAGCAGTGAACGTCTTTCGGCTGATATGATGATGATGATGATGAAGGCGAAAACTGTAAAAATATTTTTGCCGTCGACTGTACCTATGTATTTAAGTACGTGTGTTCCATCGTAGCGTTTAAGATACTGAGAGAGATTTTGATAAATGAGGTGTCAATCGATTCGTAATTATGTTCCGAGCGACATCGGCTACCTTTTGTACGAAAAAAAAATTTTTTTTCAATTAGTTTTCCGTAGTCGGGTTACAGTTTTTTAAACTTTTTAGGGTTCCGTACTCAAAGAGTAAAACGGGACCCTATTACTAAGACTCCGCTGTCCGTCAGTCTGTCTGTCTGTCTGTCTGTCTCTCACCAGGCCATGAACCATGACAGAAAACACAGTTGAAATTTTCACAGGTGATGTATTTCTGTTGCCGCTATAACAACAAAATACTAAAACACAAAATTAAATAAACATTTATATAGATAATGGTACGGAACCCTTCGTG
This sequence comes from Epinotia brunnichana, assembly GCA_963854355.1. Lineage (NCBI taxonomy): Eukaryota > Metazoa > Arthropoda > Insecta > Lepidoptera > Tortricidae > Epinotia > Epinotia brunnichana. The sequence goes on from OY977937.1 coordinate 48,471,906, forward strand.
CGCGAGTCCGACTCGCATTTAACTGGTTTTATTTATTTACATATATATAAGAATATTAGAATAAATATTAATTGTATTTGGACGCTCAGAGAACTTATACATCTCTGGGGTACTAAATTAATATCATAAACTTATTGTTAATTCTGATACAGACCTTATATCGAATGTAATTGATAATATTTTACAATTTTGGATTTTTTTAGTTTTCATTTAGTGACATTTAGTTTGTTAACCGTTTAGGTACTAATTGGTTAAAATCTGCAATTTTTAAATGATTGTTGTGTAAGATTAATAATATTATATTGTAGAATACCATTTGACATGTAAAAGTGCCCTTGTGGCCTATTTGTAGAATAAATAATTGATTTGGATTGATTTTGACCTGTCATAGTCACCTACATCGATACTGTATCGCATTTAAGTATCGTTCCAAAAAGTCGGCGTATGTACCTAATGCTCTATATATCACACACCTTTCAATCAGTTATTTTGTATGTCCATCAAACAGCGTAAATTTTCCCATTAACTCATTCGTTGATTATAAATAAGTAAGTAAGTATAACACGTAATTCCCACATTGTCCCTATGTACGCTTTCCGAGCCAATATCGGAATTATTGCGAATTGTTGACAGGGTCTACATTTCGTAACTATAACAATCCATTGCAATTCAATACCTCTATCTCAACATTGTTTCGCAATCACACACGCTTAGGCTACAAAGGGTTCAAGTCATCTTTGCGCGCGGCTACAAGAATGCGCTTTTTTACCTTCACAGATGTGCTGCGGGATAACCTCTCTGGGTGCCTATGGGCGACCCAGAGGCAAAACAAGAGAAGGGTCCACGGAAAGAACATGTCTAGTAACTTTTTTTTTCGAAATGAGATTTGAATGTCAAAATGTTGAGCTCGTTATGAACTATTACGTGACATTAAAACATCATTTTGAAAAATAAGTGACTTAGACATGTTCTTTCCGTGGCCCCTTCAAGTGTGCGTGCGATAGTAACTATGCAGGTCACACACACGGCAGTCATCGTTACACTCACACAAACATACAGCCGCACGCAAAGATGAGTTGTACGGACGAGAAAAAAGAAGGTTTGGCACATGTCAATTCATCTCAATAATTTTAAAGGTCCTGTGGCTTATACTGAGCCAACGCCTATTCTCTACCATGACACATGGTTATTTTCATTGAGTCCAATATAAACTAACTATCTAATCTTAAGTCGCATGCTTTTTTCTTTTGTATATATTTTTGTCACTTTACAACTTTTACTGTTAATTTTGTACCTATCATGTTAATACCATGTATGTTGTGGATAAAGGGTTTATCTAACTATATATCTACATGTCAAATCTATTTGAATGAAGTTAAGGTCCAAAAGCGCTAAACATTAAATTTCCCCGACTGTATTATCTGTATGCAATTACATAAGAGTGCTTGAACCAAGATAATTGGGTGATTAATTTCCTACTAAGTGTCACTTTATAAATACCGTAGTAGTAGGTCGATCACGTAACGCATTGTACGAACGTCGGGTAAAATGTCACTTTTTATATGGAAAATTGACGGTTAAATTGTACCGACGCGCGTTCGGAGCGTTACTTGACTACCCCTCAGCAGCCATCAGTTATAACTACGTCGGTGGAGAGTAAACTTGCTCAAAGTGCGCTCGCACTTTTGCGAGCAAGATAGGGTCCGTAAAGTCACGTAAGTACATGAGAGCGCACATAAGAGTACTTATTCTTAGTAATTATTATTACTAGAGAGTAGAAGAACAACACTCTAGTAATAACAATTGTTAATACCAAAGCCAGAATACACAGTCGCTGTGGCCGAACTCGGTCAGAACAACATCATCATCATCACTATGCCAGCAAGTTATCACAATAAAGTATTCTTCTTATTTAAGAGCTAGGCTCTTGTCGGTGGAGTAATAATGGGGTGCGTCTCACGAAATATAACGACATAATATATAATTTCATATTAATAACGTTGACAAGATATAATGAACGTTAGCTATAATAACAAAATCAATAAAATTACAAGGAATAACGGTCAGTTGCCATAATATTCATTTTATATAACGTTTTTTTACATAACACTCAAATTTACTAATTTCAGTTGGTATAACATGCAAAACGTATAACGATCATAATACATAATATCTTTTAGTATAAGCATTATAAGATATAAGAGACATGAGATATAAATCGCGGAATAAGGTTAAGGCAGCTAGAAAAAGGGGGGCTCGGGGGGCGTAGTAAAAAACAAATCAACAATTGTATTTTTGGTAGGTTTAGGTTATGGTTATCTTGTGTCCCTTAGAGCGGGAATAGGCACCCCGCGAAGCGGGGTGACGTCGAAACGCTGGCGGTTAGGTTAGGTTTAGGTTAGTTTAAAATAATTGCCATGCGTTTTAAAAAAAAATAAGTTCTATTAGGTTAGGTTACAAGGAGACAATTTACTTTAACTAAATGTTCAGGATTAATAAGGGCTCAACTGTAGAATATCTGGCATGGAGTACAGGGTTCATATTTTTTTTATAGATTGTTCGCACCATAAGACGACTCCTCGCCAAATTTCAAGTTGCGGAGACGCTTGGTTTGCGAGAAAAAAAATATTAAAAATTTCATACAGAGTCCCGATTTTATGACCGCCATGACGCATATTTTTCTGTTTCTTTGCACGTGTTGTCATTGATATGTTCCTAATAGCGTACTTATCCAATCCTTTTGTTTATCATTTGCATATTCTACTCTAAGGCAGGTCAGTGTAGGTACGACGACGAGCGAAGCGAGGAGGAGTGTTAGGTGTACCGCGACCCTACAGCGCGCGAGCCGAGCGAGCGAAGCGAGCGTGCCGCGGTAGCGGCCGGTGAAGCGCCAGAACCGACTTTATACAAAAACAGGCCATAATATTGATGAAAATGTTAATTTCATATGAGAAAAAATTTTTTTTTTCTCTAAAACCATGGATTTCCGCAGATTTTGGATTTCAAAAATACACTATAGACACCCTCCTCTGCTCTCAAAAAAAATGGTGCATTTTGGCCATGAAAATGTTAATTTCATATGAAAAAAAATATTTTTTTTCTCAAAAACCACGGATTTCCGCAGATTTTGGATTTCAAAAATACACTATAGACACCCTCCTCTGCTCTCAAAAAAAATGGTGCATTTTGGCCATGCCAGATATTCTACAGCTCTTCCTTAATAAGTTAGGTAAGGTTGATTTTAAATTAGGAAGACAACATAACACATAAAAAAATATTTAATTTTAACCAACATAACATTAACATTACATAACATGTATATCTTCAATGTTTACTTTTCTTCAAACACAAAATCGCTCTAAGAAATTCACATTCAGTATATTCAGCTTTTCAAGCGATTTCAAGAGTAATTGTATGCTATTATACTATACGAGCATTATGCTTTTTGATGTTAGATTAATTGTATAATATATGTTTAAATCTTAGGGGTTCTGAGTATTATACGCTTTAATCGTTATATCAATTGATATTATATCTAAATAATGTTATACTTTACAAAAATAGATATTTTGAAATTATATCTTTCGTTCATTATATTCAGTGAATATTATACTAAACAAGCTTATACAAAGTGAGCGTATATATTATGAATGTTATATGATGAGTTCTTATATCTCGTATTACTTACCTGTAATAATGAAGTATACATTACATAAATAACTAGTAAATTGTAGTTGTTCCTATACATGTCTGTATTGACGGATCTCTAAAACTGGTTTGAATGATATAGCGTGGGATAAAATAGGAAACGAATAGTCTATTGAAATATGATTTTACTCGCTTATGCCCACGACTTCGTCCGTGTGTACTCGTTTATATCGCACCTACCTCCATACAAACTTTCGCCCCCATTTCACCCCCTAAGGGGGTGATTTCCGGAATAAAACTGTCTTATGTCCTTCCTAGACTTTTAAAATATCTCGGTTTATGCGTGAAAAGGTACACAGACAGACAAAGTTAGTTTCGCATTTTTAACATTAAAAGTACGGATTACGCCATACGTGTTGCGGAATGGGGCCACTGGTAACAAATATAGGCTTTGGTGTTTGTATATCCAAATAAACACAATCAAATCCAATTTATTCAGCACTTCTGATCCTGAGTTTAATTTAGCCGATGTCCGCAATTGTTTGCTATATTGTTACGCTTGCCTCTTGCGCCATTTCGCTTTTCTCAATGGTCAATCATACGAAGTATAATGTTTTTCTGGGAACTTTACTTTGATATCGACTGCCACGTTGGTGGCGAGTAACGTCGCTAAAGCTCTCAAGTACCTATGCGTTGTGTGGAGACTTTGGGACCCACATTCACGTCTAGTTATTAACACAACGAATCATCAAATCAATTGAGGGTCAGCAACGAGCGTGTAACGTTTTCTTACCACAAGGCCATAGTAAAAAAAACACATTCCAGTACAGAAATAGTGACACTACATAAAGAAAACTCCTTCTCCATTTGAAAATGAAGTCGAAACAAAACTTCACTGTGAAATTGTTTCAAACAAAGCAATAATTATGGAATTCCAAGGTATGCCCGTCTGTATAAATACATAGACGAATCACAAGCAAACAGCGTAATCCGCACAAACTTCCTAGCATAACAAACCATCTTAATGTTTCGTCAAAGCCGAGTTTGTAATTATAATTAAATTTTCTCCGCACTCAAGTCTTCTGGCAGTGTATGTACTGCGGGGAAACAGTAAACCAAGTATCTTATCCTGCTTTACATACGTACGGGGTTATTTGAAGTAACAGGTGTATCAAAAAGCTTAGAGCCGTTACAGACGGACTGCATGAGGCTGCAAATGTGCAGTCTGAATGCAGTTCTTTCGCAGTGACGCAACAGCATCGAAACTGCAAACCGTCTGCGCAGTTGGCGTGCAATTCTGACAACTGCACTCTGACGTATATGGCAGTTTTAATGCAGTTCTGTTGCAGTCGTCAAAACTGAATTGTCATTGAAGGATGGCTGGCCATACGACGCTGCATCAACGAAATTCTGAAAAGTGTATGCAATTTGATCACGGAAAAATTCGACGAAAGACGTACGTCCGTAAAAAGAGGAAACCCGTAGAGACCAATTGCCCAATGTGCTTCTCTATACCAAACTATGTACTGTGTAGGTAATTTACCTACACTTATTCATAAAACAAAATGACAACCAACTGAAAAAACAGTGTTTTCTTTATATTTAATTAAAATGTTGCGTGACTTTTGGGCCGCTTCAAGCTCCATATATCTATACAGGGTGTGGCCTGTAATAGGAGCAAAAAAATAAACGGTAGATTATTAAGCTTGTGAACAAATATTTCCACATGGTTAAACTTGAAAAAAAAAACTTTTTTTAGATTTTTTTTTCTTCAAAATAAGTTTAGTTGTATTTTTTTACTCTTCTGGAGTGCTATCAGTAACTTTTTATTTTAAAGACACTAAAAAAAATGAAATAAAAATCATAAAATCACAAAAATATCTTTTGAAATCAAAAATGCTAAAACTATTATGACTCGTTACACGATGTTACCTCAAAATCCGCATTGACTGCTGTGCTATGATGTCGTGGTACCAAGATACATTACTTGGAGTTCATAACTTCAGATCAAAATATTTCCGAATCCAAAAAAAAATAAAATGAGTGGGACACAAGGGGTTGCTACAAATGCTCTAAGGAAGCGACCCTTTGAATATTTGCTCCTATTACAGGCCACACCCTGTACACATAACACATACTAATAATACGTTTTTAACTTTTATTGTACAGTCCTCGTGTACTTGTCGAGAGGGTTCCGATGAGTCCCTAACACGACGGTTTAGTGTGTAGTTGTTATGGCTCCATCATCAGATCAGTTCGGTGGTGCATTATTTATTACAATGTCACCGAATTTATATTAAGTATGCGCCACAGCTCAATCGGATTACGGCAATTTTGGTTGCTGGGTTGCAAAATTCCGTCCGTGAAATGTAAGTTTGTACCTTTGTGAGTCTGTAAATGTGTATGTAGAGAATTTGCAAAAATACCCGCCCGATATCTTTTTTTTTGTGTTAGATTTAATCCCTTGGCTCCTTGGTTATTCTGTAAACGAACGTATTACAGATAAAGTAGTTTTTAATAAAAACATTACTAGCCCCGATGCAGAAGAGTTCGTCCAGTAATTAACAACAATCACATTTATTTTGATATTTATTACATGCTTAGATCAAACGACTAAGTATAATAGGAACAATATTAGTAATGTTTAATGTAATTTATTTTCATTGTTAAATAGAAACCCTAAAAGGTTTTTATTGTAGGAAAAACGGGTACTTAAAAACTATTGTCCAATTCAAATTGTGGTCTCCAACTGCACTTCTTGACTCATGGGCTCGAAGCAGAACCGTCAGCATATAGCTTTGCCGTGTCGCTTTCCCTAGTCATGGCCCTTTTTTGCCTGTTGAATTCGTTACAGAAATAGGTAGAAAAAAAAAACGCAAAATTTCTTCTGCTCATAAAAGTGGTATCCTTATATTTTAATCGTGTTAACGTGGAATATTTTCATAAATAATGGAATTAGTATACAACTAGTATTAAACGGTTTTGAATTTTTATCGAAAACATTATTTCCTTACACATGGGAGAACCTACAAAACTGCTCTGACTAGACGAAAACATATGCATCGGGGCTAGTAAAGCACCTCACCAGGTTTTCTTCATAGAGATGGAAAAACCAACATCAAAGGGAAAGTCTTCTTTACCTACACATTTTCAAGACTTGTGACTTAATGATTTGCATATTCCGAAGTTGGCAGCTCTAACAACGGAATGGGAACAGAAATTATGGAACTCGCAAACTACATTGAAAGTTTTTGTAACAATGTCATGTTTAAAACCAGCCTTTTGCTAAAAATACACACATTGTTACGGTATCTTACAGATAATGTTTATCACATAATAGAAGACTCCGACCATACGAAATATATTAATAGTAGCTTATCGGTAGAGGCAAACATCGTTAGGAAACCTGTCTAATTCCAACAAAGTCCAGTTTTCCTCTGGGATGGGAACTGAGATGGCAGTCACGTTCGTAAACCTATCCCTATGGCAAATCTAAGTATTAGGTACCAAAGCACACCCCGGGTCCTTAGGGTTCATTCGGGAAAATCGTGGATGATGGATGGATGATGATGGTATAAGAACTGTGACCACTGGAAAGGGCTGTACAATGGGCGCACAAAAGTGTTTTCGCTTATTCAACATAGCCAGAATAAATTGTACCCATGAATACCGACTTCAGTTTTGAACTTCGCCATAATTTTTGTTTTATCACTTACCTAAACGATGTCATCTAAAACTTTTAAACATACGAGATGGAGAGATAACTACATCCCATCTCATGAGGTTTTCTCAGTATTGGTGGTGGGGTGGGTTGTTGTATTTATTTGCACGTGCGAAGGGAGGATGGGCACAATTACCGCATGCAAAAATACGCTTATAGGACCATTTCATCATTGCTAAAAAGCTGCACGTTCTTTTGCGGAATTGCAAAAAAATATTGTTCTAGAAACTCGTCTAATCCTATTAACAATGGTCTACAAGGAACAATACGATCAAAAACAGCTTAGCAGGAAAATGAACGAGGAAAACGCAAGAAAACGAGACTCATCACGTCAAAGCATTATTGCCAATCGTATTTACTTCGAAGTCTTCGAACAGCTATTTGTTATTTCATGCCAAATATAAACTCCGTTATTTAATGCTGAGTGAGTCGAATAAGCGGTTTGGTAGGCAGTGCCCCGCTATCATGGAGAAGCATTAATTCATTGCCACTTCAGAACTCTTTAGAATTCGACGTCCGGGTTCGCGGAAGAGCTTTGGTATTGGTACACACGGACATTGAAAATGCTCTTTAATTTTAACTGTTGAAAACTTATGACAATGTATTAAAGTTTGTGTGTAGAGGGATATTAGTGAGTGTTTATGTTCGGGCGTGATCGTTTCCATAGTGGCCTAATGTACGATTCTCACCTACCGTGCCGGAGCATGCCTGAGCGCATTTCACAAGTTGCCAAAGGAATTTGAAGCTTTAAAACAGACGTTACATTTCATATTTGAATGGACTAACTGTGCTCGGCTGTCGTCGCATCTGAACGGGTCCGTTCGGCTACTGCCTACTCCATTCCTATACACGGTCGGCTACCGTCGAGTACTCGTGCATCCGTTTCGATGCGGCCCAGATAAGAGCGTCGCCTCGTTCTATCGAACGGTGTCAGCCAGTGACGGATGCTCTATCTTGTCACTTATCGCGTGACGTGATAAGGCCAACCATGCTACAGGGTCTGGTGACCCGACCGGGCCCGTTCGGTGGGTATCGTACATAATAGCCAGCGCCTCGCGTCGCTGCAAGCGTTGTCTGTCCATAAACAAGGCATCACTTCGATTTTCTGCTAACTTGGGTACCGGGACAGCTTTCATCATCCTGGTCCTGGCCCATGGTTATACATTTACTAGCAGGCCGCGCGGCTCCACGCGTGTGTAGAAAAGAACTCAGGTGGAGCCAGGGGAGACAAAATCACACGCGTTCGTGTCGTTGACGGTGCGTTTAAAAATCGCAGTGTAAAGTCGCCCTAAAGGTACTTAGGTGGCCACTTACAAAAGCAGTTTTAAAAGAACTGTGTGTAGAGGTTTAATTTGCAACAACCAACGGTTAAATGGTTATAAGGGAGGACGGGGGAAAAATAATAATAATTTCATAATACAGATAATTTTGAAATTACAAAATTATTTTTATCTATCCAAATATCATAAACCCTCCATAATGCGTTCAAGAACCGCACATTATGACCACCATAAAAATAGACTGTTTGGTTAGAACAAATTTCTTATCTGTGTAAATGTTATTATTGCTAAATAATAACATCGATTTCGATAATATTATTTCATTCAAATTTCGAACGTCTCAAAAACAAAGAAATTTGATTTAACCTCTATTCTAATATCAGTCGAAATGACGTTTAATTCGAAATGAATTGTTAATTTGCATACAAATTTGACAAATGTCGCACGTAAGTAAGATATCGAACGATATGACAGTTGGATCCGAGTCTAGTTTGTCTCTGAATTAAAAAAGAACTATGACAGCTGCCAGAAAACAACGCCGCGATGCCGGTCATAATATGCGGCTCCTGAATGCATCATGGAGGCTTATGATATGTGGATAGATAAAGTAGTGTATGTAACTATACATAATTAGGCATTAAGATACTCGTGTGATGTTATTATGAAACTAAATTATGAAAATTTAATGCCCTTCATTATGTACAGTCACACAAACTACTATTAATTCCCTATGTTGAGCTGAACCGCAATTTTTGACGCTTATAAAATCAACTAAGTATATATGTTTGTGTGTGTTTAATTTAGAAAACTAATTTTAACAAAGCTTGATTTAAATGTAGAATGGATGACACCTTCGCAGTAAAGTTAAAATAATAATGCGTTTCGCGAAATATTGTTTCATTGTACCTACCGTTCGGAATCGTTCATAGCCCGGCGGCGCCTGCGTATCGGAAACGATAACGCAGGTCAAGCAAAGACGGCAGGGGTCAGTCTTTGGATGGGTGACCGCCTTTGAGTGGTTACTCTAAATGAGCGCTTCCGTGCTTTGGAAGGCACGCTTAGCAGTTGATCCCGGTTGCTGTCTATGACAGTAGTCGTTAAGCCGAGTTAGAGGCCTTCGGGCGGCTTAAGAATCTCTAACAGTCGAGTTGCCCACTCACTTGACAAAGGGGGGACAACTGTCACTCGCGTCCGCAGGAGCTTACCTACCACAACCCTGCACGTGTCCCCTGGGCCAAAAATAATATATGCCATACGATTAAATAAAATAAATTGTACCTACCTATTACGAAATGTGTTATTTTATTTATTTATTTTTATTTATATTGAATATTTTGTAACTGAGATTTATTGTTTAATATTTCTTTAGTTTGCTAACAAATATTTTTGTCTGCTAATTTCTAACTACATAATTGCCTTTTATATTACGGTTGTTTTTGTCGAGCTAACTCAATGAGTTTAAACTGTAAATACCTAAAGGAGACATAATGTAATACAAAATTACGATAATGAGTCGTTTTTATGCAACAGAAAATTAAGACTGTTCATTATTTTTATTCAATTCAGATATTTACGCAACTTTATCACTTTTCTACAACTCAAAATAATGAATTATATTTTTATGCGAAATCAAATTACGAATGTTATACAAATCATTACATTACACTCCCCTCCATAAGTTATACCTTCAACACGGTCAGCACAAGCCAGTGCTACCCGTTTCATTATAAGTTTTTTTTTTATTGTTATAAAGATTTACACGTACATGAACAGTTTCAAAAATTTTGAAAGTAAGTGAGTGAGTTGAGTTTTTTTATTAGAAATAGACGGATAGTCTAGTACTTTTCCTAGCCGTGCTAAATATATGGAGTGAAATATAAGTTGCAGTGTGCAAGTTGAGTTTTGATTTACAAGGATGACTCACGCTAGAACGGGCCGTGCCACGGCCGGGCCGTACCGACACCGGACCGCTTCCGAGCCTCGGCCCTGGCTCGGCTGGGCTTGGATATGGCTCGGCCGCGCAAAAACGCCGTCGTTTTTCGTAGAACACGGCCCGTTCTAGCGTGAGTCATCCTTTATGAGGTTGGCTGCCACATTATTTAGCTCCCGAAAGGTTTACCAAGCACTCCGCCCGTATTCTCCGACACAGCTACTGATTTTATTAATGGTGCCACAGTTTTGATTTTCTATATTGAAAGGGGTTGCCAAATGGAGTATCTTTTGTGCCACAAACAATTCCAGGCTGAATAGCGAGATGCTGACGCATATTAATTATCCTGAGCACCAGATGAAAAGGTTAGAATGTAATTGAAAACAAAATTTAATCTAGCGAGGTTTGAGAAAACAACTCTTGTTTCAGGTATTAAACCAAAGAGGTGGATGAAATGTACTGATTTAAGTAGACGTTTTTTTACCCGTCCTGTTCATTAATGTACTAGGGCAGCAATAGTCAAAGAAGAATAGTCATGCATAACCAAGCTGGTTCCGTGACAACAAAAGTGACGACCAAGGGCACTCTTCGCTTCAGTTACGACTTACGTTAGCTAGGCGAGAGACGGAAAAAAGCGACATTGGATCTGTCACAGTTAGATTGTGGAAACAGTCAGTTTTATAATCTTACCAGTTATATCGTAAACTGATGGAATATTGTGTACTGCCAAAATAATTCAAAATTTTACGCTTTCATTTTCGTTAGTTAATAAACTAACAATGTCATATCGTCGTGAATCAAATTTGCCTGATTCGGAACGCAACCTGTGCGCTGTTTGGTTGAGCGAAATATTTTCCGTTTCCACTTGCATCAGTTTCCAATTACGTCAGAACATGATTGTTTTTTTTTGTTATTCAGACATTTTATTCCATTTATTTCGGCATGTAGCAGTGTCGACGGAGCCCCGCCGCGCGGGGCTCCTATTTCTGAGCGCTTTGCCCTTCGGGCAACTGAAGATACCTAACTAACCTGAGCTACCTAGTCTCTGTGTACGTTCCGTAGCAAGCCGATTTGATCTCAGTTCACAATTTGACGATTCGACATTGAAAGTTTATAAACTAACGAAAAATATCGCGTTAAATTGTGAACGGTTTTGACAGTTCACAATTTTTCGCCAGTTTATAATATCGCGAGTTAGATTATAAACAGACGGTGTTCACAATCTAACGGTGACAGATCCAAATTGGAATCCGAAATGTATAACCTCTAGCCACTCAAATAAATAAAAAATAAAATAAATATTTGCGGACAATCTTACACAAATCAACCTAGTCCCAAGCTAAGCAAAGCTTGTACTATGGGTACTAGACGACGATATAGATACTTATATAGAGAAATAAATACTTAAATACATAGAAAACATCCATGACTCAGGAACAAATATTCGTGCTCATCACACAAATAAATGCCCTTACCGGGATTCGAACCCAGGACCTCTTGCTTCGTAGGCAGGGTCACTACCAACTAGGCTAAGGCGGTCGGTATGCCTAATAAAAGGCAATCTACATTGGAATAAGTTTCTGTCAAAAACATTATTTTAGTACAAGCTTTTATTGCCGACTGTACTTTTCTGTATACCGTCATCAACTACTAATTGAGACGATTCTAACGAGCCCAAACCCAACGGGGTTACCTACGTCGGTTGATTACTGAATTTCAATGGCCACCTTCTGTCTCCATCATCAGATCAGCTCGACGGTACCATCATATTGAATTGTCATCCAAACTATACCTGTACCCAAAATTTCAGCTCAATCGGTTGAAGATATCTGCTTCAAAATTTAATTGCAAGATTCCACCCGAACACACATATTTACAGATATATGTGCGTAGTTAGTTAGGTACATACATTGCAAGTTAATAGAAAGCGTGTAACAAACAAAGTTGTGTTTGTATTGTTTCGTTCGATTTTAAAACAAAAGAAACACTACTCTATTTCCTATTCCAGTTGTTTCAAATTTCATTGTCAAGTTTCCTTGTAGGTACTTACTTATGATTGACGCCCTGCCGTGATCTGTAGCAATCTTTATTTATCCAAGTTTTAAAATGTAATGTACCGAAATTATTATAATCTACGATCAACTTTTCCAAATCCCAAGTTCGATTGAAAAGCAAAGTTCACTGGGAAGTTGAAATTATTTTCCCCTTTAAATAATTCGTCGGCACCTGCAAAAGTTAACAAAATTAATTTTGTAAAGCGATTTAAGTTGAAACGTGGAATACTCGTTTTTGGAACATGACTTTTTAGTGTTTCAAAGGTGATCGTACTCAATTATGTTCATTTAAACTTTCACACCGTGGGAGTCCGCTGCATGCGGTTGGCGCAGTATCTACCGGTCATTGTGGCACTCTTTGGGGGAGGCCTATGTCCAGCAGTAAACAGGTCATTTATTTATCTCTTTAAGGTTACTCGTACGGCCTTGGTCGCGAATCAAATACATTAAATAATGTACGCTATTACTTCCCGTTAAGTAAAAATAAGATTATATTTAATCAACTACATGTGCATTGATTGAATTATATGTGGTAGAATAGGGTAGTTTGACAACGGTTAAATTAATCATTCTTACATTAGGATCTAATAAACTAAACTCAAGAAAATATCCTAACAACATTACCTACGCTTCAACGTATTTTATTTAGACTTTAATTCATTATAATAAAAAATGACGCTGTTTAACAATAGAAAGTCGTGACAGAGGTTCCTATTGATTTTTTTTTTTTTTTAATAAGAACAATCTGTACCAAAAACTATCTCTGTACCAAATTTCATTCAAATGGTATCCATCCGAATTTTCACCCCCCATTTCACCCCCTTAGGGGATGATTTCCGAAATAAAAACTATCCTATGTATTTTCCCAGGACTTAGACGATCTCTAAACCAAATTTCATAAGATGGGATACATCCAAATTTTCACCCCCCAATTTCACCCCCTTTGGGTATGATATTCAGTATAAAACCTAGCCTTTGTACTTCCCCAGGACTCAAACTATTTATATTCCTAATTTCATCCAAATCGGAGCAGCGGTTTAGGCGTGAAGAGGTAACAGACAGACAGACAGACAGACAGACAGACTGACAGACAGACAGACAGACAGACAGACAGACAGACAGACAGACACACTTTCGCATGTATAATAGTAGTATGCATTCTGGTATGGGCTCACGTTTTAATTTGATCATATTTTGAAAAAAAAAACATGTTATTTTTAATAACAAAATTTTTTTTCTCATAAACTATGCTTTATAATAAATATTTTATAATGACAAAAGTTGTTCAAAAGGCATTAAACATTTCATTAAAAAAATTCAGCCCCAAAATGTCACTTTTTGAAAAAATCCTTTCGAAATTTGAAGCCACGCGGATCTGCGCAAAGCTGGACGTGGAGCTGGACGTGCGTGACGTGGTGTTGGTGCATCGCGCCGGGCGGGCGCGCGAGGCGGGCCGGCCGCGGCCCCTCGTGCTGCGCCTGGCGCGGCGCTCCGTCAAGGACGAGCTGCTGCAGTGCGCGCGCACACGTCGTGGAGCCACCACTGAAGGCCTGGGCCTGGCCGGCGCGCCGCAGCGGTTCTACGTGAACGAGCGGCTGACTGGCGCCAACCGACAGCTGTTCCAGCGAGCCCGTGAGGCCGCGCGCACCGCCGCCTGGCGCTTCGTGTGGACCCGCGACGGCAGGATCCTCGCTCGCAGGTCTGAGGGTCAGCCGACTCATCGCGTGCGCCGGTTATCCGATCTGCACATTTTTCTGCCGGCCGAAGTCCAAACCGGTCCTTAGTTGTTATTGTTTTTCTTTGTTTTGTTGTAAATTCCTGCAATTTAAATGTTTCTTTATTATTCTTTGTTTGTAAATCGTTTCTTATAAATTGTATACTTGTAAAAAAATACCATTCTTACCGTTTTGTTGTGGCCTGTATACTTGTTTTGTCATTGTTATGTGTTGTCGCGGGAGTGGACCGACAAATATGCCTCGAACCGTCACGTGATTCAGCCTGGAAACGATCACTTTATATAAATATGTCCTTATATAGTTTATGTATGTATATATATGTTATCGATCTACACTATCACTCTTTATGTACCACTTTGTATTGCAGTTCTATCTCCGTGCACTGAATCACTTACCTGTATGCAGTCATCCATTTGTTATTGTTTTTTTAACTTGTTTGCTCTTTTTTATAATGCCGCGGTTTAACAATTTGAAAGTTGGATTATTTAATGCTGGTTCCCTTGGTACGGGACACGACGAGCTGATTGCGACTATAACTGATACGAACGCGGATATCATTGCCATAAACGAGTCATGGCTGCGGGCTGGCGAGGATGGACGTGCTCCCGCCGTACCTAATTACCGTCTACGTCATGTTCCCCGGCCGGTCGAAATATGTGGAGGAAGGGGTGGGGGCGTCGGTTTTTTCCTGCGCCGGGGCCTCAACGCACGCACACTACCACATCCTCCTGCTGCGCTCGTAGAACAAATGTGGTTAAAAACAATACTTAACAGCAAACATATAATAATTGGAACCGCATATCGACCACCACGGCTTGATGTTGACACTTTTTTTGATGCCATTACTGACTCAATAACTTCTTTTGTTAAATACGACCGACTGATTTTACTGGGTGACTTTAATATTAATTATACGGACAAGAACGACAGAAAATTTAAATGTTTGACACAATTTCTGACAATGATTGGCTTGACACAACATGTAAGCGACCCTACTCACTTTACGGAACACAGCCAGACAACTATAGACCTTATTTGCTCCGACGCTCGTGTTGTGTCTGTGGACGTGCAGCATATCCCGGACCTAGGGAGACATGCATTCATCACAGCCGAGTTTGACATTAAAAAACGGAAACCGACACCTAGACGTATTACTTATAGTCCTCTGAAAGACATTAACCTTACTGAATTTAACAATGACCTTGACGCCATAAACTGGGAACAAATTTTATTACTTAACGACGTAAATGACATGGTTAGACTATTTAACTCACTGTTACTTGGACTTTTTGACAGACATGCGCCGGAAAAGACGATAGTGGTGAAGGAGGCACTTAAACCATGGCTCACGAGCAACGTTCGGCTCATGATGCGCCTCAGAAACGAGGCTCACGCACGTTACAAACGAACCAAGAGCGATGTTCACAAACGATATTACCTCGACCTTAAGCACCTTGTGATAAAAGCCATTTATAGCGAGAAACGCGCCTTCTTCACGCACCATATCAATGACATTACTGACTCGAAGACTCTCTGGAAAAACTTAAAGCGCACTGTTCTTCCAGATTCACAGACGCAGACTGACCTCCCGGCATAATTTGATGATCCTGACTTGATCAACCGGCATTTTCTTAATATTCCTGGAAAACAGGACATGACTTTATCTGACTTGACTTTTTTTGAATTTCATAGACATAACGACAACACTTTCACGCTCTCTGCTACCACAGCTGCTGCCGTCACAAAAATCATTACATCAATAAAAACTACTGCAAAAGGACTCGACTCAATTGACATTGACATGTTGCTTCTGACATTACCGAGAACTACAGACGTACTGACTTACATTATTAATATGAGCATTCTGACTATGACTTTCCCAGCTGACTGGAAAATCGCTCAGGTGATCCCGTTACCTAAAAAACCAAATCCTACTGACGTGTCTCAACTACGCCCTATAAGTATTCTTCCTTGTGCATCGAAGATAATAGAACGGGTAATTTGCGATCAGCTGTCCGATTACCTGGAAAAAAATAGCATACTCCCTGAACTGCAGTCGGGTTTTCGCAAGGGTCGATCGACAGCTACTGCGTTGCTCGATGTAGTCGATAACATCCTACAGGCTCGTGATGTTGGTAAAATTACCTTTTTAGTTCTTTTAGACTTCTCCAGGGCCTTTGACTGCATTAGCGTACCTCTTCTATTATCCAAGATGTCTTATTACGGGTTTGATGTCACTGCAACCAAAATGGTTCAGTAGCTATTTGTCTGGCCGTACGCAGGCAGTTTCGTTGCGTAGGGTGGATGGTGGTGCTCTGCGGTCCTCTGTTTGTCCTGTGACAAGAGGAGTACCGCAGGGTTCAATACTTGGACCCCTGCTCTTTATACTGTATAGCGCTGACATCACTAACAGTATAAAGAGCTGTAAGTATCACCTTTACGCGGACGACGTGCAACTTTATTTGTCTAGTGCGCCGTCAGACACATCTGCTGCCATTAACACGATAAATGCGGACCTTGCTCATATTTCCTCTTGGTCGGAGAGGAACTGTTTGGTTCTTAATCCTAGCAAGTCGAAGTATGTGGTTTTCGGGTCAAAACATCAAATCCGTAATACCCTTGATGCTCGAACTTCCGGGAATGTCGCCGTCATGGGCGAACCAATAGAGCAGGTGGTAGAAGCAACCAACCTCGGCCTTCTTATGGACGAGAATTTGCGCTTTGAGAACCACATATTAAATGTTGTGAGTAACTGCTTCTATCGCCTTAAAGTCCTATATAATATACGTGATTACCTTAGTGTCGATTTGCGTGTCGACCTATGTGAATCGCTTATATTATCTAGGTTAAACTATTGTGATGTCGTGTATGACGGGTGCATTACTGGTCGTTCCAAGAGGCTCATACAACGAGTGCAGAACGCATGTGCTCGTTTTTGTTTCCGAGTCCCTCCCCGGTCCCACATCACTCCATACTTGAACGCCGCTAACTTGCTTAACATGTCTGCACGCCGACGCCTGCACCTTGCCACTCTGCTTATCGGGGTGGTAAGGCACGAAACCCCATCTTACCTTTTCAATAAACTGGTATGGTCAAAGAGTGCGCGCAGATTCAAGGCAATGGCCATAACTCCTATGCACCGAACCGCTGCTTTCCGAGGTAGCTTCAAGTTCGCGGCGTCTAAGTGCTGGAATGATATCCCTCCCCCTATCCAAGGGGCGCTTAGCAGATACACCTTTAAGCGTAAGCTTAAAGGCTATTTGTTGACGCTCCAAAAATCCTAATCCTAATCATGCACTTTTGACAGCAAAAATATGCCAATTGCACATTTTTATCTAGTTTTTGTTTTTAGTTTAATAGTAAAATTTACTTTAATGTGTAACGTAGTTATTATTTTATTAAAGCTGCATGTAGGTAGTGCTGTATGTATTATCTCACTATGTATTTATGTTTATTTCTCTCTCGCCTTGCACAATTAATTATATGTATAGTTGTGTAATTATAATTGTATGACGTTTCCGTGAGTCACCAACGGTGCTGGCTGAAAATCAGCGCTGTAGGTGTCTGACTGACACCTCAGCATAATGCTGAGCCAGTGTCCGGTTCACGGCCGCAGAGACACACTTGTTACATGTTATTTTTATTTATTTTTGATTAATATATGTGTCCTGTGTGTTAGTGAATAAATGTATCTTTCTTTCTTTCTTTCTTTAAATAGTTTATACCCACAAATTTGGGTAGATACGGGTATTTACCCACCTCTATCTGTAGCGGACGTACTACAGCTATATATCAGGCGCGTTTCGGACACGTTCGGTCACCGACCTTTAGGCAGCGACGAGAACGATACGTCCGTTCTTTGGGAAGGCCCGGCGCGTAATGATTCGAACAACGATTTCGCGCGCGGCTATATAGTGGTTTTAAAAAAATGGTCAAAATTAACTGGGTCATCCATAAGCGTAAAAAAAATACGTTATTATTAAACAAGTCCTGTAGTTTCATAATACAATGTTTTTTTTTTCAATAAACCATCATAATCGTGAAATAAAAAATGTTTAAACAAACCGAATTAGACATTTTGTAGTATTCTTTTTTAATAGGAAATACCATAATTTTAGAACTAGCGCGATTGTTATGTACTAAAATACTATATATATACAATTGAAAAAAAGCAAATATCAAAACATTTTTGTAAGTTTAAAATGGATATATTCTACCTAAAAGATAGCTCTGACGCGTATTTTTGGAAAACATTCCGACGAAAACCTGGTTGTATTAAATAACCGTTTACAGAAATAGAATTATAGCAATGTTATGGTCTAGAATAAGATTTTACCTATACAAAACAGTAGTTTACTTTAACTTTACTAAAATATGGGCTTTGAAAATGCCTTTCGTTAGCTAAAATACCAACTTTTTGTTTGCGCGCTCTTAAAACTAAATATTGCCCCACAAAACTGTAGTAACAGTTTGACTGTGGGAGCGGCAGTCTCTAGGTAAGCCATTCATTAACAAAAATATTTATTCATTAGTAACAGTAGTTCAACTGAGTTTGTTGTTTGTAGTAGTTTAACTGAGTTGAGTTTAATTGACAATGATTATGATAATAAAAGCGGCATAAATATTAAATCACAATATGATGGCCACTGCAATAAATTATTTAACTTAATGAGACGATTTAGTTTTTTTGAAGTGTTTTTTTTGTCAGTTACATATTTAGTTTATCTGTGGGCTTTAACATATAGCATATAATATTAGAACCACCGTATTACAGCTTGCTATTTACTCCTACAGGTACAGGCATAATTGAATAGTTTACCCAGCGAGGTTATAGATATTATAGAGAATAAACCACAGAAGATCAAAGAAGATCATGTGTGATATGATAAGTAAGTAAAATAATAGAAAATAAACAAATAAATATTGATATGCGAACACTTGTATTTTATAAATAAATTAAGTTATATAGATTCAACTTAGAAATTTGATAGATAATAGCTAAGCTTAGCAAATAATCTTAAAAATTGAGATAGCGCTAAGTAATTAGTAGACATATTTTTTGTAACAATTAAATTACTGAAATAAACAGTTTTAATATTTTTTTTTTAACTGCTATTTCACACGTACCGCGTATATTACCAACGAATTTGTGGCTATATTATTATTACCCTTGGCAATATTTTCATTACACACTACCTGCATATATGTTTACCTCGTAGTCAAGGCGCATCGCGCAGGTTTATTATTAAAGCTGGCTTTGTTTATTTGTGGTTGCAAAGCTAACTAAATTACTGCATTTTGGTGCATTCATGCAAGTTACTGGAGGCAAGCGGGAGTGACAGCTTATGGTATTCCAATAAATAGATTGTTGACCGATACTGGCTGAAACCGAATTTATAATTATCTGTCGTGATCTCAGATGTACTCTGACGCCTGACACAACAGGAGCTGCCACGTCAGAGCGCGTCAGATGAGTGTGAATATAACCGCCCTAAATGTATGAAACCGATATCATTCAGTCACGTCACGACACGACGCGTCAGATCACTTTGGATCCGGCTTTAATTAGCAACTTCTGGACGATTGCATTTATATATTTTATTTAAAAACACGAAAATAACAAAATATGTAACATAACCTAAGTAATTATTAAAAAAAATATCATGGGAACATTAGCCACATATTAAAAATAAAAAACAATAATACTAATTACTAAATGAGTATCTTTATAAAAAATACCTATACAAAATTAAAAGTTAGGAATTACCCTTCATTCATAATTCTTTTTTTTTTTTTTGTCTTTTAATAGGTTTTTGGAGACGAACCCGTGGAGAAATCTGTGAACCGGTGGATCATCGGGGGAAGAATAGGTATTTCTATCCATTTTAACTGTCTAAAAAACTATTACAAGAGTGCACGATCAAGAATAAATACGAGGTCGAATAGTTCGTTTCATAGCAACTGAGTCGGCTTGACTCATTCATCCGAAGCTAAAACCTCGCCTGTAACTTTTATTTATCCCCAGACACATAAACAGTTGCTATAGTCATCATATCTTAATCTATTCATCAAATAACAAGCCATAATCATCCTTATACAGCGCTAGTTAAAGTTGAAAATTGACAAGCAAATTGTGACAACAAGAGGCAACATTGATTGCGGTCGGTACAGAATGGAATCGCTTCATTTCATAAATTAAACCGAATAGGGGCATCAAATATTCAGCGCAGACCTCAGACAGAGCTATTCGTTCCGCAGTATAATGGGATTGTTTTAAACGCCGAACAAAAAGTTTGGATGGAAACGGGCATGAAATAAGAGGATTGTGGCAAAAATAAAGGCTTGTAACTATGGTTTAGGTTTGGATGACGTTCACAAGCGAATCTTTTCGTCAATTGACAATTTGGTCGAAAAACTTTTTGGCTTTTACAAACATTGCGATTCTACCGAACGTACAGTCACCATCACATACATCGGAGCAAACATGCACGTCACAAACATCGGAACACACCTCTATTTTCAAGGCATTAGGGTGCATGTGCCGATTTTTTGAACACCTATAGTGTAGGTATATGTGATGTCGACTGTACGTACAAGCGTTACGCAATCGACCAGTTGCTGTAGAAGCACAAGGGTTAATTCAATAAATTGTGTACGCAGTGTACTCCAGGCAGAATACGGTTTTGAATAATATCAATATTTTTTCTGACTTTTCAGAAGCTAGTTAAGTTATAATTTTTTTGATATCTGAAATTTTGTTGAATTTTGTCGCTAGGTAACTATTTAATGGATAATAATATAATATCCACAATAAACACCAATATATATTATATATTATATCCACTATACATAGAAAAAATCTGCTTTTATAAATTATTTCCAAATTTGTCATTTTTTCCGTACAAGCTGTCAGTTCATTGCCTGGAGTAGTGGACCGGTACTCCAAAGACACCGAGTTCGCTGCGCTCTTAGTAATAAAATACAGTCTCGAAAGAGGAAGTTTGTCCCTTTTGAACCTAAGCGTCACTGAAATAAAATCGAAATGAACATTTTGAGTCATCTACTATCTCACCTGACACCGTCCGTCGATGCACATGTCCAGGCTGCCTGGTCGACATCTTGTGCCGTCGGACACTCTCGCTGCCAGCACTGCCACCACCACACGGTCTTCTTCGTCCAGGGATGCCGTCTGTAACATAAGGGGCAAGTCAGCATTTACTCTCTCGAACGTTGAGGAATGAGCGCCGCCGAGGTTTTTCCGAGCGACTTCAGTATGGGCTTGCTTCTCGAGAAAGGAGTGTATATTTTTAAAGGGTCGGCAAGCGTCTATATGCTGCGGTGACACATCATCATCATCATATCAGCCGAAAGACGTCCACTGCTGGACATAGGCCACCCTCAAAGAGTGCCAAAGTGACCAGTCCTGCGCCACCCGCAACCAGCGGACTACCGCGACCTTTGCCAGGTCATCAATCCACCTTACCTACCACGCCGCGCTTTCCGGTACGTGGTCGCCACTCGAAAGACTTTCCGCCCCAACGGTCATCGGTTCTACGTGCAATGTTATCATTATCATCATTTATTGCATCCATGGTATGTACATACATAGGTCTTACATATATAGTGTTTGGATTCACATGGACCCTGATAGGGCACAGCAATGTAGTCTTAAATCTAACTGAATTAATAATAAATAAATGCCAGCGCAGGTTATCAATACAATAAATTAATTACCTACCTAATTAGAAATTCGTTTTTGTCACACATGTTAGAAGAAGGTAAAAAGCTTGTAAGTAAAGTCAGGTGATGTTGCGGCGACTGCTTACTAAAAAGTCGGGTAGTGGCATAGATGAGTAAAACCTGATCAGAATTATGTGAGAGTCACCACATTGTAAGGTCGCCAGAGTTCCGAAGGATGTGGTGTGTTGAGACTGTGGGACTTGGATTTGTATTCAGCTGTCAAAACAAGGAATCCTCAAATTAATAAACGGTCGGCAACGCACTTATGATTCTTCTGGAATTTATTTATTAAATCGTATGGCAGTGTGTTATGCTTAAACCCCTGTCTCAAGACGAGAGTCTTTGACCAGTGTGTGTTGCCAGTGATGACAAATGGCACGAAAACGTGGTCGCTTACAATGAGCCTCATAAGAAGGCTCAAAGTCACTCAAAGGGCAATGGAGAGTGCCATGCATGTTGGGAGTTTCTCTGCGTGATCGCATCAGAAATGAGGCTATCCGCAGCAGAACCAAGGTAACCGATATAGCCCTCCGAATCACTTAACTTAAGTGGCAGTGAGCGGGGCACATTGCACGTAGAACCGATGGCCGTTGGGGCGGAAAGGTTCTCGAGTGGCAACCACGTACCGGAAGGCGCGGCGTGGGTAGGCCCCCCACAAGGTGGACTAATGACCTGGTAAAGGTCGCGGGAGTCCGTTGGATGTGGGTGGCGCAGGACCGGTCATTTTGGGACTCTTTGAGGGAGGCATACGACTAGCAGTGGACGTCTTTCGGCTGATATGATGATGATGATGATGAATCGTATGGCATACATACATTATTTGGCCTTTGAGGTTGTCACTCTTTAGTACCACCCAGGGGACACGTGCAGGGTTGTAGCTATATAGGTAGCTCCTGCGGACGCAAGTGACAGGGGGACCCCCTTTGTCAAGTGAGTGGGTAACTCGACTGTTAGAGGTTCTTAAACCGCCCGGAGGCCTCTAACTCGGCTTGACGACTACTGTCATAAACAGCAGCCGGGATCAACTGCTTAGCGTGCCTTCTAAAGCACGGAAGCGCTCATTTATAGTAACCACTCAAACAGGCGGTCACCTGACCAAAGACTGACCGCTGCCATTTTTGCTTAACCTGCGTTATCGTTTCCGATTCGCAGGTGCCGCTGGGCTATGAACGCTTCATATCATCTTCTGGAATGGCAAGCATTCATAGACTACGGTTTCTGCTTACCATCATGCAGGCCGTGTGCTTGTTTCCCACCAGCGCAGTATGAAAAATGTGGAATTTCAATGAAACTACAATTCTGCAGTCAAAACTGCTCACTAAAATTCGTCTAAAGCTTCGAACAGTCGTACGTATTACGCAAGAACAGAACTTACCTATGTATTATAGGATAGGAACGAGTATAAGGATTTATAAGTTTTGTTCCGTAGAGAATAAACCGTCGAGAAATTGTACAGTAAATTCTATTACAAACGGATTTCGATTTCCGTCATTCCATTGTAGACCTACAATAAATTGTAGGCATCCGCAGAAACAACATCAAATATGCGGTCTCGCTGATTCTCAATCCCTTTCAATACGCAGATATCTATGTAGTATTCAGTATTATACTCGTTTTGTCCTAACTTTAGAGCTTGTTTGTTCTTTTTATTTAAATATTTGCTTGCTTCGCCCGCGTATTGCAAAGAAGGCGGGCAAACCCGCGGGGGTCCTTTGTCCTTTCAGAAAGCCCATACGCAGGAGAAACAATTTTTGAAATCGGATGAGTCATCATCATCAGCATCATTTATCATCCGAAAGACGTCCACTGCTGGACATAGGCCTCCCCCAAAGAGTTCCAACGTGACCGGTCCTAGCGGACTCCCGCGACCTTTACCAGGTCATCAGTCCACCTTGTGGGAGGCCTACCAACGCCGCGCCTTCCGGTACTCGGATGAGTATTTTCGAATATTACCTACCCATTACATACAAACAAACAAAATATACATTGTTTGTTTACATAGTTAGCAAAGTCCATTGACGGCGACTTTACAGTCAGCATCAGAAGTAGCTTAGCAAAATAACACGCTCAAAATGATATACACAGATTCTTATTCCCTTGACATTTGTTTGGCTCGTGTAAGTTTCCCTAGCCCAGCTTGAGTTTCCCTTTTATTATATTAATAAAATCCCGTTCTTGTTGAAAAGCTTATAGTTTTATTTTCTGACATAGTATGTGACACATATTTTTCTCCGTTCTATTTGACGTTTTTACTACATTATGAATAGAAAAGTATAACTAGCTAATAAGGTTTTATACGAATGAAAACACGCTGTACAACATTAGAGTCCTCATGTGTAGATTATTTTGAGCACTAGGACCGCTTAGCAACTTCTGCTGCTGACTGTACAAAACTATAACCTCACAGAATTTTCCACTTTATAATATTAGTATAGGCAAGCTGCCCGTGCGGCTCGCTAAATAAAATATAAGCACGCACAACCATTCCATCACATCCATATCATCTTCATTCCATTTCGTACACAAGTGAAAGATTTTTGAAACCTGGTAAGTACGTCCCGAGATACTCCCTATACAGCTACAATTTCCCAAAATTTAGATTAAAATTTCAGTCAACATTTCCTTTAACAAAACACATTTTCATTAACCAAGCCAAAGGAGCTGGGCAAGCTTCTAAAATTCTTTTAGAATACCAGAGTTGAGCAAAGTCTAGACTCAGCTAATTGTATAAGCCGCTCAAAGGCTTCTCGGATTATCCTGACGTGGCGTGGGCCACGTTCCACGTGTGAGACGTGGGCATGGAGACGTGAGACTTGGGTGCAACTGGGTCACAAAAATCACGTGCTTTAATTTGCTCCTCCTAGCCCGGATATCAAAATATCCGGGCTAGGAGGAGCAAATTAAAGACGAATCGATTGCTTGGTGCGGTGTCTCACAATTTGAAAGCGTTCTAGTGAAATGTTTCCGTTGTAACAGTGAGGCGTTTTTACAGGTTTTAATTTGACTTGCACTGATCGTATATAAATAAGTAACTATTGTATTATCTTGTCGTGTGAAGGGGATGAGAATGGTTTGCAAATTTTGAAGAATAACATCCTTCAACATTTGCAAGCCATTTTCAGCTACTTGCCAATATTTGATAGAGCTGAAATTTGGCACACTTATGTAATTTAGGTGACAACCCAATATGTTGGTACCACTGGAGTGATCTGATGATGGAGGCAGAAGGTGACCATGGTGTTTGGGCTCACTGATACCTTTTCAATTACTATTTGAAAACAGTGCAAATAAATTGCATCCCTTTCAACTGATGCGATGATTAAATAGAGAATATTACAAACCACATTATTGTTTCTTACTTAATTAAACCCAGTTGCATACGAAGATCAAACTAAGAAAATCACTCTTCGTGGTAGTCGAGTAAAAAACAAAATAGACTAACAGTCATAGTAGAGGCTAAACAGAATATAAGATTAAATTTTAAGGCGACGTGAGCTCCGAAAACGGATTTTTAAAAAATCGTAGCTCTTGTTTGGATTATAATACGGCTGCCTTAAATTTAATTAGCAATCTTGAGGCCTTTCTCGAGGGAAATCAGCTATTAGAATTCTGAGTTTTTGACTTTCGCTTGATAGAAAAAAATCACGAACATAGGTCTAAAATACACTTAAAAAAATTCTAACAAATTATGCACAACAGCTAAACATATTACAATTGGTTCTTAAAATCGGCAATGTTATGTTTGAGGGAAATCAGCTATTACTTTTTTATTTATTAAAACCCACAACGAAAAAAAATTAAAAAACATGATATCCGCGCTTCCAAACACGCACTTCCATCTCGCTCACGCTTATGCTCAGTGAGAGGGAGAGAAGACCACGAACCTACGTCCCCTTAAGATATTCAACACGGTTGCCGTAAGCTGGCTCCTAGCTAACTAAATACGTTGCTAGTTCTAGCCTTTATGAAACTAAATTAACTGGTATAATCAGTTTACTATCGTCGCCTTAGTAATTTGCGGATATTAATTAGATTGCACTGAAGCTCATAGTTAACTCAAGTTGTACACTCACTTGACACTTTTGGCGAGATTTCGGCGCTTTCAAAATGTGACGTGTTACCCGCATTCCATAGGGATCTTCCTACCACCATCTCCCTTTTTTAGGGTTCCGTACCCAAAGGGTAAAACTAAGACTCCGCTGTCCGTCTGTCTGTCAGTCTGTCAACAGGCTGTATCTCATGAACCGTGATAGTTAGACAGTTAAAACTTTCACACATGATGTATTTCTGTTGCCGCTATAACGACAAATAATAAGAACCAGACTAAATTAACTATTTAAGGGGGCTCCGATACAACAAACGTGGTTTTTTTTGCCGTTTTTATAGATGGTACGGAACCCTTCGCGCGGGAGTCGACTAGCACTTGGCCGGGTTTTATGAATATGAAAGAGATGCGAAACAGGGTAATTTTAATCCAAAGTAAAATACCGGCCTTTAGTTTGCTTCTGAAACTAGTCTTTTGAAAATTATTTGCATTAAGTAGCGGCCATGCGCTCTTTTCAGGATTTTAGGTACCTACTTTAAAGTACCTTCCTTTTAGCTCCATATATCTTTTTTGCTGTGTTACCTACCGTGTATCTGGAATCGTGGTATTACTGGATATCATCATCATCATTATCATCATATCAGCCGAAAGACGTCCACTGCTGGACATAGGCCTCCCCCAAAGAGTTCCAAAGTGACCGGTCCTGCGCCACCCGCATCCAGCGGACTCCCGCGACCTTTACCAGGTCATCAGTCCACCTTGTGGGAGGCCTACCAACGCCGCGCCTTCCGGTACGTGGTCGCCACTCGAGAACCTTTCCGCCCCAACGGCCATCAGTTCTACGTGCAATGTGGCGCCCACTGCCACTTAAGTTTAGCGATTCGGAGGGCTATATCGGTTACCTTGGTTCTTACTGGATATACGGAAGACCAATGCTGGCTGCAAGCCAGCATCATGCTGAGTTGGGCCCATTTCGTGACACGGACGGCTTCGATTGACTTTTTCTTTTGTCGTTGTCATCTGCTTGTTAGTGTGTTACGAAAAAATGTTCGATTCTGATTCTACGAGAGGACTCACCTGTTCAGTGGGCTGCGCGTGCTGCGGCATACCGCGGCATGTCAGCGCGCATGGCTCGGCGTCGTCTCGGTGAGCGCGCCAGTGGAACAACTCGCCCCCGTACGCCGTGCCGTCGTGCGCCGCGCATTGCTGCTCGCGCCACATGTCCTCTTCCAGAAGAGATATGTTGCCGCGGCATGGCTGAAAAGAAGATACAGAATTATCATCAATACGTCAGACAATACGTACCTACATAAAATCACGCATGTAGTCCTAAAAGGTTCTAGAGGCATTTATTTGTATCAGCCGAGAGATGTTTGCCGAAGCGTGCCTCAAAATGACGACTCATAGGTAGGCGAGGTTCATAAGGTCTCTTCTAATGGCCGAAGGCCAAACAGCACAGAAATAGGAGCCCCGCGGTAGCGGGGCTCCGTCGACATCGCTAACGCAAAGATAAAACGACGAAAATGATTTAGACATTTTGCGTTCTAGACCGTTTGCGATGTAGACTAAAAGCGATATAGGCAAAATATTACACTAGTCAGTTTGCGGTCTACTCATTCTGCTAGTGACCTACAAAATTGTATGACAACTATGTACCTAAACGCAGTATTTTGCGACCGAAACAGCAATTTACTTAATTTTTCATACAACGATTAGTACCTACGTACAAATAGCAGTTGTGACGTCATACCCGTGTGACAATTAGTACCTACCTATGTAGCAGGGACTGCATAACCGAAAAATACCGGTATTCTATTTTAACGGTATGACGTCATACCGGTTGTCAAATAGCGGTTTCGGTAGCGGAACCTTTATATTTCGCTACCGAAATATAAAGGTACCTTTATTTTGTCTGGTACCGTAACCGCTATTTAAAGGTACCGATATATCGACTTTGGCCTGGAGTTGTTGCCAAACCGCCGGCAAAGGCTCTGCTGCTTTGTCTTTTAGTCTTTAAATGTTTAGTAGCCAATGCTTTCTCTGTAGAGTGCCAGCTCGCTTACTTTTCTCGATAACCTTTATAATACCGGTATTATAAAGGTTACGGTATCGTTTTAAACTGGTACCGCTAACCGTTATTTCAAAACGGTTACGGTACCGTTATGTTCGCGCGGCGCGCATAACCTTTACGACATAACGGTACCGTAATGGAATACCGGTTTCATAACGGTATAACCGTAACCGAAATCAGTCCCTGCTATGAAGCGTTTCGCCTGCCGCCAGCGAGGTCAATCTTTGTCTCAATTTTTTTGGTATTTAGTTATGTTCTTTAATTGTAGTTTCTCCCATACAAACATTTGTTCCTTTCCAAAAACTGGTTTGAATGGCATCGTAACAGAATCTTATTCATCATCCCTGTTGTAGGTTTAAAGATAGTAGAATTATAATATTGCAATGATACGTTGTTAGCCGGTCGATCACAACACCTCTTAACCTTATTCCCTTAACCGTCGCTAACGAAACCAACGTGAAGAAAGAAGGCAATTCTAACCGCCACACCACAGGCTTTAACTAGACTAAAACCTTATTATAATTTATAGCCACCAACAACGTATTTCCAAAAACAAAAACCGTTTTAGATCCTAAAGTAATGCTTACTCACGTCGTACATTTTCATAAAACGCTTCATTTCGAAACCAAAGTCCAAAAGGACGTATTTTAATAACAATATATTTGCACTTAAGCCTATTTTATATTAAGGGTTAAAAGGGACGTTCACTTATCCAGAATGTTCCAGAATAAAGTTTATGTCCCTCTATAGGCACTAAGTCTAGACCCTGAATAGTAATGCTCTAAAGTGACGATCTTTAGAATATTTGTAAGAGATGAGATATGGTTTCTTTATACCCAATTCGCTTTTGGGTTTAATTTACAGTTTGTGTATTCACACAATTCTGGTCTAGTTCGTTCTGTATTTATAATGTTGGACTGTTTGGTTACTGTTCGCATAAAATATAGATATCCCTTTTCTATATTAGGTGCCTGTCAAAATTAGGGGCTGTAACTATTGACCTTGACGGCTTAAAACGGGACAACCAATTAAAATAATTAGCACTGAAAATATTATAAAAATCAAAGAAATATACTTGACTCAGTAAAATTCTGTTCTTGAATATTAAATAATCTCTGTCACTCCAAAAAGTGAGACGAATCTAACTAATCTCTAATGTCAAGATTATTCAAGTGGTTTAAGCTACATAACATATGCAATAAATAGACACGCATATTACATCCGATGATATTAACTATCGAAAATAATCTACGAGAGCCTGTTTAACCCTTTATCTACCTACGAGTGTCAACCAGAGTTGACAGAAGCCAACATTGCAGTAATACGGATGGCAACTCTAGACCGACAGATGACGGGTAATATTGAAATATTTTTTAGCAAAATAAAAATTCGTTTACGTTTCATAATTTGTCAAAGCTACATACCTGTATAACAGTGATTGTGCATGTGACTCATCAAGTCTAAAGCTGTAATAACTTCGGAAATAAAGAATGTGAACATTCGAGATGTGACCGTATTGCAGTGTGCAATAAAGCCACATCACAAATGTGTTTTAATTTTGAGATGTGGCCGTGTATTGCAGCTACTAGGCGATTATGTTGGGATAGGATCATGGGGTCTAATTAGCAACTCGTCTATGGGGCAATTCGTCTATGTCGCATTTGGTCTAAATATCTGCTGGTATAAAAAGCAACTGGTCTAATTTTTTTTTGGAGTAGCTGGCCTAAGTAGCGTCTGGTCTAAGTAGCAACTGGACTAATTAGCAACTGGACTAAGTAGCAACTGGACTAGTTAGCAAAAAAGTCGGTTCTGGTGCTTCGCCGGCCGCTCCCGCGGCACGCTCGCTTCGCTCGCTCGGCTCGCGCGCTGTAGGGTCGCAGTTCTTCCTAACACTCCTCCTCGCTTCGCTCGTCGTCGTACCTACACCGACCTGCCTAAGAGTAAAATATGTAGGATAGACGACTGGCTACTTAGGCCAGTTGCTACTTAGGCGAGTTGCTACTTAGACCAGACGCTACTTAGGCCAGTTGCTACTCCAAAAAAGTTGTAGACCAGTTGCTTTTTAGACCAGCAGATATTTAGACCAAATGCGACATAGACGAGTTGCCCCATAGACGAGTTGCTAATTAGGCCCCATGATCCTATCCCATTATGTTTCCTGTTCTTGTAACAATTGTTCTGTTTTGTGTTCTGCTCGAAGTAGAATAAAGAATTTATGTACATACATACGTACATAAAACGAACAAAGCTAAACAACCACAAGGTTACAAAATCGCAAGCTTTACCTATTTTGATATAAGTCTAGATTAGTTTATATGAAAACGATACAGCCAAAGTCAAACTCCAACGCTGATTTGCATAATATAGGTAAACCAGGAGGTCGCGTACAAAATCCAAAAATTTCCACCAATAAGTTGATATTTCCTCTCTCATCTTCCAAATGATATTCAAAGTGCCAACCAATCAAATTTAAAAGCGCTGCCATCAGTCAATAAGAGCAAATAACAATTATTATTATCATTCGCCCCTCGTCCCCTCTGAGAAGTCGATTAACCTCATAAGTAGGGGTGCTGTCTTTAGAATTTTGGGTTTTTAGAATATAATATGCGTACTGAAATGATAAGTGTATGTTTTAGACAAGCCTTTTAGAAGAAACCTAGGAAAAAGAGTAATAATAAATATTGAAATTGACCCTATTTATACCAAAATACACATTTTTTTAGGTCCAACCTGGTTTTATAGCGCTACGTTTCGAAAATTCCCACTTCCTAGCCAAGGATTGCTGTAAAATTATGAACTCACCAAGTGTTTTAATAATGAAAGTATCAGATCGCATATTTATCGCCCTTGCCTTCGGCTAGGGCGTCAAATAATTGGTTCACAGACATTCTTTGTTATATCGCCCAAGGTAAGTAATGTACTTGTATGGTGCTTGGAGCCGTCACAAATAACGTGCATTATTGAAATACGAATCAAACCCACCCTCGTTTCAAGACGTTAATTAATGATATACCCTGAGAACTTTACGGTTTCGCTCTATGAAAACTCAACAATATATCGATATCATCAGCCATATGTTTACACCAAAAAATAGGTTGGGTAATTTGATTAAATATTCATTAATAATCCACCTAAATTTAATACCGATACGGTAAAAAATTATGAAAAGTAAACTTCATAAATTCCGTAAAAATCAGGCGAAAATGGTATAATAGTATTTTTCACAATCGTGTTATAATAGAGAGCTTTTTAGTCGAGTACCGTGTTTAGGCCACGAAGCTTGCTGAGTACGCTCGTTGATATCTTAAAAGACATGAACGAGCGTACGACATCAACGAGTAAACTCAATAATCAAAGCGATTCTATTGGTCCAATTCATTACAGTTCGGTAAAGCAGCCACGTGATTGGTCGAATTTATTTTAGTTCTATTTTCAAATTTTTTTCGGTTGTCTGTAGCGTATCGAAACAGTTATTTCGATTGTTTCGACAGTAACATGGACTACAACTATGAAAAGAGTGATGTTGCAGTATTCTCTATGAAATCTTAATACACAGATTTTAATCGACGAGTACGAAAACTTTCTTTACTTTATAATTGACTACGTCTATCTATATACGTTCTTTGGGATACGCGCATAATCCACTTATTTTTGTTAATGAATAAACCTTTCTATAGGCCAGATGAAAATCAATTTTATCTCAAGGTCGTAAATATTTAATTAAAATGCCGTTATTTCCTGATGCATGTATTTTTCGATTCAGGTAGTAAGTTACCAAATTTGTGTACTCAAACATGTTTTCATTATAAAAATACTGATAGCATTTTTGCTTGCGGGTTTATTTTTTTTCCTCACTTCCGGTCCATAGAATTATTCATTTCGATAGTAAAAGTTGTTTAAAATAACATATAAAACCCGTATACAAATAATTAGCCTGATATTGAATTATTTCCTAAAAAACCGTAATTTTCTTAGGGTAATAATCTATTGTAGGCAATATCCGCCTAACATCGTGCTCCAATCCATTGAAACGCCAGGCAGGGCTCGTTAACATCAACATCCCCCATGACAAGAACCGCGTGAAGGCCGAGAAGGACAAAGCCAGCAAGTACCTAGACCTGGCTCACGAGGTAACCGCCCCGCCATGTGGGATGTTGATTGGACGATCATTATCCCGATCTAGTCGTCTCGGCGAACGGTCTAATAGCAAAGAGTCTCAACCAACACCTAAAGAGACTCTCACTAGATGGCTGGATCAAAGGGTCAGATTTAGAAGGTGGTACTCCTGGACACTGCGCGGATACCCAGGGGGTTCCTCTGTCTTTCGCCCTGACCATCGGTAGCTTAAGCCCCGCCTCGCTGCCGGAGGCGCCCTAATAGGTTAGGTTTTTTTTTTTATAATGAGTTCATATTTTGAATTTTATTTTTGTATTCATATTATAAAAGGCCTAATCTAAGAACGAAAATAAATGAAGTACCTTATATTCGAAAAAGAAACATAAAAAATCGTGCACATCATTGACAGAGTCGACACAAAATTCATAACCCTATCGCTAACGCCGCTGTTGCAATCTTAATTGCAACAATTCCCCTCACGCCTCGGCATAACCAACCAACTACCGGACACGCGACATAATTTGATTACATCCAGATCACAGAATACCCTAATGTCCGGTGTCACAGCCGTCAAACAGCCTAAGAGTTACTGAGACAAAAACTTTTTACTTAGTCTTTTCAACTTTGAAGATCAAACCAGTGGGTTCCAGGCTTCTGGTTTTAACGACGCATTTTTAATGAAACTAGATTCCGTTTTGTGGTGAACTTAATAAATGTATCGTTTTCGTTAATATGGGACTTAAGGAAAGGTGCAATAAGGTCTTCTTTCCATAGACCGATTCAAATAAATACCTTTTGTACGGATGAATACATAATTATGTAAACAACACCTTCATTTGAGCATCTGACAGTTTTATTGACAGTGTGGTACGACAATTGATGAGGGTTTGTTTTTGTTTATCGACCTCTGAAGACTTCATAAATAAAATAAGCAACAGATGCCTAATATACTGTTTCCATTGAAACAGCTTTCAACGGAAGAAAACACGGTAAGGCTTTACCGTATCTTTTCTAATCTGAAATTGAATAGACCCTGAAAACATTACACTCCTTTTCGTTGGGCAGTCGTGTAAAATTCTATGGGAACCCTTAACCAAAACAGAACCAGCGTAGATATTATGCCCCATTACTTCTCGTTCATAAGTAATTTCGAACAATGAGATACGTACTAGATAATGTATTGAATTGACATTAAAAGTAGGCGGGTATGATAATGAGGATAAATACAAGTTATTGGTTGAATTAAATAATTAATATTTATCCTCAGGTACCTAAATAATATTAGTTAGGTAGTCATTTCATCTTCCTCTTTGCGTTTTTCCCGTTGTGCCCTAAAGGAGCCTGGGGTCCGCTTAGACACCTATAATCCTAAGATTTGGCACAGGCACTAGTTTTATGAAAGCGACTGCCATCAGACCTTCCAACCCAGAGGGAAAATTAGATCTTATTGGGATTAGACGAGTTTCCTCACGATGCTTTCCTTTACCGAAAACTAGCAGAATAATAGCTATTTAGTCATCTACCGACCGCTTAATAGCTAAGAGTGGGTTGCACTAAACCTTCTGTAATCGTAAGTGGTATTCGTTAAAATTCGAATGTATGGAAAATTTGTCAAGTTTTTATTGAATGACAGTGGCCGGCGCCATATTTAACGTTGACCGGTCTGTTATCGTAAGTTGGTGCAACCCGCTCTTAGTATAGCTAAAACATGAAATATCTCGTCGAAACTACATACACAACTGAATGATCACTTTGCAAACTGCATATCATTGTTATGACGTTCCATACACGGATGTAATGCCGCTACGCGAACATAATCCTATTACCGTCAGATAAATGTCCACTCGCTGCACTACCCTAATGTCCAAATTAGTGTAGTTTGAAAATAGTTTAAGTTCTATGGAGGTGGAAACCGCAAGAGAACAAAGGGTAGGCCTAAATAACGATAGTGTTGGAATGACTATGTGGCAGAAGAATCGAACCCAAGCAATTAAAAATAGTTGGAACAAGAAGAAAAGTATTTACATTTTTAGAAAGACAATGTTTCCCACATTTATCTAAAACCAAGTTAAGTTAGGTTCGTACCATAGATACTTAACGACAATTGACAAACAATGTCTGCCAAAATATATATAAAAATAACCGTCAAAAATAGTTAGTGCTATAGCACTGCAAAAATGGTAAAACATCTAGGTACCACACGTTACGACTGTTTTTACGACTTCAAAGTGCAAAAAAGTGACGATGACGTGGTTTGCCGTAGATATACAGGAAAACATCTATATGGGTAGCAATTCAATTCAATATTCAATATATATTTATTTCAGGTTACTGGACCCATAATGTGTAAAATATTAATAATAATAACCCATAATGTGTGTGTGTGCAATGCTTCGTTCGGGTTGTTATACTGTCTTCGTGGACGTATTTACGATCACTTGAAAAATGTATCGTCCAATATCTTAGGTGATGAAGTCAGAAAAGACCGAAAAATAATTTACTTAAAAACAAAGTTTTAACCGACTTCAATTCAGTAGGTACTCCGCCAAGTCACATTAACGTTTCCACATTTTTTTTCCAATTTACCACATGAACTGATTTCCGAGAACAAAAGCGTTGATTTTTAGACCAATAAACCAAATCGCTGTATGTGGGCCGATAATATTTGAGGACTTCCGTCGATTCCTCAAGGATCTCAGAATTACCTTCGGCACTTCATTGTTTGCTATTTCAACGGAATAATATCAGAATCTGTGACGTACTTATATAGTTTGAAGTATATCATTGAGACATCACACAAGCCACAAGCCATCTGTCATGTGGTCTTCATCATCACTTCCAGTTCACCAAAATTATGATTTCCGGGTGTAAATACACGAGTTATAATAGAAAATACCGAAATTACTACACGCATGCCTAATATATTTGAGGAGTTCCCTCAATTCCTTATGGTTCCCATCATCCAACTGTGGTTTTGGAAACAATGGGACCAATCTGAAAGCATATACTTTCAGTTAAAAAAAGAATTGTACGAATCGGTTCATAAATGACGGAGTTCTGAGGTAACAAATATAAAAAAAAAAAAAAAAAAAAAAAACTTCCGAGTACCTTGAGAACCTCCTCCTTTTTTTGAAGTCGGTTAAAAATACGGGCCGTCGCGTCGACTGGACAGAAACGGCATTGTGAAGGCTTCATCTTATCGATTTTAATTTTAAATAATAGGAAGTAAGTAAGACCTACGCACTTTGTCATACGACGATGGGAGAAGAAATGCTGGTAATAATCTAGCGGACCCCGAGCTCTGAAGCATCAGCTGAGGATGGATCACGACTAACGTAATAAAGTGTATGAAAGAAATTACCGGTCATATTACAGTCTTTACTGGGACTGGGCTGGACATGTCTGCGGGATGCACCTGGAGCGATGTGCCAAATAAGTCACCAAGTGTATCCCACCTGATGGATGGCTACCGAGGCAGAGACAAGCCGAAGAGGAGCTTGCGAGCCGATCTTGATAATGTTTTGTACATATTGGCGAAGACTAGCACCGGACCGAGACGAATGTCGGAAAAGAGTGGAGGTATTTGCGCAGCAGTGGGACACAATATAGGCTAATTAGGCAATATGGTCCGTGTATTTCACCGAATGGTCAAAACGGAAGACCAGCGCTGGCGCCGCCAGCATTAACGCTGAGTTGTGACCATTTTGTGGCAAATGTGTATGTGCGTATGTGTCTGCAGTTTGTTTTATGTGTTTTATTTTGTCACGAATAAATGTTTTCTTTCTTTCTTTAATAAAAAGAATCTGTCCTTTTCAGTCTCCGTCTTAGACATAGTTTAAAGTGTTACATACTTAAAGCTTCATGTCTGTATGTCTATCAGTCTGTGCCGTTCCCCGCAGTCTAGACGCAAACACAGCTAAAATTGGGCAGCCAGAGTTAATCCACCAGACGCGAGATTAACACACCACCGCCGTCCGGGGAACGACGAAGCGCATACAAGAAGTAACTGATTTCAGTCCAAATCCCTGGCTTACTCGAAGCTTTATATACGAAAATTGAATAAGAAAGAAAATTACTTAAGTAAGTACCAGTATTTGTTCGTGGCAGTAGCTTGAAGTCACACAAACTCGTAGCAAGATTTACCTTGAGAAAATAATGTGCAGATGATTTCAGATGCAGATGATCACAGTGCCAGCCTAATGTCTCATATTAGGAGTCGGACTGGGGAAGTACTTCCGCGTTACAAAATATCGTAGCTATACACCACTATTTCATCAACATCATCATCATATCAGCCGAAAGACGTCCACTGCTGGACATGGGCCTCCCCCAAATAGTGCCAAAATGACTGGTCCTGCGCCACCCGCATCCAGCGGACACCCGCGACCTTCACCAGGTCATCAGTCCACCTTGTGGGGGGCCGACCCACGCCGCGCCTTCCAGTACGTGGTCGCCACTCGAGAACCTTGTGCAATGTGACACCACTACTTGCTATGCAGATATGTGGTGTTGTGTTCCTGGTGGTGAGTAAGTTCACCAGACCTCATGAGGATGCACTGTCTTGAGAGTACGGGACCTCTATATGTCTGTAGCAGCCAACACAACAAATACTTAAACCCATATCAAGGGTCAGCAAGGCACTTCAGATTCTTTTGGAGTTGAGTTTGGAGCGTCCATAGGCTACGGTATCCGACTTCCATCAGACTGACTGTGTGTGCTTGTGGCACACTGTCGTAATATAACAAATCTTCAAACTGCCGATTACCTATGTAGGTTCTTTGGAAAAAAAACGGAAAGAAATGTGCTGGTGATGTGAATTCCTATAACACAATTTGAGATATGACATGGTACCGCTGCATGCAAATTCATGAGTCCCACTAAACATTTCAAAGATAATCCCTTACCTATCCTAGACTTAACCATGTTACATCGTAATAGCCTCATAAAACTAACAGTTGGATATTCCCAAGTTACCCCGTTACGTAAGATTTCCATTTGGGCCCAGAGACAAGGCAAACAAGATAAACTATCGGACGGGAAATGTTATAACCTAGAACAATGTGATTCGGAGTGAAACAAGCTCCAAACTTTAACCTTAGGAACCTGAACTTGGACGGCCGGCTGTCACACCGTACTGAACTCATTTCCATTATGAAACTTTAAACTTGCGCTTTGTACATATTGAGGACTATTTGTATTTCCCTATCATCCGTGAGAGGACTCCTATGCCCAGCAGTGGGCCGTATATTATAGACTGGTGAAGATGATGATTGATGATGTACAGTAGATACAAAGTTATTCAAAAGATTACTTTACACGGGTGTTACGCAATATTTTTTGAGTACCAGTTTATAGTGAAACCCTTGTCAAAAGGGCTGAATTAAAGGTAATAACATTGAAAGTAATAAATATGTTTCCCAAAAGCACTTATAACTGCAATTTTTACAACCTAAGCTACTTCTTTGAAAGCCTCCACTTTAGCTTTTGTTCTCCAAGTGACACGAAAGGCATTCTATTTAAAGAAAACCTTGATTCTCCTGAAAACAACATTTCCTGCGAAACAAAATCCTAATAGTAAATATAGAATATACCTACCTATATAATAAGTTAGCCTTGTATATATTTTATGAACAATAAAATAACACATTCTCCCCGGAAAATAGGTTCTGGCAAAATAGTAATGCTTTCGGAATATGTAACTCGTGAATCAAAATGTTCTAGATATTAATATGATGAAAGTACAAGCTGACCATGCGTAAATTCATGCTGCATAAATGCAGTCCGAACTGCTTATTGAAATTTTCTTAATGCGCGAAATAGAACGTTTCACATTAATACACTCGCGAGCAAACAATATGATCGCAAGAAGGTCTGCCTAATCCACTTTCGTAAATAAAAACATTGATGAAGTTTTGCGTTATAGTCTATTTCTGCAGTTCAAATTGAACATTTAGTGATTCTCCAATTCTCGGTTCGCCCACACATTTTAGGTGGGTACATTTCCATATATAATCTTCCATATTTATTCAGCAACTAAACGTACCGGCGGGTAAAAAAATATGTAGAATTTCGCATCAATCTCAAAGCGTAGCTGGAATATTCATTTAGCTTTGCTTTTATTTTAAAATATTTTTGTTGATCCCTTTTAGGAGATAGAATATAACATTTCGTGTTGATACGTGGAAACACAAAATAAATTTTTATTTGCCAAGAATACTAAAATATTTGTATTTGTAGAACTGATAGCGACTTTGGGTTCATTTTTGTCTAGAGCTATTACAAATTACCAATGACGATTATTAATAGATTCATTATAAGACAATTAGTAGAAACTGCAAATGGTAATAAGTTGCTATTAAAAACATAATTTTTATGACAAACTTTTATTTCAGACTCTTTTTTTTTGCACAACGCAAAGTTATATAAAGCAAGTAAAAACAAGGTAAGAAATTTCAATGAAAAGTATTGAAATAGCAATCGTGTAACTATAACGATGCGATTCGAAGTAAAACAAGTTTCAAACTTAGGAAGTTTCCGGCCGGCTGTCAGACCACCATGAGCTATTTTCTTACTATATTATCTACGATTGTGCAATAATTTGGGTGATTCCTATCTGCCACCTTATCCTTCATCACCTTATCTTTCATATGAAACCTGGGTTGAAAAATTTAAACAGGCATAGGTGCTGCTCTGCTTGCTCTGGGGTTTTTAAATAATTTTATTTTTAGTATTGTCATGTCAACTGTCAAAGAGACATATTTAACGCTGATATTGCTGATCATATAAATATGAACTTAAAACGGCCTTATAGATATCATTTAAATATATATTATAGCACTTATGTCGTATAACTGCAACTCTCTGATGATTGATGAGCACGGCTCGCAAAGCCCGAGTTAAGACGCCGTAGGTTCATGGTCTTCTTTCCCTCTCGCTGAGCATAAGCGTGAGCGAGATGGAAGTGCGTGTTCAGAAGCGTGGATATCATGTTTTTTTTTATTTAATTGTGCGTTTAAATTAATAAAAAAATAATCATCAAGTACCCTCAAACATGATAATGCTGATTTTTAGAACCAATTTAAGTATGTTTAGCTTTTGTGAATAATTTGTTACGAATGTTTGAAGTGTATTTTAGACCTACGTACGTCATTTTTTTCTATCGAGCAAAAATTGCTTAATTATTCAAAACTCAAAAAAATATTTATTCGTTATAATTATGTTCGAATCACTGATCTCCCTGCAGAAAAGCCTCAAGATTACTATTCGTATTTTTGAAACCATATTATTATAAACAGACGCATTATATTGTTTCAAAAACTCAGTTCGCTTAACTTCGTTGAACCTACGGCGCCTTAACCTAAGTTATTGAACGAACGAGCAGACCGAACGAAGTTTTCCGTTTCAGCTTGGGCAAATGAGTCGCTTAATTTCAAACCCGGGTAAATCCATCTGTCAAATCATGCGATTTTGCTATTAAGAAAAGGTGATAAGGTAGATATTTGCTGATAGGGTCGAATGGATTTATCCGATTTTGAATTTCAGCGACACAAATATGCTTCAGTATATCACACTGTTTTTCTCGGCAGGTTGCATTCCTCAAACGAATATTTTGACATTTTGCGAGCAGGTTCATAGAATTTTTTTTTTGTCAGCTCAGTGTATCTGCGGAAATAAAAAAAAAATGGTAAGAGAACAGACTCGCGAGTTCCACAGCTCACAGATTTACTATTAAATACTCTGTTACACATGGATATCATGGGTTGTCATTAAAACGTCATGGACACGGTGTCATTTTTTACATTATGGTAATGAAGTCCAATTAACGGGAAAATATCACCCGTAGTTCATTTTAAATTTTAAACGACTGGCACTCCATGATTGCCACGTTCTTACCGAAACATGAACAATGGCAACTCATCAAAAGCCGTTAAATAGGTGAGAACGCGAGCGCACAAACTAAAATAATTATTTCATCTCAATATTTTACGCGTTCCAGAATACATTTTTTTGGCCCTTTCTCACCAGGAGGTCATTTTGGTTCAACACTTCGCATCGCATTCACTTTTAAATATGTCATTCTTGCCTATATTATACGTCAGCGCGACACGGGAACCAGTGAGCACCAGCGGGTGGCCTATGTGACACACCAGCTGTCATTTTTCAATACAAAAAACTGACTGTGACAGACTGGCAGACTCCGAGTGATTGCACAAGTGTTTCGTTCGACCAATTCTGGTATGGAACACTAAAACGACACTTAATCGTTTCGCAATCGACCAGCTGAAACACAATGAAACGCAAAATCTGTTACGAAGTGAAAAAAAACCTGAGAAACCCCATAGAATGTGCTGTACGGTGTGACAGGCGGCCTGGGCTGTCGATGTCGCTCACTTTGCCTATTAATCACCGCTGAAAGCCAAGTTTGCACCTCGTTGCTTGCTATTGCTTTTAATTTGTTTGCGTTCCCAACTTGGAAATTATGAATTGAAGCCAAGTCATTTGGCATGTGGAGCAATTTTCTGACTTACGTAAAGATAGACTGAGGAGCTGAGTTTTGTGTTTCTGACTGTTATAAGTATCATTTTCATCTAACTGAGGATGGAGAAGAGTGAGAAATCTTTAAAAGCAGTTTTACTTAACTATAAAATGTATCTAAGTAACCTATAATTTATTTATCTTTGTATTTTAGCTTTCACTTAAAGTTTAAACCCTCGTATGCAGATGAGGACTTTCAGATGTAAAACAGGTTCAAATGTTTGGCACGGATCCATACCCCAGCATACGAGGGGTTAAGACTTACTGTACCCATTTGCTCATACTATACGTTTTAAAAAAATTGCCTTGCAGCCTTAAAGTGCTGATTGTGACAAAAATGTTTTTTTTACCATCCAAATGGAAGTACTTTTGTCACAATCACCAGCTTAAGGCTGCAAGGAGAATTTTTTTCATACAAACTAAAAACTCGAATATCTCGGAAACCAGCGAGTTTCGACCCCTGGCTGACTGGACATAAATTGTTGCAAATTAGCTCTAGTATAACCCCTTTCAAGGAATAGGTCGAATTACCAGTCACCCTGTACTATGTCCTATTTTTAAAAACAGTCCTATTTCTATGGAGAGGGAATGAACCAATAAAAAATCTTTTGGTCATCACATCATATCAGCCTTAAAATATTCACGCTGTCCATATTAAGCTTTTCCCAATACAGTACATTCAGTAAGGGAAATGTATTCACGTACCACCGTAGAACTCTATCGCAATAAGGTGACATATCACTCGAGTTTGAGTGACGTCGGCCTGTCAATTGCGACATTCACGCCGTTTCTCCCAAAAGGGATAGGCAGAGCCCTTGACATTTTATTTTTTAGTGCCACTTCTAGTAACGGTAGGCTACAGTTTATTATCAGTGCCACTTCTAGTACCTAATAGTAGGCTAAAGAATGGGTAAAAACATTTTATTTACAGTGCCACTTCTATTAATTGTAGGCTTAAGGATGGGTAAAATGTGATATTGCAGTGATAGGTTGCTAGTCTATCGCCCACAACACACTTCGACCATATCCTGTCGCATCTTAATAACACCCAACGGAAGGTAACGGGAGGTGCGGTTCTAAACCAGCACCACAACGACCTCCCTCAATTAAAACAATAATTGATTATTTCTCTTCAACGAAGGAACTCCAAAGAGATCATCTCTCCCTGTGGGCGGTCTGGCTGGTCTATTCACGTCGCGTTTGCGTTTTCTATTAGTGGTCGCTTTTCAGCTGTCATTTGTTCTACGAGTGGGCCCTGCAATTCTTTGACGCTGGTCACTTCAGTTCTGTGGTTCGTTATCAACGTTGTTCGTCGTCGTATTTATCGAATTGTAGAGATAGGTTTAAACATTTCAAGGATGGTTTGCAGTATCTACACTATTCCTTGGCCGTTCCGATTCCAGCCCAAGTCCGGCCGGCACTAGGTCATTAAGTTTTCCATACATCCACACGTGTACAAACGGCGACGACCGTCTAAATCGCGTAAAACACAAAAAGTCAATAATTATATGAGCCAATGAATGTGACCAACACATAATTATAAGAATAATTATATGATTTAATAAACCAGCCTAGATATACGTCCCACTGCAGACTGCTTGGCACAGGCCTCCGCTCATGGATGAGAGGAAACGGACAGTAGTCACCACGCTGGCCCAATGCGGGTTGGGGACTTTACATACACCCCTGAATTTCTCCGCAGATGTATGCATTGTTCCTAACGATGTGTTTCCTTCACGGAAAAGCTAACGGTAATTATTCCGTACATAAGTTCCGAAAAACTTATTGGTATGAGCCGGGATTCGAACCCACGACCGCTGCTTGGCAGCCGCATGCCCGAACCTAATTGGTTCGGGCATGCGGCCTAGCCTAGTGGCTACCGTAGCTTTTAACACATTATTAAGTCAGGTCAAATGCACGGCACGGGTATACATACATTTTCACGTTGGTCACGAAACGACAAACCATGCAAGCAATCGCATGCAAAAGGGAGCATACTCGTAGTCAGTGGAAAACGAGATAGCCCTATATTTTACATAATTTTATACAATTTAGTAAAGAATCTTCCCAGACATAACCAAGTCGGAACAATAATAGCTCCTATCGAATTCCCATTACGCCCGGACATTTCATAATAGGCATTACATCGTTAAATTGCGCAGAACGGACAGTTTGCATGTCCCAAGCCAAGTTCAGACCAAGCACTTATTTGATAAACTACAAGGACTCAGGGACTTGCTCTTAGCTCTGTACACTGCGGAACGTTGAAAATGGAACAGTTTTGCTCTTGAGATTTGTGAAACAATGTCTGGAATTTATAAAATGTTGCTAGTTTTTATTAGTGAAGAAATCCTAAGGCTTTAAACGAATTTTTAAGATATCCTGTTCTGGATTTTTCTTTGTGTAAAATTAAATGTTTATACCATTTCCACCGTATCGAATTTATGAAAATGTGTAGGTTTAATGATAGCAGTATTTAACGGGTTGCCGATAAAATTTAAGAACGCCATGTCATATAAACGGCCCAAACTTATATCGTGAGTCTTTAAATTCATTGTGAATACATTCCTAAGAATATTTTAGATTATCAGGACAGAGTTTTCTAAAATTGCGAACCGCGTCGACAATTTTAGTCGTATCGTAGTATTTTAATTGAAATAATGTGTTCCTGCAGGGTGAAGAAAGTACTAATGTTAATTTTTAGTCAAATGAACCCTTCTTTGAATTTGTGTAATATAAATGACACAGTTTTTATTTTCTTCCGTTAAAATTTATTGATCCAAGCATAATGCGGTTACATAAATCCTTTAACTGGCAAAGAACTTTAAAATGTTATTATCAAAAACATTATTTTGCATTCCGTCCTACCTTATTCCAAAGGAACTGTAAAAATATTATTGATGCGCACGCCAACAGTTACTGTCCCATTGATTTTAAAAATTCACTGACTACCGGAGCCATTTCAACAACTCAAAAGCCAATTCCGGTTAAGCCGTAATTTTAAAACTTCAATTTCGGTGAAATTCGCTCCATATTACTTTTAACTCTCGCTAAAATATCAAAGTAAAATAAACTCTGTGGCATACTGAATGGGAGCTCACATTTCGACGTAACGCGAACGAAATATAACAAAAGGTAGTGTAAAATTCAGTGCCAGTGTATCTCCCACTGTTTGCTTTTTAGTTCAATAATACTTAAGTTAC
This sequence comes from Epinotia brunnichana, assembly GCA_963854355.1. Lineage (NCBI taxonomy): Eukaryota > Metazoa > Arthropoda > Insecta > Lepidoptera > Tortricidae > Epinotia > Epinotia brunnichana. The sequence goes on from OY977937.1 coordinate 48,515,985, forward strand.
TTTTCTAGCCACTCAGACGTCCAAGGCAACTATAGTATCCAAAAAAATGATATTGGTTTTGGAGCCGGACGTGTGGCTAGATGAATTTGCCTTTTTAGGGCAATATGAGAGTTGGAAAAAACATCAATATGGTGAAACAAAAAATGCAGCGCTGTTAAAAACTTGCGTTTAATACTAATGCACCACATAATATATTATGTGCCAACATGTGTTTTCGTTTATTTTACGCTCCGCATGCTTAGCAGCTCTAAAGCTTATAATGCAAATACCTATATGAAAACACAGCTTCTCACATCTCTAGTATATAATTATATTAATATTAAAATTTTACATGTCACTATTATTCTATGAATTCGTTATATATACCCTTAGGTAGCTACAGCAGTTTTTTTTATATCTTTGCAAAGCAAAATTTCACTACACGGGGTCAATCAGCGTACCCGTCTCATTTATGTTTTTTTATTTTTATTATTTAATAATTTATTTCGGACATCAACGATCCATAGAGTGTTAGTTACAAATTTCTTATCACTATATGTTAGTTAACTTTATTCAGGACATTTATATAAAGGCACGTGAGTTGATACCCAGTGCAGGTAAAAGGGACTATCAAGCCTCTCCCCTATCTCGGCAAGAAAACTGTTGGAGCTGTCTCTCACTCAGCACATCTGGAAAAGGATACGTTTTCGCATTATTGCATCGAAATCGTCCATGCGAGCCTCCGCAAACATCCCAGATGCACTGCAAAACCGAGGTAGCCCCATCAGCATTCTGTACCCGTTAATAAACTGGACGCGCAAGGAACTGTAAGCTCGTTTCGTATATTTGATCCACTGGCTGCACGTATAAAGTGTTTGGCAATACAATATTATGAATGTATTCTCCCCCACAAGGTGGACTGATGACCTGGTAAAGGTCGCGGGAGTCCGCTGGATGCGGGTGGCGCAGTACCGGCCATTATGGCACTCTTTGGGGAGGCCTATGTCCAGCAGTGGACGTATTTCGGCTGATATGATGATGATGATGATTTCCCTCATTTTCCCCTTCCTCACAGTTCTCACAAAAATACATCCTGTTTATTTTGTCCCAAAGTGTCCGGCGAACCAATTACCGCGGCTGCAACAGTTTGATTGGGACCGCGCTGTTCCGTTTGTACCGCGTTTGTACAAGCGTACACTAACAAGCTTTACTATGTTGCTCATACTTTAATTGTTTATTGTCTTAAGGTTCAGATGAAGGAAATGAAAAGGAAACAATTGCATTTGTTGTATTACAAACGGTTTCAATCTGACGTGTTATCTCACATATTGTGTGTTGTCTTTATACGAAAACTCTCACTGAAGTACGAACCGATTTCGTTAAGCTCGCCATGTTATAATATGGCTTTACTTGCATGCATGCCTCATTTAAATGTTGTATAATATCAAGGCAGAACTGCTAGCAAATAATGGAATCCGATAGCTAGAGCTCAGAAGATAATGTGGATTACAAAATATACATAACGTATTCTATTATACCATCTCACAAGCATGCTTCTTACATTATTATGTTGCATACATACAATGTAATATTTATTCAATTATCTAGTGTATGTCACACATATTATTATTAATATATTTTTTGTTTTCACAGTCGCGATTACATGCTTTCTGCATATCACAACAGCTTGCAATCTAAATAACTAAATCTGCTGACAATATTTTGTCAACAATACATAGCCTCGCTTGCATGCTTCGTTGCATGTTGCATGTCTTGTAATGAAAGATCTCACCGACTAGTAGCTAACGCACGGTTTTACTACACTTGCTTACAAATGTCTCATTAACTAGTTTAACTAGCTCAAATAATCTAACAGACGGATCAAGACCCCGCTTGCATGTTGCATATCTTTCAACAGAACAGCTTGCCAATGAATAAACCTAATCTTCAGTGTCAACACGGTTTCGTTTGCTTGCTTTATTTTATATCTTAAAACGAAATGTCCGAATAGCGAGAGTAGCGAATACATACTTCACAAGATTCCTCAACACGGCCTCTTTTGCATGTTAAAATATGTACTATTGGTACATACTCAATCATTATCATACTCATACATACTCATCACTGTATAGGGGGAATGGAGTATTAGTGAATAGAAAAGTATGGTTGTGATTATTTATACAGTGGCTGACTTTTTATGAAAATATAATTGAAATAAGAATCTTCTTCCATGGACGGTAGAGTTGATTTTTGAATGGAGTAGGGAACTTGCATCTTAATATTTTATTACGAAAAACAAAAGTATAATCCAGCATTAAAACAACTGTAGCATTAAAACTTTGTTATGATTTATTTTTCTGATGTTATATGCATTTGAAATCTGCGCGCGCCGGCACCCCCCGAAAACGCTCTATACTAAACTGGCTTATGCTATGACGCCACAGCATAGCCTTTACTATGGAGTAAGTCATTAATTTGCGATTATCTCCACAAAATTTACGTTGAAGTCTATACTTGTCATACAAAATATCATTTATAATTTAATATTCTATGTAACTGTTACGTTATTTTATCGAAAAAATAAAAAATAAATTTTCGTCATTTTAACGTTAGGTAAAACTAATAAAATCGTTTTTTTTTCTTTTTTTTTCTTTTGTATGATATCTCTACGAATATCTGCATCGATTGAGTGCAATTTATTCGAAATTGAAGTCCCATGCAAGTTCCCCATTCGGCCAACTCAAATAATCTCTTAAGCATACACGCAACGTATTTGATGTAACAGTTGATACGAAAGGCTCTTTATACACGTTGAGTTGCGCTGATACAAGCAATATGCGTCTGTTACTGTAAACTATTATGTTGCCGCTAAACTCTTAATTGGTAATCTACAATATTACACCTCCTTCGAAAGTCTCTTGCACATACGAGCTGGCTAAAACTGATTCTCACACCATATTACAAAGCATTGAGTTATTTAGCATAGTTGGGGTACCTTTGCATAGTACTCCAGGCAACATACGTTTTTTTAGAGTTCCGTACACAAAGAGTAAAACGGGACCCTATTATTAAGACTCCGCTGTCCGTCCGTCCGTCCGTCTGTCTGTCACCAGGCTGTATCTCACTGATACCGTGATAGTTCCAGCTGAAATTTTCACAGATGATGTATTTCTGTAGCCGCTATAACAACAAATACTAAAAACACAGAATAAAATAGTTTTTTTATAGATAATGGTACGGAACCCTTCGTGCGCGAGTCCGACTCGCATTTGGCCGGTTTTTTTTTTGTTTATTTCCTTATAAAACGTTATTCTAAGATGCTTTATTCAAGAATCCAACAAATTTTTCATCATCAAGTATGTATATACAACGTGTCCCAAAACTCAACGATAAGCCGGCACCAGAGGATGGAGCTGCTTATGATTAGTCGAGAAAAAATAAGGAAAAAAATATATCTAAATATATAAAATAAAATATATCTACCACGTGTCCCAAAACTCAACGATAAGCCGGCACCAGAGGATGGAGCTGCTTATGATTAGTCGAGAAAAAATAAGGAAAAAAATATATCTAAATATATAAAATAAAATATATCTACCACGTGTCCCAAAACTCAACGATAAGCCGGCACCAGAGGATGGAGCTACTTATTTAGATATATTTTTTTCCTTATTTTTTCTCGACTAATCATAAGCAGCTCCATCCTCTGGTGCCGGCTTATCGTTGAGTTTTGGGACACGTTGTATATTAAAAAAAAGCAAGAATAGTTTTTTTTTTATTATTTATCTTGAATATTATAGAGCAAATGTAAATGAACCAAAATAAAGATAAAACCATTTATTAATATTTTTTCTCAATTTTTAGAAGCTAGTTAAGTTATCATTTTTGATGTCTGAAATTTGGTTGGATTTTGTCGCTAGGTAATTATTTAATTGATAATATATTCAGCGGTTGCGGTGGGCCTTCTGCAAGATGCGCTTCTAAGATGGCGGTCTGATAGGTGACGTCAAGAAAAGTGTTCTAGGTGGCCAGTGAATGCTCACCTGCATGTTGCATATCTTGTAGCGCACTGGCTCGCCGAGACAGCCGACGGGCGAGGAGCATGTTCTGAGTTCTCGCGACACGCCCCCGTCGCAGGTCCGAGAGCAGAGGGACCACTCGCTCCATTGCGACCAGCCACCGCGGTCCTGTTGGGTCACGACAAGAAAAGTGTTCTAGGTGCCCAGTGAATGCTCACCTGCATGTTGCATATCTTGTAGCGCACGGGCTCGCTGCGACAGCCGACGGGCGAGGAGCATGTTCTGAGTTGTCGCGACACGCCCCCGTCGCAGGTCCGAGAGCAGAGGGACCACTCGCTCCATTGCGACCAGCCGCCGCGGTCCTGTTGGGTCACGACAAGAAAAGTGTTCTAGGTGCCCAGTGAATGCTCACCTGCATGTTGCATATCTTGTAGCGCACGGGCTCGCTGCGACAGCCGACGGGCGAGGAGCATGTTCTGAGTTGTCGCGACACGCCCCCGTCGCAGGTCCGAGAGCAGAGGGACCACTCGCTCCATTGCGACCAGCCGCCGCGGTCCTGTTGGGTCACGTCAAGAAAAGTGTGCTAGGTGCCCAGTGAATGCTCACCTGCATGTTGCATATCTTGTAGCGCACGGGCTCGCCGCGACAGCCGACGGGCGAGGAGCATGTTCTGAGTTCTCGCGACACGCCCCCGTCGCAGGTCCGAGAGCAGAGGGACCACTCGCTCCATTGCGACCAGCCGCCGCGGTCCTGTTGGGTCACGTCAAGAAAAGTGTTCTAGGTGCCCAGTGAATGCTCACCTGCATGTTGCATATCTTGTAGCGCACGGGCTCGCTGCGACAGCCGACGGGCGAGGAGCATGTTCTGAGTTGTCGCGACACGCCCCCGTCGCAGGTCCGAGAGCAGAGGGACCACTCGCTCCATTGCGACCAGCCGCCGCAGTCCTGTTGGGTCACGTCAAGAAAAGTGTTCTAGGTGCCCAGTGAATGCTCACCTGCATGTTGCATATCTTGTAGCGCACGGGCTCGCTGCGACAGCCGACGGGCGAGGAGCATGTTCTGAGTTGTCGCGACACGCCCCCGTCGCAGGTCCGAGAGCAGAGGGACCACTCGCTCCATTGCGACCAGCCGCCGCGGTCATGTTGGGTCACGTCAAGAAAAGTGTTCTAGGTGCCCAGTGAATGCTCACCTGCATGTTGCATATCTTGTAGCGCACGGGCTCGCCGCGACAGCCGACGGGCGAGGAGCATGTTCTGAGTTGTCGCGACACGCCCCCGTCGCAGGTCCGAGAGCAGAGGGACCACTCGCTCCATTGCGACCAGCCGCCGCGGTCATGTTGGGTCACGTCAAGAAAAGTGTTCTAGGTGCCCAGTGAATGCTCACCTGCATGTTGCATGTCTTGTAGCGCACGGGCTCGCCGCGACAGCCGACGGGCGAGGAGCATGTTCTGAGTTGTCGCGACACGCCCCCGTCTCAGGTCCGAGAGCAGAGGGACCACTCGCTCCATTGCGACCAGCCGCCGCGGTCCTGTTGGGTCACGTCAAGAAAAGTGTTCTAGGTGCCCAGTGAATGCTCACCTGCATGTTGCATATCTTGTAGCGCACGGGCTCGCCGCGACAGCCGACGGGCGAGGAGCATGTTCTGAGTTGTCGCGACACGCCCCCGTCGCAGGTCCGAGAGCATAGGGACCACTCGCTCCATTGCGACCAGCCGCCGCGGTCCTGTTGAAGAGAGAAGAATGTGAAATAGTGAATAAAGGGTATTCCAAAAGTCACGCAAGATTTGAATGATACAAACACATTGTTTAATTTTATCATTGAATCAGAAAGTACAGTCGCCATCACATACATAGGTACACTATAGCTGTTCAAAAATATCGGCACATGCACCCTAATGCCTTGAAAATAGAGGTGTGTTCCGATGTTTGTGACGTGCTTGTTTGCTCCGATGTATGTGATGGCGACTGTACCTACATAGTATTTTACTCTGTTGACGAATATTTTGATTATTTTACATATAGGTGCTGACATTTGTTTTTTTTTTATTTTAGATTCATTATGATGATTATTAATGACATTGTAATTTAATTTTAGAGTATTTCATTGGTTATGAATGTTATGACATATTATTTAATTCCCGGCTACTTTTCTTTTGTTTTTAGGTAGTTTTTTTTTAAGTTCCTGCACACCAGTTGCTATGGTGAAATGTGTATTGAACTTCTTTATACGATGATACCGTCTAATGTACCACATTTTATGCAGAATAAAGACATTTGTATGGTTATGTATGGAATAGCATATGGGGCAAATCGCTTCTATGGCTTTTCTGGGACGTACGTATTATTTTGTTGAAATCTTCCATTACCGTTTTGCATACAAACATTCTTTGAGGCAGCGTTAATCCTGTCCTGAATTTCTTCATGCAACACGGTGTAACCCCACTGGAAACCATTCAGTGGCTTCAATATTATGAATATGAATATTCCGAATATTTTTTATCGATTCATACCTACATTCCGAAGCATTACGGACGCTCAAACGAATTTGTTCAATTACCTAGTCCAAAAATTTTCGTCACGCTCACGCATTGTTCGTCATTAGTAGTCAGATGATTTTGTAGTATTTTAAAAAGTCATTCTGAGTAACGATAACGATTGTACCATATTAGATCGATTACAGTTATTTGATGCATGTTACTACATATTTAACCAACAAATACAATTTTAACAACTTAGAAAAGTTGAAAAACTGTCGATATTTTCATTTCAAATTGCAATATCTCAAAAACAGCTAAACTGATTTTGTTGAAACGTAGCTAAGAACCATCTTGATCACGTCAGTTTTCGGATAAAAAAATTGCATTCAAATCGGTCCATTCGTTTAGGAGCTACGACGCCACAGACAAACATACAGACACGTCAAACTTATTGCGTCGGGGGTTAAAAACACGCATTGGCGGGTTCATACTGAACCCAGATTTGTGCGTAATTAGACACCTTATTTTCAAAAGCAAATTCTTCTCTTGATCTTTGCTTGACAGGACCTAACACTCATAACAACGTTAATGGGAAAAGCGCGTCTGCGAATGACAAATAACAAAGGTGAAGCACGCTGATATAGAAGCAATAGATGCCGCAACATGTAGTAGGTACTTAACGAGGAAATAAAAAGCCTTACGCGTCTTATGGAAAGTTAAGTACTCGTCTTCAGACGTGCTACCTCCCTATACCATTTATTTCATTTATTCCATGCGTAATCAGATACATTAATTTACATAGATGTTGGTTGCAAAGTAAGAGGCACTGATACCCCGGTAGGTCATTGCAAATATCTTACAAACTAAATTCACATTTCATTTCATTTGACACAGGTACACACCTAGTTTAGGGGTTGGAAATTTTTGTTATGTTACTGACCTATGTGTACAAAATAGTCTACTAAGTCTCGTTAATGTAAACCACCTATGTACAATAAACATTTTTATTATTATTATTATGTATCTCCTGTTTAAATTCACGGTACAAAGCCCGGTCCTTTGGAAGGCGTGCGTGGGGATATAGATCCAACACGTAGAGACCCTTTGGAGACGAAGTTTAATGTGATGTAATATATTATTATTATTTTTAATTTGGATGTAATAACGTCATAAAATATAAAACATAAAACCAGCATGCTTTTTCTTGTTATTAAGTACATTATTACAATATTGATTAATTGTTATCTATTACATATATGTATAAAATTGGACCGTTACTTATAGAGTGGCAGACAACGCACAACCTAAACCGCTAAAGATACAAGCATGAAATTTGGAACACAAATTCCTAAAGTGACGTAGAGGCGCACTAAGGAAAGATTTTTTTTTTAAATCAACCCCTAAGGGGGTGAAATTGGGGATAAAGCGTTGTATGCAAATCCGTTATTTTTGAAGGTAGATCTATTAAATTCGAGACTTGGCTTTTCAGTCAGAAATAAAAGTAGGTTTCCTTTGAGCATTATCGGATATTTGTGCTTCAAAGAGGTGAAATGGAGGGTGAAAGTTTGTATGACAATTTCGTTATTTTTAAAGGTAGATCTATGAAATTTGAGATTTAGCTTTTTGGTCACAAATAAAAAAAGCTACTTTGAAGAATTTTTAGATATTCGTGCTTTAAAGGGGTGAAATGGAGGGTGAAAGTTTATATGGACAAATGGTAATTTGTTCACTTAGGACGCATGAAAATAAGTGTCCATGGCTAGAATAATAAACAAAGTTATGGAGACGTCGAATAAGACGTCTAAGGGATGGTCAAAATAAATTTGAATTTATCTCTTTGTTTCCCCTCGATTTTGTCATGTTATTTACCGTGCCAGTTTGATACGTTGAATTTCATGTTTAAAATGATGTTAATTAGAATACACATACCTACACTAAACTACATAGGCGGTATGCATATCCAACCACATACAAATAAATCAATATAAGGTGCACGACTCATCATCTATCTATACATATAAATGCCTATGTCCTGACTGACTTATTCACTCACTCACTCACTCACTCACTCATCAACGCACAGCCGAAACTACTAATCTTAGAGAGTTGATTTTTGCACAGTAGGTTGCTTTTATAACGTGGGCTAGGGATAAGAAGGGATGTTTGAAAATTCTACCCCTAAGGGGGTAAAATAGGGGTGCAAAGTTTGTATAGGTGAACCTTTTTTTTTTAGCTAGAGACTTAAAACTTTGTAGAAATCTTAGTTATCAAAATACTAATAAAAAAATTTCAGCGTTTAGAAAAATTCCACCCTTAAGGGGGTAAAATAGGGGTGCAAAGTTTGTATGGAGGAAACAATTTTTTTTTTATAGAGACTTAACACTTTGTAAAAAGATTATTCATTAGAATACAAATAAAATAATTTCAGCGTTTTGGAAAATCCTACCCCTAAGGGGGGTAATAAGGGGAGCATGGCAACACTTTTTTGGAGTTAGAGACTTGAACATTTGCAAAAAGATTACTTATTAGAATACTAAAAAAGAACTTTCAGTGCTTTGAAAACTCCGGGTGGGTTAGTAAACTCCGGGGTTAACAAAGAGAACCAGTTTTGTGTGGGAAACACTTTTTTTTGAACTAAAGACTTAAAACTTTTAGAAAGATTACTTATTTAAATACAAGTAAAGTGCTTTCAGAGTTTTATAAAATTCCACCCCTAGGGGGGTTAAAAAGGGGGCAAGCTTTGTATGGGCAACACTTTTTTTGAGCTAGTCTTAAAAGTAAGTAATAATATTACTTATTACAATACGAAAAAAGTTCTTTCAGCGATTTGAAAAATTCAACCCCGAAGGGGGTTAAAAGGGGGTTCAAATTTTATATGGATAGCAAGAATTTTTTTAAGTATGAGTTAGAGATTTGTAACTTTGGTCTTATTCTGAACGTCTACAAAACTAATTTTATAGTTTTTCCAAATTCATCCCCTAAGAGTGTTAAAAGGGGGTTTAAAGTTTGTGTATTTAAGAGTGCTCTTCAAAAAAGCGCTCGCTCAGAATTCGGTATTTTGACACGCGTAGTGCGTTTGTGTGTGTAAATACTACTACCACCCACACAAACGTACCTAACCCCCACATGCACAGCGAGATCGCACCAGCCGCGGGTGCCGTCCCTTTCTAGCTATATGTAAGTGCGATCGAGATAGAACTAACCGCGGAGCTTGCCGATGCAAATAGCTGTATAGCGCACCGTTGGAATTCACTCCGTGACCGATATTGATACTTGCACTAAAAAGTGGTAAGTATTACTTCGCTAACATGATGTTCTAGAACATCATGTTAGCGAAGTTAGATAACTTGAATAAAGTAAGTATTTGATTTTTGAGCACAAGTTTTCTATTTGTATTAAAATACTATGATATGACAAAGTATATTTAGTTTCGTTTTTTTAGTATAAAATAAACTAACGAGTTTTAAAGTTGTCAGTAATAAGAATAATAATTTGTTTTACGGATATTAATAGTTTGCATGTTATCTGAGTCTTATTTATATATAGTAATGTAATGAAATTATACAAGTAGACCCACTACTAGGAAATTACTGGGTACTTACGTATTCATTTCTTGAAGAATTTTTTTTTTTGTTATGGACAGTAAAAGAAAACTGCCCTTCATAGAAATTGCTATGTCCGTTTCTTACCAAAGGAACTGAAAATTATAAATTATACAAACACAGCTTTTTATCTAGAATGCAATTAATTAATGCGTGATTTTATTCAAAAGCCTAAAACCTCAGATGATAAAAAGGAATAGATATGAAACGGGGGCTTGGCGCGTGTCGGTGCGACATGGCCAAATGGGCATGTCACTGCCCACCGCATGTTAGTCGCAATTTGCCGTGAATCTGAAATGTTATTCCACGTTTACTCAAAATGCCGAATTGTAGCGTGGTTACATGCAAAAATAGGAATGAAACTAAAACCTACATGAATGGTGGAGTCACGCACCACATGTGAGTATTAGTATTTTCACTTAAGTCAGTAAAAACTAATATTTTAATAAATAAACGCAACGCCGCATCATTTCTCGGGATCGAACTAACATATCGAACGAAAAAGCATATTTTTGTTCTATGCGTTGTACATTGATCGTTCAATACAGTAAACCACGGCGCAATGTATTAAACCACTATGGATATGGACGATGCTTGAATTTTTTAGTGGTACGGCCGCTGCTTGGCGTCGCAAACTAGAGCGGTGCCAAAGTGCAGTTACAATTTACGCGTAATCGATAAAATAGAAGTACGATATCATACTAGTTATTTTATTTCGACTACTTTCGCTGTTTTATTTTATTTAATTACTTGTTTTGGTTGGGTGCCTATCTTAAAGGTAACTAATAACATACTAATAAGATTAAAAGGCACAAAATGTTTACGGTACCTACTAATAAGATTTTCACTAAGTTGCAGTATGAACGGTAAATAGACATATTAAAATTGTATATACAAGTATATAATTTAGTTGCAAATGGCTTCAGAACAACTTAAAATGTGATATTATTACCAATATTTTTTTTTAAATGAGTATTTTTTACTTTCATTTCTAATGTGATAATTGAAGAAGAAATCTCGGTTTCTTATTACAGTTTTCCAAAGAATCCGATTAGGTTCTAAAAAAATGGATAGATGCTACTGGCAGAGGTCCTAACTGGTTTCCTGTACAGAGAAGAGTTAATGTGTTCGTAACATTTTCAAGAAAAATGTTTCCAACCACTTAATAAGAGCCGTACACTTTTCGAATATTTGACACCTCGCTTGCTTGAAACCTAGGTGTAAAATGTATGGTAACACATCTTCGCACATCTTTGGTGGATACTCGCCCTTAGCCTTAAATCTCGTAATATGAGTAATGGACATATTATTTCGCGCCAAAATGCGAGTCGGATCGGCCTGGTACCTACAGGTCAAAAATATCGATGTGACCAGAGTTTTAAATGTATGTGAACACGAACTTATAAAAAGCCGTTTATGTTACTCTGTAGGTATTCGTCAATATTTTTTACTTTTGCGATTTATGGTAAGTTAACAACACGTGTTATTTAAACTTGTAGCTAGAAGTTTAAATACCACCACATAAACTTACCATGTTGTTGAAGTTGTTACCCATCAATATCATAACATAATATTAATTTTAATATCAATGTCGATAAAACATAATTTTAACGTTTGTCGCCCCCCTAGTGTAGTGCGTTTAAGCCAATCACAGCCCTTGTTTGCATGTTGCCGTAGACTCACTGGCAACGCCCGAGTCTTTGTTTTTACACGGTTCAATGTGTGTGCCTGTGGGCGCTGCGGTGGGAGAAAACTGGGGACATCGGTTTTGGTTGAAATTAAGCAGTACGGCACTTCTCCCTTTTTTTATGTTCTGAGCCTAAAACCTATGTCACTTATTAGGATTCCGTACTCAAAGAGTAAAACGGGACCCTATTACTAAGACTCCGCTGTCCGTCTGTCTGTCTGAATGTCTGTCTGTCCTTCTGTCACCAGGCTGTATCTCATGAACCGTGATAGATAGAGATTTTCATAGATGATGTATTTCTGTTGTCGCTATTTATAACAAAAAATACTAAAAAACAGAATACATCTTTTTATTTTTATTTTAGTTTTTATTTGTTTCTTTTTCTTTTACAATCTTACACAAATCGACCTTGCCCCAAACTAAGCAAAGCTTGTACTATGGGTACTAGACGACGATAAACATACTTATATAGATAAATAAATACTTAAATACATAGAAAACATCCATGACTCAGGAACAAATATTTGTGGTCATCACACAAATAAATGCCCTTACCGGGATTCGAACCCGGGACCTCCAGCTTCGTAGGCAGAGTCACTTCCAAGTTACTAACTAGGCTACAGGGGGCTCCTATACAACAAACGTGATTTTAGATATAGATATTTTGCCGTTTTTAGATATAGATAATGGTACGGAACCCTTCGTGCGCGAGTCCGACTCGCACTTGGCCGGTTTTTTTAACATTTATTTCGAAATTAGTGATACTCGGAAATGTCGAAGGGAAGGTCAATCGTCGAATCCGACTCGGCTGGGCAGCATTCGGGAAGCTACGGCACATCTTTTCGTCCAATATTCCGCAGTGTCTCAAGACGAGAGTCTTTGACCAGTGTGTGTTGCCAGTGATGACATATGGCATGGAAACGTGGTCGCTTATTATAGGCCTCATAAGAAGGCTCAAAGTCACTCAAAGGGCAATGGAGAGGGCTATGCTGGGAGTTTCTCTGCGCGATCGCATCAGAAATGAGGCTATCCGCAGCAGAACCAAGGTAACCGATATATCCCTCCGAATTGCTAAACTTGTGGCAGTGGGCGGGGCACATTTCACGTAGAACCGATGGCCGTTGGGGTGGAAAGGTTCTTGAGGGCAACCACGTACCGGAAGGCGCAGCGTGGGTAGGCCCCCCGCAAGGTGGACTGATGACCTGGTAAAGGTCGCGGGAGTCCGCTGGATGCGGGTGGCGCAGGAACGGCCATTGTGGCACTCTTTGGGGGAGGCCTATGTCCAGCAGTGGACGTCTTTCGGCTGATATGATGATGATGATGATGATGACTCGGAAATGTAATAAAACCACGTAAAAATCTCCCTTTTCCATGTAAACCCCCGGTGTGTGTTATTATTATATATAAACGAAAAGAATAACTAAATGCAAGGTAGGATCGTGCTGTACTTAACAAACGCCATATAAGCTTGTTTTTTAAAAAGTTTTTTATTCATCTTGTTATTTTCAATAACCCTGCATATTATGTCGCTGGTTCGTGGGTACTTGTACAGACAAATCACACAAACCCAAACAAGATAGGTCTATCTATTTTAGTTTAGGAGTTCCCATGACCACCTTCCATCATCAGATCCTGGAAATCATCCATCACCAAAGTGTTTACCAAGACAAAACAGATGAGCCCAAACTAGATGGGTTTATCTAGTTTAGTTTAGGAGTTCCATGACCACCTTCCAGCTCCATCATCAGACTCTGGAAATCATCCAGCATCCAAGTCTTGCCGTGCCATGACCAAATAAATGAGCCAAAATTCGATGGCTTTATCTTGTTGAGTTTAGGAGTTGCTATGGCCACCTTCCGACTCCATCATCAGACCAGCTCTATGATATTATGGCATTGTCACCGAAGATACTTAATATAAGAAGATAATTGTACCTAATTTGAAGATTTCGCCCAAACTAACATACATACATACATACTAACTAATCATAAAGGCGGGGAGGTTCTCGAGAGGCGACTACGTACCGGAAACTGCAGCGGACCCTCCACAAGGTGGACTGATAGTAACAAGTAAATAAATTAAATCTATCAAGTATCACGATCACTCGTACAATAATAATTGACTATAGAACGCTATTTAGACAAAAGGATCCAACCCACAAGATATCACCATTGAAATGTATGACTTTTGTTTTAGGTAGAAGGTTCAATTTTAAATGTTACGTATACTGTGGGTTTGAGCCTTTTCGCTACACTACGTCTTATCTGGCAGCTATGCAATTCATAACTTGTCTCGATTAGCCTCACGAATGTATCCCCAGTATAGTTTGACCCCGAGGTTGGTAACAACTATGCCTAGTCGGAGATCAAAATAATATTATTTTATCTGAAGAGTCGCCGGTTAGCTTCGTGAATAGCCACAAATAAACACAGTACACGTCTGTCTCGGAGGGCTATTCAGCCGGTACTGAGATATATTCCCGCGCGACGGTAAATTTATACTAGTTTTGAATAATTATTTATAAATATAAATTTTGACTAAAGTTATATTTTTTGGACTGGATCTTGTTGGTACAAGCATGAACTTTAATGTTGTGTAAGATTCAATACACAAATAATTCAACAATAATGAGAAAATCCTTGAGTTTTCAGTAAGATTTTGTTGACAAATATGGTGTAATTGAGAACAGTTTACATATATATACGTGCAGAATAAGGAAAATTCGAGGCGGCTAGGAGCAATGGCAACATATTACGCTAGTGAAAATAGAATAAAACAAGTAGGTTCTCATATAACATCATGGAGTATTAGGGGCTCAAACTTATGACTCTGCGCTCTCTTCAGAAAACTACTGTCGGTAATCGGGTATTTTCGGTTAAAGTATTCAGTAATTCGTAAATTGGAGGCGGCTAGGACCAATATGAGGAGTTTACCTATGCAAATAAGTAATCAGGATCTAGAAAAAGCTCTCCGTTTCTTAGAATTACAACGTCAAAAATCCGTCATTCTCGCTTATTCCTGACCAAAAAACGAGCGCCCTCTTAAAGACATTTGTAAAATATGAGATTTTTAACTTTGGTTTTAGACTGTTTGTTCACAAACTAGAAAATGATCATCAACGTTATTTTTAATTTATCCCCTAAAAGAGGGTTCAAAGTTTGTATTGAGAGAAATCATTTTCTAAGACGATAAAAAGTTCTACGCGGACGAAGTCGCGGGCAACAGCTAGTTATAAATAAAAATGTCAAAGGTTAGTTAGACTTACTAATATAACTGGTCAAGTTCTACCAATGAATTATAAGTTAACCTTACCTCCTATAATAGTTTTTATGTAGGTAATTAAAAGCTATAATGAAATAAAAACAATAATACAAGCCACTTATTAACAACATACCTGCTACATGGCACGAATATACTTTCCATATGCATACACACAAGCACACACACTTACTTACCCATACATGGACATAAACTTGTATTTTAGCGTTTTTCCAAATTTTTCTCTCATATACTTACTTTTGTTTATTTTCTTTATGTCATAAATAAGCTACACCATGTGGAAGAGCGGTGTCTCTTTATTCAGGTATATTTTTTACTTAAAAAGAGGCACCAGCCTAGATTTTGTTAAAATACTTATATGATACTAAATAAAAAATTTGATTATGTTTTTGATTTGACTTACTGAAGCTAATAACTGTTCACGAATGATGTGTCGATACAAACCCGATAGGGTTTAACGACACTTTTCTGTTTAATGAATTGTATTTTCTTTCTTATAAGTGTATTAAATAAAAAAAGCTAATTAAATATAACCCAAAGCATTACCGTTTTTGAAGCAGGCCTTAAGGCGCTCTTATTAGACGATATTTAGGTATTTGCGGAGGTGAGGCAGACGGAGCGGGAGACGCGCGTCCCGCGCACCCCGCTAACGGCCTTATTCTGTTGGCATCCGTATTCGGCTCGTTTTTGCGGATCATACGATCAAATGTTTGTCTTCTTGAATAATTGTTTTATTTTTCAAATCTTGGTTGATTTGTGTAAGATTGTCCCCAAATATTTATTGTTTATTTATTTATTTAAATCTATTTTTTTAAAGAAAATAAGGAATAATAGGTAGTTACAGTTCTTAAGTACATCGTAGTATGATGACATCAATTATGGACACTTACTTTCCAAAGATATGTTAGTACAGATTTCTTCATCATCAATCCATCTATCGTTTTCCCAGTTCCTATGTGGGTGCTTCCGTTTTCCAAATACGTAGAACTGATAAAATAATAGTACATCTTCACTTCCTAAGGGTGAACGTCACCAATTATGGATTGTACTAATATATTACAGGTTTTTTAAACCGAAATAAAATCGATTACTTCTAGGTAAAGTTATAGCGCCGGTTAACACCCGCTTAAGAAACCATCAAAAATAATAAACAAATAGCTATGTTCATCTATTTATCTCCTGGCAAATTATATTATTACCATGTATGTCTTTCCCGCTCACGGGACAATGATGTCCCGGACCTTTGGGAGGCATGCGTGGGGCTAGGTACCTACAAAGTACCAACGGCGCCAACACGTAGAGGCCCTTTTGACAATTTAATGAAATGCAAGGAGTATTACCTTAATTATTACCTTTGTTACATAAGTATGACTGACTGATCAAAAACTGGATAATTAGACCCACTGTTAGTCAGAAGAGCATTTTATTATACAGGGTGGTTATTTTAAGACCAGCAAGTTCTTCAGTACATGACTATGTCTATTAAAAAATGTAATTTGACCAAACATCATATAAATATAACAAATTCAATTTGTCTCTTAAATACCTAAAAGTGTTATGTCACTGCGCTCGCGCGGCGCGTCCTGCCTACCATGCTACCTCGACCAGCGGCCACACCGCGATGGACCTTGATACTCTCAACAAGCCAACAAGATTGGACTTATACTTGGCTCTATACTCCAGGCAAAATACGGTTTCGAAAATCATTAATTTATAATAGCGTTTTTTTGTATATTTCATTTTTAATCGTTATTCTAAGATGCTTTACACAAGAATCCAAAAAAATTTCCAACCGGAAGTAATTATATAAATTTAAATTAAGCTTTAATTGTCTTTTTTTGTTTGATTTATATTGAATTTTTTAAAGCAAATGTAAATTTAGGTAAAAGCCTCCTCGATCTCATGCCATTTTTTTCGGTCTTTAGCCAACTGCATCCAGCTAGGTCCGGCGACCTCAGTTATGTCATAGGTCCAACGTCTTCGTCGTCTACCTTTCCTTCTTTTGCCTTTCGGCCCTGACCAGTTTGTTGCTTCCAGTGCCCTTCTTTTCTCCTAATATCTGGCGATATATGGCTTTTACCCGAATGGGGTCCATATAAGAAAGAAAAAATGGCATAAATCTTTTAGATTTAGTAAATATGTACTAACACAAACAATATGGAATAAATAAAGCTTAAATAAATATATATATATATATAAACTAGCTGTTGCTCGCGACTTCGTCCACGTATAACATGTTATCGTCTAAATGTTTGTTTTAGAAATTTAAATGTTTGTTTAATAAAAAAAAACATTGAAATTAGTTTTGTACAGTCAGCATCAGATAGTTAGTAGCAGCCTAGGTAACCAAATATATCGCAACACGTCTTTGTTACTATAGGTGTAAGGATGTGTTACGATATATTTGGCTACTTTGGCTGCTACTAACTATATGACGCTGACTGTACCTAGTCTTTAAGTAAACAGTCTAAAACCGAAGAAACAAATCTCTCTTTATTTCAAAATGTCTTGCTCTCTATACAAACTTAGAACCCTCTTTGAACTCTCATAGTAAATAGTCTGAAACCGAAGTTACAAATTTCTAACTTTAAAAATGTCTTGCTCTCTATACATAATTCGAACCCCCTTTTAACCTTCTTAAGTGATTAATAATTAAAAAACCGAAGTTACAAATTCCTTACTTTAAAAATGTCTTGCTCTCCATACAAACTAGAAGAACTGTATATCCTAGAAGTAGGTATTTTTGTCAAGACCAATCCAAGCATGTTCAGTAACGTTTCAGAAGGCCGCAGATTTCCGACACGTAAACAATACAAACAAAAATTGAAAACTTTGCAGGGTAGCAACAACACAGCGCTAATCAGAGGCGGAATCTTGGGAATGGCACCAAACATTTTCAATAAAATTCCAGACTGAATTAAACACTGGATATTAATAAATTTAAAAGACAATTGACTTCAGATTCAGATTTGTTTATTATCATAATTTTACAATTGAAATCATAGTACAATGAATATACAGATAAAAATGTGTTAAAATTATAACTTGTCAGTTACAATTTAATACAATAGATGTGTACAGTTGTGTACAGAATTGTTATTATTTGTAAATAGTTTAATAATACTTATACTCATAGCATAATGCTATTACATAAAATAGAGAAAGAAAACATAATACAAATATTAACGTCAAGCTTTTAAGATCTTGTTATTTAGTCATTTGAAAGAAATTCTTGTAAACTATACAGTGTTTTTTCAAGCAATAGTTGTTTTACATGGAAGCGAAAAGAGTTGTCGTTCGTTATGGTTTTAAGGTTTGAAGGTAGCCGGTTAAAAAGTATTTGTCCTATTAACTTCGGAAGTTTTGTGCCTATTCTAAGTCTGGGCGAGGTTGTTTTGAAGTGGATACTTCTTTGCTCGCGTTCTTGTATAGGGGTACAGTTCAAAATGTATCACGTAACTTCCGGATTAACTTTTTGTAGAGAAGCCTAATCTGATTTCAAATAATTGTTTGTTACATGTTTTAATCCTTCTTTATTTGTTATTAGTTGTTAATCACAAAATGTTATTTAGTTTATGTGACGGGCATGAAAACTATGCTGAAATGACCGCCATTTTCAATGCCTCGCGAGTCAAACGAGCTACGTCAGTCAATGTTGTTATATATACCGATTTATCTGTGCTTATACAGATTTTAGTGAATTAATGCAGATATATATTTTACGGGGACAACCAACAAATAAGTATCCACTTAAACTTAATTAACGGTTGTATCTCGGACACAACCCGCTTCTTTTTAAGTTATTTGCATTTCTCATTGATCTCGAACTATTTTCACCTCTCCTTTGAAATTCATTTGGATAACGTTTAACATACATCAAAACTTCCAATATATAAGTTGAAACTGATGTTAAGATAATAAGTTTTCTTAAATGTTCGCGACACGTGTATCTGTCCTTTGCATAGGGAAGTACTCTAATTGCACGTTTCTGGATCTTTAGGATGCGCTCATAATCCGTACTGTTGCCCCAAAGCATTATCCCGTATGAAAGTTGAGAGTATATGTACGCATAATACAGCTCTTTTAAGCAACTTTCTGACACAAGTGGTCTTAACTGTCTTAGATCATACTGTATAATGTATCTATGTGATCTTTCCATGACATTATTGGATCAATCATTTCAATCAATAAATCAATATTTGATTGAAAAGTGTTATTATACCATTAAATATTACTTAAACGACCCTACGACATAACATGATTCCATTCAAGACATTCCTTAGTTATAATATTCTTTAGTTATAGTATTTTTTGAGAGTTTTTGACATGTTTTTGAAGTATTTTACACCAATCACTGTAATGACATTTATTTTTTTATTTTTATAAATATATTAGCTGGCTGAAATATTTTGTAAACCTACATTGTGGGTAATGCACAGAAGTCTTATATTTTGTATACCAACAATACTTGTAAAAGTTGTTACCTATGTTTAACAAAATAAATTTAATTGAATTGAAAGTACTTAATTTGTATTCTAATAAGTAATCTGTATGCAAAAATTTAAGTCTCTAGCTCTAAAAATAAAGTTTCCCCCATACAAACTTTGCACCCCTATTTACCCCCTTTAGGGGTGGAATTCCCAAAAATCCTGCTTAGCGTTGCCTACGTTGTAAAAGGTAGTTCTGGTGTAAATTTCAACTCTCTAGTCTTAGTAGTTTCGGCTGTGCGTTGATGAGTGAGTGAGTAAGTGAGTCATATCAATAACTCCATACCGACAAAAGGTATGTTCACTTAGATAACGTCACATTTATTTGCTTTAGTGGGCTTATTTTTAAAGGGGCGTGGCGGGGGAGGCTTTCTTGGTTGTTATTTGGAGAAACAGCGGTGGCAGAGTGAGTGCGAGATGTGAAACGGCATACTTTAGTGTTTTGTGATGGGTATCATGTGCACAAACAGCTGGCAAAGTTTTGCAGCTGTATAGGGGAACACCCTGTAGTACTTTGTACCCGACTGCTTCAGAAGGAAGTTTATGTTTTTCGAGCGTATGTATCATCATATCAGCCGAAAGACGTCCACTGCTGGACATAGGCCTCCCCCAAGTGCAAAGAGTGCCACAATAGCCGGTCCTGCGCCACCCGCATCCAGCGGACTCCCGCGACCTTTACCAGGTCATTAGTCCACCTTGTGGGGGGCCTAACCACGCCGCACCTTCCGGTACGTTGTTGCCACTCGAGAACCTTTCCGCCCCAACGGCCATCGGTTCTACGTGCAATGTACCCCGCCCACTGATACTTAAGTTTAGCGATTCGGAGGGCTATATCGGTTACCGTGGTTCTGCTGCGGAAAGCCTCATTTCTGATGCGATCGCACAGAGAAACTCCCAGCATAGCCATCTCCATCGCCCTTTGAGTGACTTTGAGCCTTCTTATGAGGCCTATAGTAAGCGACCACGTTTCCGTTCCATACGTCATCACTGGCAACACACACTGGTCAAAGACTCTCGTCTTGAGACACTGCGGAATATTGGACGAAAAGATGTGCCGTAGCGTATGTATGCATGTATGTCTATAACGAAGATGAGGAAGGGCCGTGGCCTGCTGCTGGTGGAGTGGCAGGGTCTTTTTCCGCACTCGTTTTTAATAGAATCTACTAAACAGCAAGTAAATATACTTCAGTTCACCAACTCGTTTAGGACTTTAGTCTAGGTAGTCGCTATCCGGCGCAATAGCCCTAAATGCTTTTGATATATTTCTGTATGAATAAATAAATCTATTATTCGTACAGTCCATAATTGGTACCATTACCCCCCCAACCATGTGCTCGTGTCCGAATCCGATTTACACCCGACTACTTACTACCTAACAGTTCTAAATACGTATTCAGGATAACTGAAGATTTTTATTGACATCTTGTCAATATGCTCCAGCTACCTATTAATACGTTTTAGGTGCGGATGTAGAAACGCTTTAATGTAGTAAATATCGCATACCTTATATTTGTTATTCTATCATTTCGAATGTGTTCTCCAGCATGTATTAGCGTTTCCTATTCCTTTATATATTTTTATTTACCTTGATAACTCGAAATAATTGCTGCAAAAAGGCGTATTTGCGTGCCAGGTAAACATTCACAGGTCCGTCGTCGGCAGTGGCCACGGGCGTACTAAATTGTACTCGCCACCGCGCATGCATGACGCGGACACCCGGTTTTTCAGACAAATGACCAAATGTATTGAATTATCAAACATATTGAAATTCTAAGAAGCCGGTAGATAGATCTACCAAAAAGCTACCTATCACAACAAATTTCATTGTAATATTCCAAATAACTTTTGAGATATTTCGAGTTTGGTGGTAAAAAAGCACTGTTTTGAAAGGCAAAATCTATCGAGGTTTTTGTAAGCAATCGTGATTTTACGAAGTACGAACATAGCCAATGAACTGAAGATATACATATCAAAAATTTGGATCTCTAGCAATAGTACAAGTATACTAATAATCGGTTTGGAAAAGGCACTTTTTCGATGCGCAGCTGCATACAGCGCCTTAATTTATGTAGCGTCGGTTCTCGCGTAGCTGCGCCTGCTAAGCCGCTATTGTTTAGCCTATCTCTGGTCCCAGACGCCTTTACAAAATAGGCTTAATTTTGTTTAAACCGGTTACATCTTTTAATATTACTAAAAAACTATTGATAATTTGATAAATTTACAGAGAATAAACATTATTAGTGGAACTATTGTATATTTGTGTAATAAAGATTATGCATTGTGTTGTTTTTTTTCATACAACGACGGTGGCAAACAAGCTTACGACCTGCCTGATGTTAAGCTGGTACCGTAGCCTATGGACACTTGTGACTCCAGAAGAATCACAAGCGCGTTGCCGAGCCTTTATATACTTGAGGATTGGCTGTGTTGGCAGATAGAGACATGCAGGTCCCTCACTCCCAACACAGTGCATCCTAGGGAGCTCTGGCGACCTTACTCACCACCAGGAACAACAACACGACATACTTCATAGCATGCAATAATATAGCAACACTACAAATCAGTGGTGCTATTATGGCTGCGGTCTTCTGTAAGGTGGAGGTACTTCCCCAGTTGGGCTGCTCCACACACGAGCGAGATGATATTCTGCTGTGCCCTACCTCTCTTAAAATGTAATGAATTATTATATTAAAGAACTACAGTTACTAAATGTTATAAAAAAGATGTATTATTTACATCCGAGTTCTCTATCTACCTTTCAAAAATATCTATAGA
The DNA here is from genome assembly GCA_963854355.1 of Epinotia brunnichana. Taxonomy (NCBI): domain Eukaryota; kingdom Metazoa; phylum Arthropoda; class Insecta; order Lepidoptera; family Tortricidae; genus Epinotia; species Epinotia brunnichana. Next base: position 48,538,287 of record OY977937.1, read on the forward strand.
CATTCTTAATTGTTACTGACATGAGCCACATGTGTAGATATTTTTAAAAGGATGTCTGTATAGATATTGGAGAACTCGACTGTACAAACGTACAGGTTTTACTGAATTTAGGTATTTGATCTTACTGAGATTATCAAAATCAGAAAGATATTGAATTAATTTAGAACAATTTTTAGCTGACCACAGCCATTCGCATTAATATTAAACTGTATTTTTTTTATCCAAGCAATAATTTAAAACTCATTATATTAACCATTCATCTATTATTTGCTTGTGCCAAAACCAATATGTCGAGAAAACACAAGCTTAGTGTTAAGTTTTATATATTCTTAGTGAAAATAATCTCAAACATGATTGTATGTCATGAAAACGTATAAAGTTTGTATAGAATTTCTGAGTTCCGTTTTTTTCGCTCCACGCATTTACTGCCAAGAATCGCTACGCGCTACACTCGTAGCCGTTCCCATATTTAGCGGAAAAACTGGCGTAGGCGTCCGCTGGTGGGTTCCTGTCCTGGCAGTGAAAGTGTTAACGTTTATAAAACGCTTGCTTTATCTATTTGCTCTACATCTTTGTACCCAGAACACGGCAGCTGGAATCAGGGCGCTAATGAAACATCAATCAAAAACGGGCAAGTAATTTGCCGGGAAAAACATTTCAGGTCACGTTGAGCGGAGTAGACACGTGCGGAGATGCTTTGAACAAACTCTGTCGGTACAGACCAACAGTTTACAAGAGTTGGTCTCCGTTATAGTAGTGTGGTGCGGGAGGGGGAACAGCACCAGTAAAGCGGTTGTTAATAAGATGTCCGATTTGAGATGACAAAATGGGATGTCACTGACATCAAGTATCATCCTCTTTCAAGTCTGTCTTGAGCATAGAAGCGATATATCCAATATATCCCTTTCTGGTCGAAGTCTTACCTAGCACAACTTTCTACCCCAACGCCCTGCACCGCGTAGCTACAGGTATCAAGTTTAACCGAGATTGGATCGGCTTTTATTCCAAAATTATAGGTTTCAACAATGTATTCGTTTCTTTTCTAATAATGAGTTTTCTAAGAAATCAATTATTTATTCTGCAAATAGGCCACAAGGGCACTTTAACATGTCAAATGGTATTCTACAATATAATATTAATAATCTTACACAATAATCATTTTAAAATTGCAGATTTTAACCAATTAGTACCTAAACGGTTAACAAACTAAATGTCACTAAATGAAAACTAAAAAAATCCAAAATTGTAAAATATTATCATACTTCAAGCTACTATCATACTTTTAGCTTCTGACTTCCCAAGACTGCCCCATTTGGATTGACAGTCTTGAAAAGGTTGGACACGACGCCCTGATAATAATATCAGATTGAAATATAACGGTTATGATCAAACTGTAAGTTCCTGTGATATTGCGCGATTGGTAAAATTTAACATCTCCCTATTTCCCTACTACATTGACGAGTATGCCGAAATTAAAGAACAGAATATTACACGCAATAGTACATTATGATTAAGTAGATTCTGATGGACGAAACGAGGCTGAGTAAACTAAACAGACCTTTTTTATTTGAAAGTTATTTATTACTAGTGACCCGCCCCGGCTTCGCACAGGTTTATATGTATAATACAATTAATACATGCATGTATTGTACATATAAACCTTTCCTCTTGAATCACTCTATCTATTAAAAAGAACCGCATCAAAATCCGTTGCGTAGTTTTAAAGATCTAAGCATACATAGGGACAGACAGAGAGACAGCGGGAAGCGACTTTGTTTTATACTATGTATTGATAATAGGATCCATAATATCTTTGATTAACGAGTCTTAATCGCGCAATATTTATCTCGATGTTTTGGATGTACTATTGCAACATCCTTGATCGCCAGAAGATTGAGGCTCAATTTCATACCTTTAATCGTCCTCAGTTATACTTCGTTTTTTTTTGCAAAGAAGCAGTGGTCGTAAACCTTCCTTCTTCGATTTCGACCGATACCACTGAATTTCTCAGTACTTATGTACATACGAGTACATATCATTTGATATTTACCGATAGCTGAACGGATATATTTTCTTTTAAAATGTTGTATACCGTAGCTAACGATATGCCAGCAGTCTCGGCAGTCTTTTTCACACGGTCCGATTTAGTGGGATACTCCTTTCTATGGCACATTTCTGACACTAATTTGTAAATATTCACCACTATCCGCTTTTTACTGGCAGTCAGAGGATTCTTCTTTTGCCTTTTCTTCTTTGGATGTGCAACCTTTCCATGAAAAATTGCAAACGCAATTTATTAAACTGCTTATCTTTTCATCTAAGAATATAAATTAACTAATATTATGTTTCTTATCTGTTCACAACACTGAGTAATGTATGTATTAATAAAACATGATAATAAATACGTGATATTTATTAACTCGTATTCACTGTTCGATCCGCAGAATGTGCCCGATAAAAAACCTTATATCTCGTTTTGCAAAGGTCTCTCTAATGCTAAAAAATACGAAGTATAGTGTGTAACGAAAATCAATTTTCACGCCTTGATTTCGCGTTAGAAATTATAAAAAAACACCAGACCGGAACCGACTGGCGAAAACTCTAAACAAAAATCCATCGCGCGAATTTAAAAATCACAAGACTCCACTTCAGTTAAAAGCAATTCTATGAATCTTTCGCACTCTCTTATCCGACCAACTCTTGCCAACACAATCGCAACGTTGATTTAAGGTCATAAGGTTCATATTAGAATAAAAGGCGTCAGTGTTTGTAAAGGTTTTGGAGGTTAGCATTCGAAAATGTTCGATGCCTGCCGCCTCGCTCGCAAATCTGGAAATACTTTATACATGCGCTTGAAACACGCGGCAGAGGAACCTTTTATCGAATTTTCCAGTTCACGAGGTCCATTTGTAGAACACACGCGAATAGTTAATATTAACGATGATGCAAATACAGTTCTTGGTATACGTATTTGTGAGATTGAAAAAGTAGTTTCGTTAAACAGCTTTCCCAAAACTACTGTAGAAAATATAGAAAGTAAACCTACAAAAACTAAAAATATAATTAAGAAAATGTTCATTATGGCCCCCAGTAGTAACATAGATAAATATAACTAGTTATTAAGATAAAAAAGTTTAGTAAATAATCTTAAATATTAAAGATTGTACTAAATGTAACTGATATATATAATTTAATCACAGATCTGAAAATAAACAGTTCAAATTTTAAATTTTTTTTTTTTTTTTTTACACATAAGAGTACTACGTAAATGAATAATGTCATATTACTCGTATAAAATAGTTTCACTATTGTCTTAGGTTCGACCCTGTAAAAAAAGTTGTAAGTATGGATAATAAATAAGAAAAATAAAAATCCTTTTTTGTTGAGATCACATTAAAAGTAGGTATTTATTTAACAGACACCATTTGCTTTAACTATGCCATATCACAAATCGAAGTAGCCCCATAATGAGCTCAATAAGGCTTGTGTTATAGATACTAGACTATGATATATTGAATGGATATAAATACTTAAATACATAGAGAAAAACATCCAAGACTCAGAAACAAATATTCATGCTCATCACATCACACAAATATTTGCCCTTACCGGGATTCGAACCCAGGACCTTCAGCTTCGTAGGCAGCGTCACTACCCACTAGGCTAAATATCCGGTCGTCAAAACAGTTAATGATCGAAATAACTAAAGCTAGTGCAATATTTTCCATTTGCTATCCATACTATAAATGCGAAAGTGTGTCTGTCTGTCTGTCTGTCTGTCTGTTACCTTTTCACGTTTAAACCATTGAAAAGATTGAGATGAAATTTGGCATGGACATAGTTAGAATCCCTGGGAAGGACATAGTTTTTATCCCGGAAATCATCCCCTAAGAGAGGGAAATGGGGGTGGAAGTTTGTATGTTGGTATGATATTTATAAACCACGCGGACAGAGTCGCGGGCAGAAGCTAGTCCGAGATAAACGAAGAAAGGTAGACGAATGTGTCCGTTATAATTCTAATGTTACCTGTAATGAGGTATAGTACTAATATCAGAGACGCACATTTATGCGGCGCGTACTGGTATGTTTGACTTTATTGTCAATCCAGAGGCCCTAGCCTATAGGTTTTATGTCACGTTTTATGTGACGTTTCAGTACATTATCGCCGTAAAACGTGACGATAAAACCTACCGTGCAAGAGCCTCAGATGGGACTTGTGCCGGTCTCTGGTAGGGACGTTAGTTAGGTGATAAATGGCCTTATAAATCTGACAAGAATCATTAATTTTCCAACATTGACTTTGAGTTTGATTTAACTTTGGGCCGCTTGTTCCTTACCGTCGGTAATCGTATGTAGCGTCCGTTATCTGTTTCACAGCGGTATAATAGGTTGCCAGCGCCATATTTAACGTTTACCGGTCAGAATAGTGCGGACGATGCAAAGCGCCCTTTGACAATTTCCGTGTTTAGTATAGGTAGTATAGTTTACACTATTTCAACTGAACTCATGAATGGTCATTGTTCTGAGCTTATGAGCGCGTGCCTTAATAAGCAAAAATAAAATATCGCCACGTAAAATGTTAATTGAATAATTAACTCTATCGTGCTCTCCAAAGATTCAAAATAAAGTATCAAATAATGAAATAACATTTATCTGGTTTGTAACTGGTACGCTGTGTGTGGCATTTTATCTCGTCGCTAATTTGGAGTCTATTGTTAAAAATATAGAGTTCATTATTCAATGAAAATGTTACTTGGCGCTAACATTGTTTTGAAAAATAAGGCACGCGCTCGCAAACAATGTCTATTCATACGCTCAGAACAATGGCCATTCATGAGCTCAGTTCAAATAGTGTTAACTATAACACTTAACTATCATCATTATCAGCCTGTATACGTCCCACCGGCCTCCTCTCATAGATGGAGGGAACTTAATTATGAAATGAAAATAAAGGCAAAACATAAATACATTTCAGTCTCTGGGATTTAAAATAGAGTTATAGTACAGAATTTACTATTTACAATCAAAGTGCATAAATTGCGCTTTTGTGTACGCTCACAATAAAGTACAATTTTTGTACGTGTGGTCTCTCTGAGTTTAAAATGAAATCCTTTTCGCATGCGTCCTATTTGGTTTAACGTGATGAATGAAATTGGTATGGGTCTCCCTTGTTAGACCTAACAATTTCAGCCCTAATGTTTCATTAGACCTAATGTTTCACTAGACATCATGCATTTACCTTCGAAACAGTGAACTTTTCGGGTTTTCTTTGAATATCATCAAATAGAAGTCATATATCCTTTATAGTATAAGTTTATACTATTATATCTAAATGTGAAAAGTTTTGATGTTCGGATGTCTGGATGTGTGTACCTCAATCACGCTTAAACGGCTGAACTGATTTGAATAAAATTTTGCACGAAGATAGTTTACAGCCTGGATTAATATATATAATGGTTTTTATCCTGGGTTCACGCAGACGAAGTCGCGGGTGGAAACTAGTAGAATATAAAGTTTACTATTTAAAAAAAAATGCATTAGGTCTAGTCAAACAGTAGTTATAATTAAACATTAGGGCTAAATTTCTAAGGTCTAACAAGGGAGAAACAATTGGTATGAATACATAAACTTTCCAACACAAATCGTTGAGGCGCGGAAGAAAGGTCACAGCTCACAGTAGAGATACATAGCTTACAACAGTAAAACAAATCTGGTTTGAAATGGAGCGCAGGCGTAAAATGGTCTGAGTTGAGATTGTGCCTCATCCAATAAGTCAGTGTTGGGCGTAATTAATTACTTTTTGTAATTTAATTACAAATTACACAATTATTAATTCAATTAAGTTAATTAAATTTAATGTAATTAAAATTTTATGTAATTGAAATTACTTTGTAATTTGTAATTACATTTATTTGTAAATTAAATTACTATATTATTTTAAGTCAACTTTTTTTATAAACAATGAGAAGCATACGTGTTTACTTGGTCTGATTGCAATGATGTAATTATCAAAACAATAAATGTGTGTACCTATATTTATATTTATTTGAATTGACTGAACCACAAAACTAATACTGTTGTTAGGTTAGACCGGCCAGATATAAAAATGTAAAATTAGTTGCATACAACACGTATAATTTTTTTTTTTAATTTCAAGCTAAACCTTGCAAAGCTCTTCGAAAACAAAGTTATTACACTCATACACTCTTAATAAAACAAAAGTAATTTGTAATTTAATAAGTAATTAATTGCAAAATGTAATTAATAATTCAATTAATAATTACATTTTGTAATTGTAATTGAAACTTATAATTACAATTTCATTTTCCCTGTAATTATAATTTGTAATTGCAATTACTTTTTGTAATTGTAATTATTAATTAGTAATTCAATTACGTTTTGCCCAACACTGATAAGTATACCTATTTACTGTGGGGAGGGTGCGAGGTGCGAGAAATGCGAAATGAATTCTAATTCGCTGCATTGCTGAACAGGATCCCAGTCAAGAGTGTTATCAGGATTAGTTGGGCTGAGAGTGACGGGCGTAATGCAGCGCATAAAGAATTCACTATATATTCGCTTTGAAAATATACGGCTGTATACAGACTAATTGCTGTAAGTGGATTATTATGCATTTACGTCGACCCATAGTGCAATGAAATTGTTTATCTTGTTGATGATGAGTTGTTAATGCTGTTATGCGTGTAAATATATTACTGTGCTTAAGCAAACATTTTGCGTCATTGATATCATATTCATTTAATGAATTGAAAATGAGATTAACGTGTTAGATTTTAAAGAATAAAGCAATGTATAGCTGATAACAAAGTTACTATATGCAAGAATTGTTGATTAAACTTTAGCTTAAAGCCATTTGTTATTGATAGGGAAAAAAGGGTAAATAAAAGATCTAAGAAGGTAAATAATAAAATCCATTCAAAATAAATATATTTTTCACTTCTCATGCTCTAAAAGTTCGTCTTTATGTCGTGCGTAGGCGACATAAAGTCGCTTTTTATGCTCTAGAGCATAAAGTAAAATCTTCGTCGAAGACCAAGGCAATCGCTGCAACAGCCACACGAACATCTTTAACTTCATACAACAACCTCTTTATTTTATTTCGTTTCGTTCGTATTCTAAGACCAAGGCAAAGATACCAACAGCCAAAGTACACAATAAAACTTCATATTTACGTGTTGCTGTTTCATTTCCTCGCAATCGAAGTGAAAAGTAGAGTGTACAACTCGTCCATAAAACCCATTTTACACTCGACTTTATATCTATCCTCGCTCGCAAGCTCGCTCGGATGGATAAACGTCTCGAGTAAAATGGTGCGTTTTATGCACTTGTTGTACAATCTACTATTAAATAATTCATTACATTACACTAATCACAATAATTATTATTGAGTTACTCAAAATTTAGTTACCATTAGTAACATTAACGCTACGCCAAGCATAATGTGATACTGACTAGAAACGACAATAACATAAAAGCATTTATTCAGTAAATTAATAATTTTATTTAATAGAAAATACTATTATTGCAACAGCAACACAATAAAAAAGTAACAATTAAATTACTTAACTTATGATTGAGCACCTTCCAGCTTGGCAGAATCAGACAGAATGGGCCAAAGACTACAATATACATACTGAGATAGACAGGCAACTTGACCAAATTGAGAAGGCATTTAATGCTTGCGTATACAGGCGCCATCTCTTCTGCGGTAGTTACAACTTTTCTTTGAATGTACAAAACATACAAAAAGTGCGCCGGTCGTAGGGATCGAACTCCGGATCATCGACTTCAAATACCACCGTCTGTACCCCTAGGCTACTGATGCCTTGTGACATAACGGCGAATTTTGAAATACCTTGACAGCCTAGCCTAGCAATTGCTAGAGCTTCAGAGAGTTCGCCAGCTATCAAGAAGGTGGCACTGTTTTCAATAAGAAACTGGATTTGCATTAAGTTCTAAGTTCGCATAGCATGGAATGGGCTGTTATGCTCTGATGGAGCCCTCTTATTCCCAACCATCACGCCATTTTTGCCTAAATGGTAAATATTCTGGTCAACCAATCAGGATCGAGAAGACTGGCACCACTTTGACGCAAAGTAGTCAAACAGATACTTTAATATAAATATTGTCAAAGTATGTAATTTAAGCAAATTAATCTTAATAACAATATTTATCCATGAATTTAAATGATATAAATTTATCCTTTTTTTGATAACATAATACCACGAAATGCCATAAAAGAGACTGTCATTGATTAAATGCGCAAATACGGCACTGCATGGTCCGTTCAATACTTGTATCCAAACAACTAACGAATTATTTGTTAAAAAGTGCTATTTATATATATTTTACCAATTTATATTATTTAGAAATGATTTACTTTAATAGTCATATAATTATGACGATATTCAAATATTAATAAGAACGGCAAGTAAGTTAACAACTTAACACGTAATCAAATTATTTCTTTTAACTTAATCAATGACCGTCAATTATAAACCATAAATATAGGTTATTTATAATAATCTATCAAACGCATATGTCAGGTTTAAGGAAACAATTTTGGAAAGTCCGTTTAAGATTATTGTAGCGACGCGTGTCTTTGTGAGCGCGGCAAATTGGACGTTGGCACGGTTTTTTTTAAGGTCTATCTAGCTATCTTTTCTATTCATCACTAAATGACATAATGCATGATTTACTTACCTACCGAATATTTTTGATATTTTTTTTTTTTGAAATTTTAATTTAAATTTAATTTTATTTTATATTACTCAATCAACGAATACTTAAATGATAGGTTTAATCTGCTATAATGAACATGTTTAGTCATAAGATCTTTGTAACCCTTGAGGCAGAACATAGCTGGACTAATTAATATGTACCTAGCATCTAGCATAATTACATTATGTGCATACCTATTGTTCAAAAATAAATGATTTGAAGTTTGAAAAAAAAAAAAAAAAACACTGGCTCGGCAATGCCCACGTATCAGAAATAACTTCCTGCTCAATTGTTGCACTCTCGCCTCGGCTCTCCGACAATGACAGTGACAGTTATCTTTCCCGCCAATACAGGGACACACGAGACAGCGTGTGAATGCTGTTTGAGCTACTCGCATACACTACACAGTGCGTGATAGCTATATTACTAACTAGCTTCTGCCCGGGACTCCGTACGCGTGGAAATCATTTATCTCGTAGCTCCATACAAACTTTCACCCCCATTTCACCCCCTTAGAGGACGACTTCCAGGATAAAACTTCCCCGGGACTCAAAACTATCTTTATACCAAATTTCATCTAAATGGGTTCCATCCAATTTTTCACCCCCCCTTTCACTCCCTTAGGAGATGATTTTCAGTATAAAATCTAACCTGTGTCCTTCCCTAGGACTCCTACTATCTCAAAGTATAGCAAATTTCATCTTTATCGGTGCAGCAGTTTAAAGAACCTCTATACAAATTTTCAACCCCCCCCCCCCCCCCTTAAGGATGATACTAGGATAAAAACTATCCTATGTCCTCGGGACTCTATCTCTATACCAAATTTTATTCAATTCGAAATCAAAAATCAAAATCAAAATCAATTATTTATTCTGCAAATAGGCCACAAGGGCACGTTTACATGTCAAATGGTATTCTACAATATAATATTAATAATCTTACACAATAATCATTTTAAAATTGCAGATTTTAACCAATTAGTACCTAAATGGTTAACAAACTAAATGTCACTATTATGAAAACTAAAAAAATCCAAAATTGTTCCTTCTGAACCTCACAGCGCACACTGAAACTCTATCAGCGACATCGATACGAATACATTTATGTACCAGTGTGTAACCGCCATACGATCAACAATCCAAAATTGTAAAATATTATCAAATACATTCGATATAAGGTCTGTATCAGAATAAACAATAAGTTTATGATATTAATTTAGTACCCCAGAGATGTATAATGTCTCTGAGCATCCAAATACAATTAATAATTATTCTAATGTTTTTATAGAGATGTATACTGTCTCTAAGCGTTAAAACAGAAAAAAATGATCATTAATGTAATATTGTCAGAGATGTACAGGGTCACTAACAATAAAACGTGTCAAGAACAGAATGATGTCTCTCGTCAAAATAATGATAATAACACTAGTATTTAGGTAGTTACTATGCCCTTGCAAGCATGAACAGACCGGACTCCACAAACAGCACCCGATCACGAGTATGACGCATATCTCAGCCGGTTCGGTGCGGTTTGCGTAAATTTTTTCACCCTCCATATCACCCCCTTACAGGGATCAAATCTATTCCATGTCCTTTCCTAGGACTCAAACTATCTCTATGCCAAATTTCATCTAAATCGGTTTAGCTGTTTTCACGTAATGCGCGATGAAATAAACAGACAAACAGATAAGCAGACAAAACACTCAAAAATTCAAAAAACTGTTGGAACGTGTTCTATTATCGAAACTTTTTTTCTGATATCTTCCATGTACAGACTTCAGCTTTATAACGAGTATATGTAATAATAATAATACTACGACTGAGCGAGATCGTAGTGGTTTCTATCACCACTTAATGTGACCTAATGTGGGCCTGTGTCACTTATTAAAACTGTTGTTATCTTTTTTTACCCACCAAATATGGGGCCTTGGGCATTTTTGAGTCCCATATCGGGCATTTTCTATGCATGTTAGCAGTCCTTGTTATAACACGTTCTTGATAAAACAGAAATATGCGAATCTCACAGAACAAGCGAAGCTATTCTTTTAATAATATGTCTTTTCGGTTAATATTGCGTCAAACAGGCTTGAATCAACATGTAGCAAACATTTTGTGTGAATCATAAAATCGTTTAAGGAAACAACCTCGTTTTCCAATTCAAGCACGGTAAGGCAAGGGATACACTGACAAGAAACAGTTCGAGGTTTTATATATTTTAGTAATTTCTTTGTACAATCAATAAATAATCTTTATATACAATATTCTCATTTTAAGGATCCCCTCCCAGTTACCCCCTTATTTATATATTTTACGGTACCTATTGATCAATGATCATTTGTAAATAAAAATTGTGTCAACGTGTGAGAGAAAATACTCAAACATTTGGTCTCAAACATTACACTTTCCAAACTTTAACATGAAGTCTGTCTGCTTTGCCCAGAGGTTGACTGGTAGAGAATGCTTACGGCATTAAGACCGCCCTTTGTACGATAAGTTTTTTGTTTCGTGCAATAATGATTATTTTATATCTCACAATTTTATTAACAAGGGGTGTTCATTTTAAGATTGGTTTTACTATATTCCTTTCTAGTTAGTCATAATTTCCCCTTAAGCTCATCTGGCAAACAAACAATGGAAACCTTAAGAATTTTGAAAACGAAATTGTATGTGGATAATTTTGTCATCGTTTTTGAGAGGAAATGTATATTGCTCTGGTTCTATACATTGACGACGAGTGCCGTAAAGAGCTTGAACGTCAGCATGTATTTTATAAAATCCGTTTTAATCATTTTATTTCTCCATTAATTCAACCTTTACTCATGTACCCATAGCCTTATCCAATGTTTCAGTATAATAAAGTAAATGAGTTCTGTCTGTCACACGTCATCCCCCTCTCCCCCCCCCCTCGCCCCGCTCCGATATGTTCGCGATCCGTTTAAAATCGTATTTCATACAACATATTAAATGGCGCTTCGGCACGACATATTAAGGGGAATGTGTGTCAAGTTTTTTCCGTGTTATTGCATTGCTTTTGCGTTAATTATGTCGGCTGGAGAGTAGTAACAAACATAAATGTTTGTATATAATATTAGTTAGGGCAGGTATATTTTTTTTTGTTAAATAATATCTGAGGTAAGCTATACATTTTGTATCAACTTCATAACTTTAACGCGTGTTATTTACGGCACACCGGTCGTTCCTCCCGTAGAGCCTGCTTCCCAAGAGCACCAACATATTGGGTGTGAGATAATATGATTTGATCAGTCGATCTAATAGGGGTGTAAACTCAAAATTTATTATTTATTCAAAAGAAAGAAGACAAAAAAAATATGCCTAATGACAAAAAACCCATTCAAATATCTCAAAAAATTACGAAGCTAAAACCGTTTTAATGTTACTTGTTAGAGGGAGAAAACGCTAGGGGATCGTGATTTCACGATCCCCTAGCGTCATAGTAAATGACAATCGTTTCATATGAAGATGCGTTTTGCGGAAAAGGGACAGAACATAAAACTTTGGACACTTATAACTTTGTGATTATTTAAGCTCTTGCGTTGTTTTTCTCTCCATTTGACTACATTTTTGATCCTTTTTCGAGAAAATACAACATTATTGATTATTTTATTTAGTATTGGCATCCTCCCCCTTGCTCTGTGATGATTCCTTTTACTCGTCCTTGAACAACGACGTTCTATGGATCATTAAATGAGCGTAATTTCAACTCGGTTGACGTCCGAAAAGTTAATAAAAAGCGCTGCAAGATTTGTTTAGAACATGCAAACATTACATAAATTTGTTTAGTTAAGTAAGCGCTTATAAAAGAGCCTATGTATCGTAAATAAAGAACGGGAAGTAAAATTTGTTCGTCACTACGTCAAAGAATATAACACGCATGCTTAAATTTTAATATGTTTTTCGAGTCCTAGTCAGAAGGATTTCGGGGCACGAACGTTTTTACCACGGAATAAAGAATCCATTGGAAGTGGTGAGTGGGCGTTCCCGTGTCGCCGAACATGAGCGTAAATTCGCATACTTCTTGCACAGATTATTGTCAGTCACCTGGCAACCGCACACGGCGTATGACATGAGTAAATATTTGTTTATTGTAGGAAAATGCAGTATTGCTCTGTTAGAAGCTGCTTAAAATTGCAGCACATTAAAAAACTTGTCTCATGGAGGTATTTCCTATCATCGGTAAGTATTATTTTAGAATTCCTACATAAAAATATTAATTTTTCAATTTCTCAGACACAATTTGCATATGTAGTCAAGGAAATATCAATTCTATCTCTCTAACAATGAAGTTCATAATCCTGTGCATAATTTCGCTACTCGGAACGAGGAATGCACGTCAAATGTCCAGAAGGTTCGCTACTCAAATGCTGTGGCTAAGGTCTATAATAATTATCGATAAAACGATAATTCAAAATGAAAAGGATTAAATTTATTATTTATGTATATATATAATATCTGACTATTATGTCATATAAAATAAAATAATTATTATAATCTTATAGTTTTCCTAAAGAGACAAATGCAAAGGAAAAATGGACTGATGCCACGGGGAGATAGGATTGGTTCCCGCAACGATTGAACACCATTTGTTCGGAACATTTTGTTGAAACAGATTTTTGAGTTTCGCCAAAAGGAAAAAGCTTCATTCATGAAGGTTCAATTCCCACGCAGAATATCGTATGTAGCGTAAGTACGAATAATTTCAATTCAATTCAATTCATTTTTATTTCAGACAAGGTCCATACACATTTGTTAGTAAAAAATAATATATAATGATTAATTATTGTTTCTATATTTCATAGTACATAGTTAGGCCAAGATATCGAGCGGTGGCGGCAACAGCAGCGGTGCAGTAGGCAATACGTAGAGCGAGAGCAGCGCTCCGCTTTTTCGCTCGCACACATGACGCACTGCTTCCAATTCTTTATAATTGACGACTGGTTTAGCCTACCATACTCGCACACAGTCGACAGTCTAGATTGCTGGGAAAATAATTCTAAGTAGTTAGGATGTGCTTGTATAATACTAAACTAATTATACTTTTTGTTTATTAGAAATCTGTGTTTCATTGCAAATACATTTATAACAGAAATAATTACCTAACTATAAATGTAACAAATATCGAAACCTATTCCGCTGCAGCGGGGAGTCAGGAAAGGAGATATTATTTCGCCAAAACTGTTCACCGCTGCACTGGAAGATGTTTTTAAGACTCTGGACTGGAGAAGGCTAGATGTCAACATCAACGGCGAGTACATCACTCACCTTCGGTTTGCGGACGATATTTTAGTCTTGGCTTAGACCATGGAGGACTAAAGTATGATGCTCGATAACCTCAGTAAAGCTTCCGAGCGAGTTGATCTAAGAATGAACATGGATAAGGCGCAAATGTCCGTGTAGTACCAAATCCGACTCGGCTGGGCAGCGTTCGGGAAGCTACGGCACATCTTTTCGTCCAATAAGTATTCCGCAGTGTCTTAAGACGAAAGTCTTTGACCAGTGTGTGTTGCCAGTGATGACATACGAGCATGATCGCATCAGAAATGAGCTTATCCGCAGCAGAACCAAGGTAACCGATATAGCCCTCCGAATCGTTAAACTTAAGTGGCAGTGGGCGGGGCACATTGCTCGTAAAACCGATGGCCGTTGGGGTGGAAAGGTTCTTGAGTGGAAGGCGCCGCGTGGGTAGGTCCCCCACGAGGTGGACTGATGACCTGGTAAAGGTCGCGGGAGTCCGCTGGATGCGGGTGGCGCAGGACCGGTCATTTTGGCACTCTTTGGGGGAGGCTTATGTCCAGCAGTGGACGTCTTTCGGCTGATATGATGATGACGATGAACTATAAATGTCACCTACTAACTAACTATATTATTAACAACATTTTATTGGAAACAATTTGTAACTAAGCCATTAGTAACCTAAGTCTTATTAGAGGTAGCTTTAATATTTAATGTATAAATATCATAAAAATATCGATATGCAAAATTATACCCACATCCCTATTCCGTTATGGTAAAATAGTCGTGTCATCATACGCATTTCGCAGTACATGCGACTTTTTGGTTTCAACCGTATAGTTTTGAAAACACTGCCATCTGGAGTCGAGTAGCCGAACCACCACGTCTCTTGCAAGTCTTGCAACGCAGGTGGGAACGGACGTAAGAAATATTTACTTGACACTCTAAATTAGACCGTAATTTTATAGTAGTTAAAGTACCTTTTGCATATAAAATTTGCTACCCTTAACAACTTATTGCCACAGTACATTTTAACAAATCAAAAGCGTATTGCAATTGTGTGTTCGTGTTTTATTGAAGTGCGGTTGTGTGCGTGCGGCGACACTGGTTCTCTAGGAAAATCGGTTGAATGCCACTTCCAATGGATTCTTTATTCCGTGGTTTTTACATACAGCTGACCGGAATAAGTAATTGTTTGGTGAAGTCGTCGAGTGGTGATGCAGTGGTTTTGCCGTATTTTATGTCGGGATTTAACAGTTTCTTTATCTACGAGTATTTGTCATTGATGTAAAAAAAACAAGTGTATCCCGACTATTAGCTAAATAAAGGCAAGAAAGTAGGGTCATTTCGCCGGTTACGCGACCACCTTCGGTTGGCGACCACTTGAAGAACATGGTTTTTTCAATTGAAGATAACATCAATTCTACAGAGCCTATTGAAACAGTCAGTCGTATGCCTTATTGTTTGTAGTTATGGAATAGGAATTTACAAACAAAACGAGAAAATATGCTTTCAGTTCACCAAGTCAGCTAAGTGGTCGCTAACCGGCACATGAAATTAGGTGGTCGCCAATCGGCGAAATGACCCTAGTCAATCACTGTTCGACTCTATTATTAGTACCTACGAGTACCTTATATTAAGATTAAAAAGTGGCAGACCACTTTCTTCGCTGACTGTATCCTGCCATGCTAAAGCTTTTTACTGGCCTATCGTATAAATCAAACCAAAGATCTATACCAAAAACACGTGACAATAGCAACTGGACCAATAATTGGTAATGTCTGTCCTGCCCGTGAAAGGTATAAAAGTTGGGTTGTCTCGCCAACGGCAAACTACCGTTTTTTTTTTTTTTTTTTTTTTTTTTTCTTCCCCGTTTGGGGTGCAGTGCGGCCAGTAACAGATATGTTACGGTATATCCTCTCTGAGGGCCTTAATGGCCTCTCAGAGGGAGGGCAAACTACCGGTTCGCAGTCGGTCCTTTTTATCGGTCATGATTTCATAAATCATTTGTGGTATACACGCTGTGTTCTAAGTAAATTCGCGAGTCACCAGTTGAAGGGTACTTCTTGAAGTAGCGATAAATCAAACTATAAACCTTCAAGTTACAGTTAACTTAAATTTTATAGTATTAAAGGATTCTTGACATTACGGATGACAGTGCATGGACATATTTATGTTTCACAAATTTATTAGAATTAAGTATATAATTTATATTGTATTTCGTTTGTCAATCATGTGGATAGTATTGTAAATATTCAACAATGTAGGTAATGGTTTCAAATTAATGTATTGTAATTATTTATTATTATTTATTTAAATATAACATTTAACAGCATTACAGCATATGCCAAGGCGCTGGTAAACTTAAACTATTTAACTTAACATACATAATTAGAATAATTACACAATAAGAAACAATATATCTTTCATAAGTGACATATGATCTCTATTGACAATCTATTGATCTCTCATGTCTTAAAGGAAAAATAGTTGAACAAAATTGTATCACTTAATTAATAAGATGGTCACTCTTATTGTCCACTATTTTATGCAAATAAATTACTTACTTACATATACACGTTATTTATCATCACAAATGAACCACCATAAAATATAGAATACATTCCGGCAAAATACTTGACAAGTCCAAACTGTCATCTCCATCGGATCCTGCTAATATTTTTTTTCTTATTGCTTTTAATCTGTGTTTCTATAGTAACAAAATTTGATAGTGTTATTTAGTATAGGTTACATGCTTAAAGATTAATAGATGTAATGCTGTTGTTATGCTTTGTTACACAAAAAGATTCTGATAAAGAATACATTACAGTTTCATATACTTATATGAAAGTAAGCTTCCTGAATGCGTTCATACACCGTGTCGCAGGAAAACAAACAAATCCCTAACACACGCCAATTTGCAGGCAATCTCCCGGCTTGACGAGCAACAACGCGTTGAGAGCGCTCCAACAAACAATTTATGAAAAAATAAAGGCGTGTGTGGGATGTACTACAATTTGACGAGACTATGAACAGACGTTTTATTAAATCCTTAAATAGTTAAAAACTGCCAAAATACAGGTGATCCTGATATCTTATCTTATCTAGGTGAGGGCCCTTACGGATGCACTTCGACCCAGTGGGATTTTTTTGCATTTGCCCTCTCCTTTATGCCTGCTCCCAGGCTTGCGCCATAATTTCCACAAAGCAGATGATGCAGTTCACCGGGAGCACCTTGAATTCCTTTGTTTGCGTTGCGGTCCACACGGCTAACCTAATCTCACACAAACTCTACTATACTCTAAAGCTCACACAACTTGACGAGAATCGGTTGAGAAATGCGACTTGTAGAGAAGAACAGCCGGACAGCCGGACATACGAAAGAATTTGGGCCCGAGCTGAAGCAGAGATCTTCGTTCAATAAACAATAATCAACATTGATATACGGTGAGATGCTATAAAGACATGGTTTCTATAGGGGACAAATGTCGTGAGCAAACTCTCACCAAGTAAGTAAGTGGCACTACGTTACTGGACTTTGCTGGCCCAAGAGAATAGGCATGATGCCTCATGTTAAAATTGATATACTAGTGTTACTAAATGGATAGTAAACCATCAAATTATTTTAATAAAGTATACATTATAAAATACAATTCAAATCATAAAATGATATGGACATTGAAAGTGTAGAAAAAATACATACATATAATCACGCCTCTTTCCCAGAGGGGTAGGCAGAGATCACGGATCTCCATTTGCTACGATCCTGACAAACCACTTTCGCTTCACTCACTTTCATAACATTTCTCATACATGCTCGTCGGTTTAGGGTACTTTTGACCTGGCCTTTCTGTAAGATTTCTCCAATTTGATCGGAAAAAGTTCGCCTAGGTCTTCCCCTTCCAACTTGCCCTTCCACTCTTTTTATATACACTCTCGTCGTTAATCTTCTTTCATCCATCCCCTTTACATGCCCAAACCACCTTAACATAGATTAAATAGAAAAAAATATGCTTAAATAGAAAAAATATGCATTTTGTTGCAGCATGTTTGTGTGCAGTAGGCCAAGATACAGGCTCAGCCTAGTTTGGTCACTGACGGACAGCCTCAATTCAATGTTATATTTGGTTATGTGAAATAAACTATTTTGTATTTGTATTGTTTATTGTGCAAGAGTAAATTTAAAACTTTGGAGATACCATTGCCAAACTCAAGTGGAGCTGGGCGTACCTCGCCAGGCAAAATGATGGTAGGTGGACCAAAAAGGTGTCAGATTGGTGGCCACTTCTAGGTAAAAGGAGCGTCAGGCGCCAGCTCGATGGGTGGACGATATTAGGAAGATCGCGGGTCACTTCTGGATACGATTAGCTCAGGATAGGGATGGGTGGCGTACTCGAAGAGAGGCCTATGCTCAGCAGTGGGCGATTACGGGCTGACGATGATGATCAAATTTAAATAAATAAATAAAATAAAATAAAATATCTTTATTTCAGATCTTTAGTCGATCCATATGATGTTAGGAACAGTGGAGACTTATGAACTACGTTAGTGACAATAATGACAATAAATTAATGATACTTAAATGACAAATAACTTAACGCCCCGGCTTTGCACGGGTTTATATGCATGAATTATACATATAAACCTTCCTCTTGAATCACTCAATCCATTAAAACCCGCATCAAAATCCGTTGCGTAATAATAATAGTAATTAAAACTAATAATAGAATCCTTACGCTTTTATAGAAACAAAATTGTATGACAACTATGTTACCTAAACGCAGTAGTTTGCGACCGAAACAACAATTTCCTTGATTTTCCATCCAACGATTAGTTCAAAATAACAGTTGTGATCATACCCGTGTGTCAATTAGTAAATATGAAGCGTCTGGGCTGCCGCCAGCGAGGTCAATCTTTGTCTAAATTTTTTGGGTATTTATGTGTTTTAATTGTAGTTGCTCCCTTACAAACATTTTTTATTGCCTTTTCATTTCAAAGCGTTTGTGTCACGTGGCTAAACAACGGTATTGTTGTACCAATGGGAATTAGAAGATCAGGGTCTAGAAAAGCGATTCGGACTGAACGTGTTTCAAAAAATTCCAATAAATAATAACGAACCGTTTAGTTAAATTATATCAAAAAAGTACGGATAATGAACTATGTATATCTTGACAACAAGCATACTAACTACTTTACTGACCTCCTTATCTTTTACTTTAAGAAACAAATAAAATGAAAAACATTATTTCCCTCGAAGCTAGAGAACTTTTTACTTATAAACACCGCCTAACAAATCAACAGACGGCAAGTGTTCTGCCTCCTCAGCCCGAGATTAAAGAAACACTGATTTACAAGAAATTGGATACAAAAAAATGCGAAGAACAAACGGAGTGAAGGTACCGCTCGTCTTTTGTTTCTGACGATTTTATTAGCCGATTCGTTGTTTGAGATTTTTATGAGTTGTTTTTTTGCGTGCGACTTCACGATTGTAATAAATAAATTGAACGGCGGAAAGATCACGCTCTGAGGTTTTCGTACCTAGCCCTTTTCGTATCAATGAGTAGCAGTAAATTCATTCAGTAATTCCATACACAATTTTGACAGCAAAACTGCAAGCAGCAGAGGGGTAATCACGCAACGTTCCGAACGCGCGTCGGTACAATTTAACTGTCAATTTTCCATATAAAAAGTGACATTTAGACCTACCACACACACCAGAGCAGGTCGATCACGTAACGCATGGCACGAACGTCGGGTAGGTCTAAATGTCACTTTTTATATGGAAAATTGACAGTTAATTTGTACCGACGCGCGTTCGGAACGTTACGCAGTTCGTACAATGCGTTAGGTAGATCTAAATGTCAAATTTAATATGCAAAAATGACAGTTGGATTGTCCTAATCCTAACGCGCGTTCGGAACGTTACGTAATAATTGCCCCTCAGCACGTTCGGAACGTTACGTGATTACCCCTGAGTGCCGATTTGATTCCGTGGGATTGTATTTTGAACATCTAATATTTTGTCCTCGATTTTAAATGACTCTCATACGTCGTTGTTGTTCTACGTCATTGTTCGGTTGGAATCTTGCAACTCAATTTTGAAGCAGATATCTTCAACCGATTGAGCTGAAACTTTAGGTGAAGGTATAGTTTGATTGATAATTCAATATTATGGTACCATCGAGCTGATCTGGTTATTTATTTAATCGTATGGTGATCTGTAGAATAGGCGAATATCCATGGTGGGTGATCTGATGATGGAGACAGAAGGTGGCCATGGGAATTCAGAACTTAACAGAGAGAGGTTCGTTATAATCGTCTCAATGAGTAGTTGATGACGGTATACAGAAAAGTATAGTCGGCGATAAAAGCTTGTACCAAAAAAGAATTTTTTGACAGATACTTATTAAACAGTGGTTTTTCTTATAGACAACATATCTCTTTTTTATTTTACATCATTAGATCTAAACCTCTTATCTAGGTGAGGGCCCTTTCGGATGCACTTCGACCCAGTGGGATCTTTTGTGCATTTGCCCTCTCCTTTGTACCTGCTCCCAGGCTTGCTCCATCATTTCCACAAAACGGATGATGCAGTTCACCGGGAGCACCTTGAATTCCTTTGGTTGCTGGTAACCGTAACCAAAGTAATTCATTCTTTGTCTGGCAAGGGCATGACATTCACACAATAAGTGTTCCATAGTTTCATCCTCCTCGCTACACATTCAACAGTCTAAACTATCCGAGAGATCCTTGACCCCGAAGTGACCTGTGAACACCCCAGATAGAATTCTGAGTTGCTTCCTTTTGGATTTCCAGAGTTTTCTGGTCCAGTCCGAGTCCACTCCTTCTATGAAGAGCTTAGAGTGCCTTAAGCCAGCCTCATTACTCCACTCGTGTCGGTCTTTGGTTTTGGCGTAGGCTTTAAAGGCCGATATTATGGTTACCTGCGAGAGTCCCACAAATGGTTCTGGACCTACAAATATAAACCTCAATGTTCTAGTTCTATGCATCCGACGTCCATAAAAATATCCCAAATGACATTTTGTGTTAAGTAACAAACGCGGTGTTACGATCCAAGCCCGACTCCATGCATACGTAACGACGTCATAATTTCCAACACCCACCACACTTGCGTTTTCTGCAAAAAGTCTATGCTAATCTGTGCCAGCGCAAACGATGCTTAACGTTCTGTTG
The DNA here is from genome assembly GCA_963854355.1 of Epinotia brunnichana. Taxonomy (NCBI): domain Eukaryota; kingdom Metazoa; phylum Arthropoda; class Insecta; order Lepidoptera; family Tortricidae; genus Epinotia; species Epinotia brunnichana. Next base: position 48,559,472 of record OY977937.1, read on the forward strand.
TGCACGGAAAAGTCGAGTTTCCTGCGAGACCAGAATGAATTAAGTCCACAAACTCTTTCATGCTATCTTAGGCTGCTATCGTGTTGCAATAGGGACTGTATTCGTGCAACCAAATGGGTTAGCGTCGGTCTTAGGTGCGGATTTGGCGTTTGTTGGTCGATTTTTGGAAACATTGGTGGTTTAAACACAAACAAGTCCTCAAGCAGATTAATAGGAACAGATATTTCAAGCAATAGGGCAATACCTATCAATCTCGCAACAATCAAGTAGTGATGTTTTATTAGGAGTAGACCGACGTGATGATATATAGTCTAGAGCCTGTCCATCTGTCTGTATGTCTGTATGTCTGTCTGTCTGTCTGTCCGTCTATCTGTCTGTCTGTCTGTCTGTTTGTCTGTCTGTCTGTCTGTTTGTCTGTCTGTCTATCTGTCTGTCTGTCCATCTGTCACCAGGCTGTATCTCACTAACCGTGATAGTTAGACAGTTGAAATTTTCACAGATGATGTATTTCGGTTGCCACTATAACAACATATACTAAAAAACAGAATATAATAAATATTTAAGGGGCTCCCATACAAAAAAAACTCTTCAGAATTGCTTGTGGCCTTCATCAGGCGCTGGGTCTCAAAATGTATGGGAAAACTAAAATCTGACTCGCACTTGACCAAAATTAAAAAAATTGTTATTTGTTATAAATTTTTAGACAAGGGTGCAAATTTATTATTTAAATTAGTTAAAAAAAAAAAAAAATTGCCCACTAGTGGATAAAATGCGTTTTTGCTCACTGGTTTTAAAGGATAAAAGACTGCTTTCCGAGGCAGTAAGGGGAAAACAAATTTTAAGCGCATTCTAGTTAAGATATGCTTGTAGGCCGTATTCATGGCCGTATATATTTAAAAACTCAGAGCCTGTCGTTCAAAAACGGTTTGAATAATAAACAACTTAGAAAAGTTGAAAAACCCCCGATATTTTCATTTCAAAGTTCAATATCTTAAAAACGGCTGAACCAGTTTTGTAAAAACATAGCTAAGAACCATCTCGATTACGTCAGCTTTCACATAAAAAAACCGCAATCAACTCGGTCCATTCGTTTAGGAGCTACAAAGCCACATACATACACACAGACAGACAGAGATACAGATACCTACACAGACACGTCAAACTTATAACGCCCCTCTTTTTGCGTCGGGGGTTATAAATATAAACGCATTGAACAACAGCTTACTTAATAAAATTTGTCAGGTGCAAGTGAGGCGTGTAATTTATGCATGCGTGTTGTGTCACTTCAGTGAACGCCGAGTGACGTTCATGTAACCATAATGATGTACAAATACAAATACAAATACTTTATTAATAACGCCAAGTTACATGTCAGGTTTTTAAATATTACGCATATATAATTGCATTATACGTCATTCAATTCATTAATTACATTTTACATTTTATGCTAGGTATATTAAAATTTATATTATCTATTTATTAATTACATTTTATAGGTACTAGGCATGTATGTATACCGATATTGGTAATTATATTAATAATTATTCACTGAGTAGGGAGTTCGTAAAACTCGCCTATGGAATAAAACGAATCGTCAAGAAGCCATTTACGCAATCTCAACCTAAACGCCACTGTGGAAGTTGCATCTTTTTTAATAGTGTCTGGCAGCTTGTTATATACCGACGGGCCCATGATGTACACCGACCTTTCCGACTTGCGCAGCTTGTGAGCGGGCGTGACGAGGAGGTGCGCTTGCTTGTCGCTGCGCATCATGCGGTATGCGTTGACGCCCCGCTGACGAAACACATCCAGGTTGTTGTGTGCGAAGAGAGCCACCTGGTAGATAAGTTCACAGGGTAGGGGCATGATATTTAATTCTTTAAATAGTCCTCTGCATGACATATCATCGGGTACGCCCACTATAGCGCGTACAGCGCGTTTTTGCATTCTGAAGACTCGCTCGGCGTCCGCTGCTCGCGCCCACAGCTCCACGCCGTAGGTGAGGAGACTGTGGACGGTCGCGAAATAGCACGACAATACCTTACCGCGAGAAGCGGTGCTAGCGAGCCGACGGAGTGCAAAACAGCTTGGAGCAGAGCTCGTCGATGTGGTATTCCCAAGTGAGACCGCTGTCGATCTGAAACCCAGCAGCTTTGCTTTTTTAACCATTCCTATAGCGGTTTGTTCGGCAGTTACTATACAGGGTGGTGGTTTTGTGCCATTTAGCTGGAATAAGAGAAACATAGTTTTATCTCTGTTTAAGGCTAGGCCGTTTAATCGGAACCACCACTCGAGCCTACGAACCACTGAGCAGCTTATCCTCCAGTTCACATGGTGTTGGTGCGGTGACTACAGCAGCCACGTCATCCGCATACATATAGATCTCCGCTTCACTTATGGCGCTGGGCAAATCGTTGAGCAATAAGCTGAAAAGGGTATTTGATAGGCATGAGCTCTGTGGCACGCCTATCGAGCTCGTCATTTCAGATGATTTGATTCGTCCGTTTTCACCGAATACTGTTTGGGAGCGGTGGGACATAAAATATATTAGTAAGGTCAGGGCCTGGCCGCGAATACCGTAAACATTAAGTTTGTCGGCAATAAGGTGGTGGTCCGCGGTGTCGAACGCGCGCGAGAGGTCACAGCACAGCAGAGCGACATGCTGGCCCGCTTCGCGCGCGCTCAGCACGCGCCACACCACTTCGCGAACCAGGTCGGTGGTGGCGCGTCCGGTTCTGTACGCATACTGCCTCTCCGTCATTGTATCACGCTGTCCGATAAAGAACAGGAGCCTTTTATTTAAACCTACTTCAAACACCTTACTAATAGCGGGAACCAGCGGTATCGGCCTATAAGATTTCATATCAGACTTTTTGCCTTTTCCTTTGAAAAGGGGCGATATTTTAACTCTTTTTAGAGATGTGGGATACGTGCCTTCCCTGACGCAGGCATTGATAAGGTAGGCTACAATGGACGCGATCGATTGGGCGACTGATCGGAGTAAATTAGGCGACATGCCGTACAGGTCAGTGCTATTCTTTGGGGCTACGTGTTTGTTCAATATTAGTATTATTTCGTCCGGGGAGAACAACGTCAGCCGCAGCGAGGCGTCGCGTCGGTCGCGAGCGCGGCGCCGCTTAGCGCGGTGTGCGCGCGATGTAGATAGATAGGTGTGTGATGATGGGAGGACAAAGTGACAAATCTGAGGGTTCTTGACATAGCACAGCTGCCCAGTTTGACTGCTCTTCTCAAACAGAGACGCTTGCGGTGGCTGGGCCATGTGCACCGGATGGAACCTTCTCGAATACCTCGATGTACCTTGCTTAGTGCACTAGCAAACACCAAGAGAAACGTTGGGAGACCGATGTTGCGTTTCAAGGATTGCGCTAAGCGAGACATGGCTGCTTTTAAAGTTACAAATTATCTGTTGTGACATTGCCATGCCCTACCGGGGCCCATATGAGACTCAATGTACCTAGTTATTAAGATCTATACAAAACTATGGTTGCAATAAATGACTATGACTATGACAATCAGGCCTGGGGAAAGCTTGCCGAAGATAGAGATGGATGGCGCAAACGCGTTGTGGACGGCAGAGCGTTGTGCGATGGAACCTGGTTCGAGACACTGGCTAATAGACGGTTGCGTAGACAACAAGCTGAAACGAGAGCCCCTGGCATGAATTTCGTCTGCCAGAAATGTGGAAGATCATGCTGGTCTCGTATTGGTCTCTACAGTCACCAAAAACGATGTCTCCATGGCAATGGTCAAATCGTCTGGAATAGACGCAAAGGCCTGTGATGATGAGGATGTACGACTGAATGGAATCGGTATTGTATTTAAGATATGCTTAAAGATAATGGAACTCATCTTTGTGTACGTGGGCTTGTATTTTGTCATAAAACTGACCGAAGTGTGGCAAGTGTGTGAATAATTGTTTTATAACCCGACTTGAAGATTACAATTAAACAATAGATGTCGGTTTAATTTAGATGACGATAAAAATGAAAAACTAATGAATACCGACATATATTGTTTAATTGTTATCTTCAAGTAGGATTGTGAAACATTTACGTACAAACAATACGAGTAGAACAAACAGTAGCTACTCCAGTGTCTTCACTCTTCACACACGTGTCACACTTCGGTCAGTTTTATGACGTCTCTTTTTTATCTATTCCTCTCATATTAAGCAACAAAAGATGTTATATATATATGTTAACTGTATTTTCCTCATTTTAACTACTTAAAACAAATTAGCAGCAGCATCCTCGGTACAATGCCTCGAGGGCCTTTTTTAGATTTAACGTAGTTTTAATTTAATTTAGTTTATGTTAATTATCATCTTGTATTTACTATAGAAAATAAATATTGCAATTGTATTAGAAACAAATTATAAATGCCACGCTCTATGTGTGCGTGTGCCTGTAACGACGACCACTGTGTCACGGCCAATCAATCCTGCATAGTTAAAAGCAAGCAAGAAATCATCAATTTATAATGCGAAATGTACATCTCAGATTGACCCGTTTTATATCGAGGTAAGTTTGGTACGAGATCTCATTTGATTTTTATTTCCAAGTTTGGGGCCAAAACCAACAAAATTAAATGTTTCTGTCATGTCCAATTTCGCCCTTATCGATAAATCATTACTCTGTCGAACCCTGAAATTAGGTACTGCACTAATCCATCATGGGCGTGCCACATTGTTCTTACAAGCATTTATTTATGTAACTGTTCTCATGTAAATATGTATGAGAGTTGTCCACAAACCATTTTTCAGGCATTTGCGATTGAGTTGAAATACTGCATACTTACTTTTGTAAGTTCGAGAAAGTTATAACAAAGCACTACCGCCGATCTGATCTGGTAGAGACAGAAAGTAATCGAATTCGATGATAAACTTGTTGTTTGGTATCATTGGAACCCTTTCAACAATAGACATGATGCCTCATGTTAAAATTGATAACGTAAAATTGCTAGATGGATAATAAACCATTAAATTATTGTAATAAATTATACATAATGAAATCTAATTAAATCATAAACAGTGGACCTTGAAAGTTTAGAAAATATATGCATTTTTTATTGTCCAATTGTAAATATAAAGCTACCAAAAGAATCCTTACGCTTTTATAGAAACAAAATTGTGTGACGAGCTACATGCAGTATTTCGCGGCAGAAACAGCAATTTACTTGATTTTCCGTACAAGGATAAGTACCTACAAATAGCAGTTGTGACGTCATGCTCGTGTGACACTAATAAAGCGCATCGCCTGCCGCCAGCGAGGTCAATATTTGTCTAAAATTTTTGGGTATATATGTTATTTAATTGTAGTTGCTCCCATACAAACATTTGTTTCTCTCCAAAAACTGGTTCGAATGGCATCGTAAAAATTTTTTAGTCATCATTCCTATTGAAAGGCGAAGGTGTATTCAGTCAGCAAAAAAGAACAGTCGGAAACAAAGTTCGACTTTTATTAACAGAAACTTATTCTTTTAATAACCTAATACCAAACAAGTTTTCCGTAAACGGAACAAAACCTCCGACACGCCCCGCCATCCGCTCCCCCCGTGGGTGTTCAACATTTTCCTGCTACACAATAATTAATGTTTCCGATGTTGCTCCTAGTCGGAGCGCCGGTTGTCACAAAACTGACGTCATCGGTCGTTGTTGTCCTACCTCCGTAGGAATAACCCTGGAAACCCTACACGTGACCTCCGGGTGGTGCTAAAAGAACAACAAACTCGGCAGCTGCACTGTTCCTTTTGAACCTCGCAGCGCACACTGGAACTCTATCAGCGACATCGATACGAATAATGTACCAGTGTGTAGCCGCCATACGATAAATAAATAAATACGTCATCGATTTTCTTTCTAAGTCTTTAGAAATATAGACTTTTGGAAAGTGCCTTGAAAACTATAAGGAATTAAGATGGGATAGACTTATTTCAGTTATTTAACTAAGGTGGAGAAAAAGTAGAAACTGTCTCACCTCGTAGTTAAATGCATGATTTATGCTAACAAAGTGACAGCAGAAACAACAGGGTCAAGCTGCCTCGTGGTAAGCCAGACCGGTCTAGCTGGTCTAACTAAATAGACAGACATTCAGATGTACTCTATGAGTAATGATTACAAGGATGTGAGAATAATAATAATAATCGCGTTATGAGTAAAGGAGTAATGATTGCAAGGATGCGAGGATAATACTTTACTTATAACGCGATTATATTATTAATGCAAAAGCAACTCTGTCTGTCTGTATGTCTGTTACCCATTCACGCTTAAACCGATTGACATGAGGAATGCAGATAGCTTCAAACCCTAGGAAAGACAGGATAGTTTGGTCCCAAAAACCATCCATTAAAGGGGTTAAAATGGGACAGGAGGTTCCTATGGGAAGTGCTAGAATTGTTGCTGCGCATCTGGGAAGTGTAATAAATAGCATTATTTCCTATTAGATTTATACAGGCATATTCTTAATCCCGGCGATTAACGAGTATACGTGAACGAATTCGCGGGCAAATTTAGTTTAATATACTTTGAATATTGTAACACTGCTGTTCGCGCATCCCACGACATCTACCGGACACCTATCGAAGAGGAGGAGCTTCCAGCTCCCGCCGCGCGGGGGTGCGGCGATGACTCGCTCACTTTACCATCCACGGGCGCAACGGCACGCACGCGATTTGCCTACATGTTTATATAAAGCCGCTACAAATCAACTTTTGTTAATATCATACATTTTCTTGGGTTAAATAAACCAAATTACAAAATGATAATGAAGAAAGTCAATCATTGAAGAGACCCGTCTGCTGCTCCTGAATTATAATCACGCTAACCCTCAAACAACTTCTTTTAGACTCTAAACACTATAAAAATTATACTTTTTAAATGGAGATGGATTAGGATGGATGGAACTTAATTAGCTCATGAAGTAAGATTTTTACAATCATGTCCTGGCCTACATTGTCAGAGTTTGTTCCCGAGTTATTGCGGCGGATCCGTTTTGTTTTTCGCTTGGACTTAAATCGGTTTCGTTTGTCTTTGTTAATGCTGTTGACGAAAAAGATTGCTTCGTTGGTCTGTATGCGATGCGTTGGTAAAAATCTAGGTCACATGATAAAAGATTTTTTGAAAAGGTTATTTTCCTTTGGCTATCATGATCAAACAGCATCCTAATGATGACAGATGATCATGCGTGTTGTCCTGTACTTAATGAAATAATATTAACCCGGCGAGCATGACCCAGGGTATGTCATACCCTGACAGTATTAAAAACGTTTGTTATTTTTTAAATCTTCGTCTGGCAACACTAGCTCGCTCAGTAGCTGGAGGCAAGGGAGTGAGGGAGGGGATAGTGGCGTGATCGCAGTGCGACGTGAGGCGTCGGCCGAAATATTTGTGCACAAACCTGTTTCGGGTATGTCACACCCCGCGTCATTTTAGTTAGACGTATATTTTTTATGTATGATTTATAAAGTATTTTTTTATTATTCTTAGTGTTTTTAAGGTTTCAATGTATAGGCTTGAGATTACTTTATTAACATTAGTTGTTTTTCTATTATTTTCCATACAAGAAGGACAGAAAAACAAAATTTTCCTGTAAAGGTTGCAGCAAGCCCATATGTATGGAGCATGATAATCTCGATGGCAGTTATTAACCATATTTTCAATAAAAAAAAATATTGTTATGTTTTTTTGAGAAGATGATCTCATTATCTTTTAGATAAAAGTTGATTTTTATTCCAAAGACAGTATTTTTTTTTAATTGTTCATTTTTGTAAACCTCGAAACTTTTGTTCCTATAATTACATAGTATTAGGTAAACACGAATAAATAAAAATAGTTTCATAATTAAGACTTGTCTTTGATTTAAATTCATTAAATAATTCATTATTAAACAATATACACTGCACGAAATAACATAAAATTAATAAAAACTATATTATGGTACATTAAATTTCGGGTATGTCATACCCTGCCTCACGCTTGATGTAACTTTTTTTCACGTCATGCTCGCCGGGTTAAATGTTAAATATAACTTAGTTTTTAAGTACTAACATTTTTTAAGGCTTATACTAACAACAATGAGATCAATGTTATCTTAGAAATTAAATAAATTGAATTGAAATTGATAATTGTATGACATCTGGCATCACCGTTAGGAAATATTATTTTCTGTGTAGGTTATTATGAGGAAAAATAACAAAAGGAAAGAAAGAAAGAAACATTTATTCGTGACAAAAAAAAAACTAAAAAGAGTGTCAGAAATAACGTTTGTCACGAAACGAAAGAGGAATAGAGGCAGAGCACCCAATATGGACAGATGCAATCCACAAAGCCACACGGGAGTCATCACTTATCATTCAGAGGGCCTGTGCTTTACTTAAAGGCTGTGTTTTCCGTCACTTCGCCACATTACCCATTTAGCTACAAGAAAAATATCACCTCCCAGACTTTATTCACCCTCTTTTTTCCCCGCCTCACATTAGCGATGCCAAACCAGGGGAAATAAAGAGATGCAGCGCGAATTTGCAATCGCGAGGACGCGTTTGCGGGGGGGGGGGGGGGGGGGTGGTCCAAGTAACAAGATCCTACTAAAAAAGAAGCGGGTTGTGTCGGAGATACAACCGTTAATTAAGTCTAAGTGGATACTTCTTAGATAAGCATTTTCAATGAATTGTTAAATTCAAAGTGTTTTGATTATTTAAAGGAATCTGCTATTATGGTGTACCCGTAAAATATATATCTGAATTTATTCACTAAAACCTGTATAAGTACAGGTAAATCGGTATATATGGGAAAATTGCTGACGTAGCTCATTTGAGTCGCGATACATTGAAAATGGCGGTCATTTCAGCATTATTTTCATGTCTGCCACATAAACTAAATAACATTTTGTGATTAACAACTAATGGCAAATAAAGAAGGATTAAAACATGTAACAAACAATTATATTAATAAATAAATAAAAATAAATATTTTTCGGACAATCTTACACAAATCAACCTAGTCCCAAACTAAGCATAGCTTGTATTATGGGTACTATACGACGATACACATACTTATATAGAGAAATATATACTTAAATACATATAAAACATCCATGACTCAGGGACAAAAATATTAGTGCTCGTGACACAAATAAATGCCCTTACCGGGATTCGAACCCAGGACCTCTGGCTTCGTAACAGGGTCACTACCAACTAGGCTAAAGCGGTAGTCAACATATGAAATCAGATTAGGCTTCTCTAAAAAAAGTTATTCTGTAAGTCACGTGATACATTTTGAACTGTACCTACCCCTATACAAGAACGCGAGCAAAGAAGTGTCCACTTCAAAAAAATCGGTTCAAGCTTTTACAACGGCTAAGAGTATTTGAAGGCACATTTAAAAAAAAACATAACAACCTAAAACAACTGATTGTGCAACTAAAATAGTAATAGTTCATCAAAATTTGGTTTTGATGTGCAATTGTAAAATTTTGATGTGCAAGTTTTTTTGGTGCGCAGTCAGTATTTTTTTGGTACCTGAGCGATTAAAATTTTTCATAAAAAATTTATCGCCAATATGTAATTTCTGGCACACAGCCAAAGATATTTTCTAGTCACTCCCGATAGTACTTTAATATACTTAAAAAAAACTTCGTTTGAGTAATTTGATAATGCCAAACTATTGTTTTGTCGCCTATATAATACACACTTGCAAAGTTTTATGACAAATGGACGATGGCGAAAGACAAGATGATGACGGTTAAAATTTTCCCTTTTATACCCGACTTTTATACACCGTCATCAAATACTCCTTGAGCCAGTGAGCCAGAACACGATAATTCTATTCTATTCTTCTATAAATTTCAGCATACACGCATACCGGCAAGTAGCTAAAAAGTGGTTTACAAATTTGCAACGTCAACATACATACTCATTATTCTGACATAGAATTATTGCAAGTAAAAAAAACCCGCTCGTAAAAAAACACTTTCTTATTCGAATCTCGCAGCCCTGCCCTGATACGATAAAGTGAATTTCCATGTCAGTCGTTCGACTTCCGTCAGTTGAGCTATTATGACAGTCACAACTTGATCTTTAAGAATAATACATTTCTTTAAAAAAAAAAAACACTTCATGAGGCCGTCCTTTTTGGGATTTGCATTAGTTGCGACTAAAAATTCGAAAAAAATCTTGAAGGCTCATTATCAATAGCCTCAAAGTTGATAATCATGACATCATGACCATCACGTCCTATTCCTGCTGACCAGACAGGAGTATTATGGATGAAAACCTATCACTCGACTTATGCAGAAGTGGCTGCAAAGGTGCAGTGATTTGGGTGCTTAGGGGCTATGCCACCGTAAAATAAGATAAGTGATGAATTCTCTCAGCTCCATTTGGTACTGACACAGTTTATACGTAAATTATCTGTCGCCGACGTCGATATTTTAATATAACTGTGTTTATATATATGTGTCGACTGTAATAGCAGCTCAAAGAGGCGTAATAAATAAGCGCATGAATTTACAATCGCGAACACGCGTCCACATAAAGCTAGGGTGTGGTCCAAGGTATAGAATACAACGTTTTAAATAGCTCCTTCCCCATCTCATAACAACAAGATTAAATGAGGTGTTAAGAGTGCGCGCAATTTTAAAAGACACGGTGTGGTCTAATGCACAGAAAAGCGCGTTTAGAAAATCACATATAGCGTAATAGCGACGCCATATAAGGCAATAAAACGTGCGCGGGTGTACAAGGCATGGTAAGGGACAAAGCACAAGAGTTTAGCGTTTAGAGTACACCTGCCACTTCTAGTGTTATAAAAGCGATCCTAAACAAGTTTAAAAGCGTGCAAGAATTTAAAATTGCAAACACATGACATGTCCGTATACACATAGAACGTGGTGCAAAGCGTAGATGTTGTTTAGAACGTATCCTAGTTATTAACGTCATAAAGGCGCTATAAAAACGCGCGCGAATTTACAATTGTGGGCGCATGACTGCTTAGAACCACGGTTCAATTGATAAGAAAGGAATATGTATGACCAGTTGTTTTGGTGATGTAGGTTGTGATATCCTCGATCATTTAGGTCCATACTTAATATAAAGTGTTTGCTTACTAATAAACAAAAGAGCAATATAGATTTTCCGCAATAAACAACTTCGAAATTGTGGCTTACGTTGAGCATTGTATTTGTATAATAAAATAACATGAAAGTACACAGGACATTTAAACATACAAATATCTGGGCACACATTTGCCGAGAGGTGTAAAGTCTCCGGATCCATTAAGATACAATCAACTTTACGTATAGTTTGGAGGTATAAAGATTCCTCTTGGTCAAATAATTAGGTTTGGATATGTAAAGTCTGTACGATAAAAATATACATAAGCAAACATCCAAATATGTAAAAAAAAACCGGCAAAGTGCGAATCGGACTCGCGCACGAAGAGTTCCGTACCATTATCAATAAAAATATTTATTTTATTCTGTTTTTAGTATTTGTTGTTATAGCGGCAACAGAAATACGTACATCATCTGTGAAAATTTCAACTGGAACTATCACGGTATCAGTGAGATACAGCCTGGTGACAGACAGACGGACGGACGGACGGACGGACAGCGAAGTCTTAGTAAAAGGGTCCCATTTTACTCTTTGAGTACGGAACCCTAAAAAACGTCAGTGGGACTGTTTGAAATATCTCACGTCAGAAAATTGTAAAGATTACATTGTTATAAACTTGTAATACGCGCTCCGTAATTTCCCAGCACACTAAATACTATCTTGTGTCAGCCACATCGAAGTGCTGACTAGCGTTAAACCCGTGACAACAATAGCGGAAACTAAAAAAACACCGCCCTCGTGTATTAGCAAGAAACAAGGTGCAGTTAAAACGAGCTGCAGTGCGAGAATTTATAATCGCGCGCACACGTTTGCACCATACTGGGGCGTGGCTTAAATCACAGGAGACAGCGTTTTTAGTAAACTTTGGTCTTGTATGACGTCATAATTTCATTGCTTGCTCGAAAAGTTTGAGTAACATTATATTACTCATATAGCGATTTGTGTATCTCTGATTTAGCCTATGAAATGAAATGAAATGAAATGAAAATTTTATTGATAACAATTGTTATAGGTCATTTTACAGTAGAATAGATATGCTCTAATTATAAATACCTAATTAGGTTTTAGGTATGTATATACATTTATTCATAATGCTTGTTATTTATTATATTATACATTGTTGTATTTATATTAATAAATTATTTAAATGTCATATGGCCAATGGTTTGTTGAAAAATTCATCATATTGGTAAAACGTATTTTCTAAAAGCCACTTTTTTATTGGGCCCTGCCCACAATTTGTGTGATGAGCCTGAGTATTTGTCTCTGAATCTTAGATGTTTTCTTTGTATTTAAATATTTATATGTATTTAATACTAAACTTATCATCGGCAAGTACTGATAACACAATACTAAATAAATTTTAATATTCTATAAAGCAGTTACGCTGCTAACGATATTACACAACACTAACCTTATTGACCCTATGAGGCTATTTCGACTTGTGTAAATTTTTCCCCTAATGTGCCAAAATGACCGGTCCTGCGCCACCCGCATCCAGCGGACTCCCGCGACCTTTACCAGGTCATCAGTCCACCTTGTGTTTTCGGTACGTGGTCGCCACTCGAGAACCTTTCCGCCCCAGTGGCCATCGGTTCTACGTGCAATGTAATGATATTTAATGTACCCACTAATATAATGATATTTAATAATATAATGGCATATATTGTGTATACACAATATATGCCCATCACACATTAGTAACATATAAACATACTCGGAAAGTATCAATCTTTAACGTGTGTTTGCTATTTTAAGATTTGTAAAGTCATAATAACTAAACATATTTATATATTGTTTGATTGTAAAGTCACAAGCAAGTAAACCCTAGAAATTAAATACTAACGGAGCGTTTTCGACGTTACATGAAAATAAACTATTTTGACTAGGTATAGTCAAATACCGTATTATGAAAATCTACGTCATCCCGCTTGCTCTCATGCCTTGCGGCTATCTAACAAACGAAACAACTGACACAGTGCCATATGTAAATTCCAACCCGCACAGCTACCCACTTCAATTTGTCAACCGCTACCGCTTTTCCATTTTTCACAACCAACTTTATTGCCCCGCGTTAAAGTTTAATTTCGCAAATCACAAGGCTTTGATCAGAAATTCCAAACGGAAAATTTTGATCTAGTTTGAATTTAGAATTACGCGTTTCTCTATTATTGAAACGGAGTGCTACAGTTCCGGAGGCTTCGGTATTTATTCATAAATGAGAATGGCTCAAATAATTTCAAGCCGAAATTCTGAACTCAACAGCGAATGGAGTTCTCATAATGGAATATATCTCCGAAACTTCATTTTCGCGAATCATGCCTAGAAGGGTAACGTAGTTTCTCGCACACTTGAACGTAAAATAATATTATAACAGTGCTACAACCTGACACTGTATTCAACTTATACTAATTGATATCTCAGACAACTCTCTTGTTGACTAATACAATACCGCTCTGAAATAAGTAACAAAGTTTTCTGCCTATCGGTAATCTACAGCAGGATACAGAATTTTTGAATTCGAATAAGCGGTTCTGGAGATCAGCCATTACATACAAACTTACATTTTACAAAGCAACAATCTCACAGACTTTTCCTACGATTAGTAGGGGAAGGTGCCCAAAGTGGGCACTGGACTTAATATTGCCGTTTAAAGTAAGAGTGCGGCCGTTAAACGCGACAGTACTCCCTGCCGCTCGCGCACCTCGCGTCATTCATCCGGCTCACCTGCAAGCACGCCGATACACGCTCCGTCAAAAAAATGTTTCAGGCTGTTTTTTGAAATATTATTGAAGGTATATTTCGTGTGTTCTCATTTTTGATGTTTGCAATGCTATTATCAATGCCTGTTAGTTATTAATAAGTTATTTGGCCGCAATAACGTTGCATTAAACTCTACACGTCTCAATAATTTAAGGTTAGATTTTGCTTGGATATTTTAAGTGTCAAAAAAGGCAAAGTGGGCAGGGTAATGCGGGCACTGTGCTCAAAGGTTCCTCGGTAGGTAAAAAAAAGAAAATAAGCTTAAGTTCACTTATGATATGCGTAAGGCATTTTCACACCGTCAAAAAAAAAGTTAGGTTAGGTTAGGATATGCGTAAGGCATTTTCACACCGTCAAAAAATGAGGTTAGGTTGGGTTAGAAGTTTATTTTTGTCTTGTTATTTTTTTTGTGATTTTTCTAAGTGACTGCTGCTAAAAAATTATAATACAAAATTGAATCAAGATGTTTTATTTTCTTTAGTTGTGGCTGTCCCATTACGGTACATTATGTCCGTGCCCGTTTTGCCCCAAGCGAGTGCCCACTTTAGGCCCCCCCCTAGGGCAAAGCGGTCAATCATAGGGGTTTTGTAAATTGCGTAGAATTATTTTGTTTTTCATTTTTGGATAAATTAAGCCATAATCCATCAAAAAGTGTTAAATTATGGACCTTGTGGCAAACAAATGAATAATATTGCTGGATTACAAACCATTTTTTTTCAACTTTCCGTTAAGGTGCCAGGTGGTGAGCCACCTTCCCCTATACGAATGTACAAGAAAGCGTCACTACAGTCCCCCGCGGCTATGAAGTCAATCCTGACATATTGCGCAACTATGAAGTTTCTGAATAATGACAATGTCAACCATAGGAAAAAAATACATATACAACCCTACCATTCAACCCTAGAGGCATGTCTCAGGATTGACTTCATAGCCGCGGGGGACTATATAGGAATAGTACTTATACCGTCAAATTATCACATGAAAGCGGTAAATGTATAAAAACACACATTCACATCTAAATCTAGGATATCTACCCTATAGTTTACTGATACACTTGAGCATACACTTGTTGTGAGCATTCGAATGTTACATTACAGGTAAAAGCTCATAAAATAAACCGGAGCGTTTAATAGCGAGCATTCTGGGGAGCGTTCTAGCGAGCATTCTAGGGAGCGTTCGACAGTGAGTAAAGCTTCGAGCTTTTTGTCGAGCCGAGCTATATTGTTATTGTTCCACCGTCCCTGTCCCCCACAGCATTTACTAGAGCGTTCGATAGAATGATCGTGAAAATGTTCGTAGTGATGTCTAATTGACGGTATACTTGGCTCTGTCCTGTGTTCAGATCGACCAATTTTAAAACGGCAAATATCTCTCTCAAGTCTTTACCTTAAGAATACGACCTCACCTTGCCATGGTGTGTGGAGTTCTCATGCGCCTCGAGATCCGGATCCTCGGTGGAGATGTCGTGGCCGTGTCTATGAGTGCTGCCCTCTGGTAGCTGCAACAAACAGACACACACATTACAATATTTATGATTATAAATATTTGTCAGTTAGTCAGTTGCATAACGGAGATATCGAGCGCCCATCGAGCGATACACAACCGACGTTTCTTGTCCAGTCAAGTGTAAAAACATTGTATGAAACCTTAATCCGCTGACATAGGAGCGATGGGACATATTGATGAGTAAGTTGTATGCACCCATGTTTTATACATTTCACTGTGTATGTACCTAAAAGTGACCTTTTTTAGGGTTCCGTACTCAAAGAGTAAAACGGGACCCTATTGCTAAGACTTCGCTGTCCGTCCGTCCGTCTGTCTGTCACCAGGCTGTATCTCAAGAGCCGTGATAGCTAGAGAGTTGAAATTTTCACAGATTATGTATTTCTGTTGCCGCTATAACAACAAATACTAAAAACAAAATAAAATAAATAATTTTATTGATAATGGTACGGAACCCGTCGTGCGCGAGTCCGACTCGCACTTGTTATACCACGTCGGTGGCAAACAAGCTTAAGGTTCACCTGATGGTAGGTGGTTACCGTAGCCTATGGACGTTTGCAACTCCAGGGGTGTTACATGCGCGCTGCCGACCCTTTAAGAATGTATACACTCCTTTTTTGAAGAACCCCATACTGTAGTCCCTTGGGAAAACCTCGGCAGACCTCTGACCTGACCAATAATAACCAAATATCTCACTTAAAATAATAAACACGCAACAAAACTTAAACCTATACACTTATAACTACTAATATGTATTAAGGGGAGTATTATCATCATAAACTGAAGAGCCGGGCTCTTGTCGATGGAGTAATCGCCATTCTGTTCGTCTCTCTGCCACTGTTTTGAGCTCTTAATAATGGTAATGGGGAGTATATCCTATCTTATACTATTGAACAAGCAATATTTGTAATCACGATCTCGGAAACGGCTCTAAAGATTTCGATGAAATTTGGAATATGGGGGTTTACGGGGACGAGAAATCGATTTAGCTAGGTTCATGCTTGGGAAAATTAGTTTTCTCCGTATATTCTCTATTTTCATTCGAGCAGAGCTCAGTCGCCCAGGGATATACTTAACCCATTCAGCGCCCATGACGACACACATGCATCAGAGCGCTACGAGTGCTTTTCGCTACATACGGAGTTTAAGCTGCTACGGACTACGGCGTAGCGCTACGAGCGTAGCGTGCCCGTGAATGGGTTAAAATATTAGGTATACAATAAAATAAATATTAAGTACCATATTCATAATTATTATTGCTCAAAAATGTATTGTAAAGCAGAATGTAAAACTACACTACAACCCAGTGTAGCGCAACTAGGAACAAAAATATGAATGACGTCCAACTGCTCAAATTCAGATCAAATCTGACAAGTGACAAGTTTTCTATTTGTGCTATTGCTATGGCGGACTCATGCTATCTTCTACTTCCGTACTTTCTCTCTCTGTCATTTTGTCATGGTGACTTTGACCGGTTACCATGGATATTATAACTTCACGAGAAAACATGTGTAAGTCAAACAAACAATGCTTTTGACGAAATGAAATTCAAATCAAGCGCCAATATTGATTTACTTATGAAAAACAACGGTTGATACTTGGATAAAAACCAACAAGCGGGAGGTTTCTTAGTTCGAGAAGATTTCATTGCGACCCGCAAAGATATGTGTACAGATTGGTGATTTTTTTGTAAATATACTGTGATTGGGAAATAAGTGTGAATTAAACTGGTATGAAATATTTGTTCTCCTTTTATTATTTCATACCTAAATTGGATTAGTTTTAGATTTTGTAAAGCAATTTTCTGTTCATGCAGTGGGCCCAACGACGTCCCTAATCATAATTTCTAATATTATCGATATCGATAATGTTAAGTACTACAACCCTACTATCGTCCTCGTTCGTTAGGTTGGTAAGTCTACTTCCGTACTAGCGTTTATTTTTATTGGTATTGTGGTATTTCAAACTAGCTAAAGTTCGAATGAGTTGTCACGTCAAAATCAAATGACAATGTCACTGTCATCCAAAACCTTGTTCGAAGTTCCGTCTCTTATTCTAATATTTTCTTTGCTACAACCTATATCCATTTTATACTCGAAGAAAGCAGAAAAATTGACACGGATAGAATGTCTTGTTTTTTATTAACTTTTTGTATAATCTACTATTACGCACCCCCTCATTTATAAATACCGCAGAGAAAAAGAATAAATTAAGACACAGTTTGTTTTATTATAAAGATAGAAAGACTTAAGTAAAACAACAGACGACCTTTTACAAAATCTAAGCTAATTAAATCATACATAAACAAAGAATCATAAAATGTACAAAACTCGGAACAAAAACAGAAAAAAAAAACTTAACCCTAAGCTTTGCAAAGTACCTGTCTATTTATACGCAAAAATCGTTTAAGAAAGAAATGCAAAAAGGTATCTAAAAATTGTGTGCATTTTAGATACTAACCCTGCCAATTTAAGGGCTAAGATAGCCTATGACACCCGGAGCATAATTTGCAATCGATTGACACCTTATTTATCAAATCGGTTTAGTATCTTAAGCGCTACGGTAGAACAAACATAGACTGCTAAAAACATATCCCTTCCTTTTGTTACGTAGTCGAGCAAAAATAAACAAAAATGCTAACCCAAAACGTTCTACTGTAAATTCACATCTGCGCAATGAGAGATATTACAGCAAATCAATCACAAGCTTAAAGAATACAATTTATTGCAATGAGAAGCAACTTGCAAATGGTTAAGATCGATTTTCAATTCGAAATCTCGCAGAATTTATGCAATCCAAAGTCCTTCCCAGATTATCCGAAAATGCTATTATAATGCATGCCAAAGTGCTCCTTACGGCTACAGCTATAAAGGTGATATCTCGATCATGTAACTAAGCTGCATATTCCGAACTATTTGAAATGTGTTCGTATTCAGCATTGGACAATCGGTTGGAGTGAATAGAAAATTGGGGGGGTTAGGTTTTGAAATAAATATTTGCCTGGTATATTCTTGTGCACCACAATTATTGCAACGAATAGTGCAGATTTGTATTTTTATGGTCCTTCTTGTACCAGACTAGGTCAACAATACCTATGCTGACTATATGATTTTTTTGGTTTAGTTATTATTAGTTACCATTACATTAGTTAATTGGCACTCTTTGGGGGAGGCCTATGTCCAGCAGTGGACGTCTTTCGGATGATATGATGATCATGATCATGATGATGATTATTAGTTAACAAATAAACAAACATGGTTCATGATTTCCAACGAGTGTCTTATAGGTATGATTATTGTTATTTAATATATTTAATATTTTATTCAGTTTTAAAGACAACATTTGGTCCACAAATTATTAGTATTTACTTAATCTAATGTTAGTAGCTTAATAATGAATACACAAAAGAGATTTGGTCCTCTGACCCATTTGCCACAAAAGAGGACAATCTATCTTGTTAGCTATCATGCTTAGGATGCTGTTGCTACTCCCGCTCTATGATAGAATATCAAATGGCTTAAAACGAATCCTGAAAAGAATCCCCCGGTATTAAGTTACGAAAGATGTAATGAAAAAACTACCATCTTTTCATGCGTGTCGACCTTTTCTAAATCAAGTAGGTAGGTATTCTCTCCAATCACGAACTAGGGGTCAGTCAATCTTAGACAAATAATTCGCACCCCAATTTTATTTCGAGTGTCTAGCGCTCGTTACAACTCGCTCGGAAATTAGAAAGAAATAAAGAAAAACTTTTATTTAGCATCTCAAAGTTAGAGTATTAAGAATAAAATTATACATTGCGATATGAGCTAAAAAGGTCGTCCCTCAGCTTTGATGTCTAGAAGCAAACCGTGGTTCACTTCATGACGCTGATTTTCATTGACGCCATTGCAAGGGTAGTCATTGTAACTAAATAATAAGTAGAATAATTAAACAAAAAAAATGAAAGAAAAATAGACAAGAAATGAACATTAAATATAACAACAACTGACAATAAAATTACAATTACATTATAACATTAAAGTGTGTGTGAGCGTGCGTGCGTGCGTGCGTGCGTGCGTGCGTGCGTGCGTGCGTGCGTGCGTGCGTATCCCCCCCCTCCCTGTTTCCAGACTTCGCGTTCCTGAGCAGTCTCTTAAAAAAATCGGTTCAGCCGTTTTCAAGATATTGAACTTTGACATGAAAATGTGGGGGGTTTTTCAACTTACTTTTCTAAGTTGTAGTTATTAGATAGAAATTAATCGACAAAATTTTGAACCAGCTCACAAAATTTGACGAGAATCGGTTGAGAAATGCGACCTGTAGAGAAGAACAGCCGTACAGACGCCGGACATACGAGAGAACTTTTATCCCAAGCTGAAACTTTTTGCCCAAGCTGAAACTTTTTGCCCCATCAGAAACTTTTTGCCCAAGCTGAAACTTGTTTCCCAAGCTGAAACTTTTTGCCCAAGCAGAAACTTTTTGCCCAAGCTGAAACTTTTTGCCTTAGTAGAAATTTTTGCCCAAGCAAAACTTTTTTTCCCAAGCTGAAACTTTTTGCCCAAGCTTAAACTTTTTGCCCAAGCTGAACCTTCGTTCGCTCCGCTCGCTCGTTCAATGAATTGTCGGCAACACGCTTGTGATTTTTTGGCATCAAATGCGTCCATAGGCGACTGTGTCTGCTTACCAGGCTGTGCGCTAGTTTTTTTTTTATTATTTTTTTTATTTATGAAATGGGGCTTGTCGCCAGGCGGACATATAGGGCAACAAAATATCTACAAAAAAAGAGAAATTTATGTTCTAGATTTAAAAGCTACTTCCGCTAAAATATACAAATCTCGGCTTCATCCGATATAGAAGATGTATGCTAGTTTGCGGCCGTCGCGATACCTATGCAAAAAAAGGTGGAATGCAAAATGTCTGTCTCATATTGACTCGCTACATCACCGCGAGATTAACAAAAGTTTGAAAGCGCCGGCACAGAACCCTGGACCGCGGATTATCCAGCCCACTGACTCTTGCGCTACATTAACTAAAGGTCCTCGTTGTTATGTAAACTTGCATACAGTTGGAACTTGAATGTTTATAAAATAGAACGGAAAGAGCGCTGGTAAATGCTCAAAACGTTGGAATGTATTTTTTTTTTTTTTTTTTTACTTTTAGTTTTATTTATTAGATATGTATAGTATAATACGGACTTCATTATATATTACATTCATGTCAATTTAAAAGAATGCCTATTGCGGTCGTCAACACATTAGATAAATATAACTGCAACGCAACCTTTAAAAGTCGAAAAACCCCTTACATTTTCAGCTCAAAAACGTGTGCACCGATTTTGTACATCTCGATCACGTCAGCTTTTGGATAAAAAAACCGCATTCAAATCGGTCCATTCGTTTAGGAGCTACGATGCCACAGACACACACACACACACACAGACAGACAGACACACAGACACGTCAAACTTATAACACCCCTCTTTTTCCGTCGGGGGTTAAAAATACAACAGAATTATAAAAACACGACAAATAAGATAAAATCAACAAATAAATTAAAATAGCATGTCAAAAATGTCCCCGAAAAAGATCGTCATCATAGATAGGTATTTAAGGTGAGGAAACGTAGGTATACCTACGCGTAAATCGGCCAAATAATGTATGTCATACGATAAAAAAAAACGTTTAAATCGTCAGTAGATAATAATCACGGAATCCGAAGATAATAAACTAGAATGGATTTCGCTACTGTACAATACTCCGATATACCTATACGAGTTGGGATGCATTCTGCGATAATTTCGATTCATATTCATGTCACATAAAATCTGTTTATCTGTGCGTTTCAGCTCAGTTCCGGTCTAACTAATTTGGGTATGCGTGGATTTGGATATATGGCGTTGATTTGATTTACGAAGTTAAATTATAGAATTAGGGCTCAGTCAACAAATCTGCTGAGATTTTATATGAATATCGCCCATCGCCAGCGATAAAGAGACATCAATACAAATCCGAATTAATGAGCAACAAGTCATGAAGCTAATAAAATTACTAATATTGATTCGTAAATGACTTTCATGTATTTTGGTATAGTCAGCGAAGAAAGTGGTCAACCAGTCCTGTCCTATCTTAACCCGTCAAGCGTCCTGTAGACTACATTAGTCTACAGAAATGTTGTGCCGGTAGTGTCCAGTAGACACCATTAGTCTACAGACCAATCCGCTGGTTGGTCTAATTTTTTTCTACATCGATTCGTTATGGTGGCAGCTTGATATATATTATACTAGCCAATACCAACTATCAGAGCACACAAATTTGATGTTTGACCAATCAAAATCCTCAACAGTGACGTGTAAATATTTTTTTTCTCTGCGTTGGTGGAATTCGCCGGCCATGTTGCAAGTTGGAACGTGCGCGCAAATAAATATTTGTTGTGAAGTAGTTATTAGGTTTTTAGAAGTGAATTAACGTAAAATTGACGAATAAACTAGCCAGTATCATTTTAGTGTATGTAAAATGTGATATGTGGTTATAAATTGAGTGCAAATTGTGAATGATTTGTGACGGATGTGACGGAAAACGAACATCTTGGAATATAAATAAATATACCTCTTACTATAAGTAAGTGCGGCTATTATAACATAGTGTGCTGAATTTGAAATTTATCTAGCTCTCTAATGATATATAACACATCACATATAAATTATTCTAGGGTAGGTGAAATTCCCATCTCCAGCGGAAATTCGGCCGTTTCTTGTTTGTATGGGACATTTCGGGCATATTTTGGGACGGGAGGTCTGACACCTGACGGGTTAAGGACAAATAATAGAGTAAAAAAAACATAACCCTCCTCTCCTTCGGCAGTCGGGTAAAAAGTAGTAGATCACTTTCTTAGCTGAGTGTACACTAAGTAGGTTGGACTTGCTGCGAAGCTGACGGTCTTGGGTTCAAATCCCGGTAAAGACACATAGGGTCGTTTCGCCGGTTAGCGACCACTTAGCCGAGTTGCTCACTTTAGATTAGTAAATGTATACCTATTCAATGTACACACATAATAGATGGTATTCGTATAGGTTCTGAGTATAGTCAAGTTTTGAAACCTACAATAAAATATAGCACTTTCATCCATAGATGAGGAAAAAATATGGAAAAGGTTTCAAAATAGCGAATTCGCTGGATAGCGACCGCTTTAGTCGGTTTGCGACCACCTGTTAGCTAGTTGGCGACCACTCTTGCAAATAGTGTTTAAGTAGTTAATAAAACGATGCGTCATCATCATCATCATATCAGTCGAAAGACGTCCATTGCTGGACATAGGCCTCCCCCAAAGAGTGCCATAATGACCGGTTCTGCGCCACCCGCATCCATCGGATTCCTGCGATCGTTACCAGGCCATCAGTCAACTTGTGGGGGGCCTACCCACGCCGCGCCTTCCGGTACGTGGTCGCCACTCGAGAACCTTTCCGCCTCAACGGCCATCGGTTCTACGTGCAATGTGCCCCGCCCACTGCCACTTAACTTTAGCGGCTTAGGGCTATATCGATTACCTTGGTTATGCTGCGGATAGCCTCATTTCTGATGCGATCACGCAGAGAAACTCCGAGCATAGCCCTCTCTCCATTGCCCTTTGGGTGACTTTGAGCCTTCTTATGATGCTTCTTATGATTTCTGAAGCGACCACGTTTCGGTGCCACACGTGATCACTGGCAACACGCACTGGTCAAAGACTCTCGTCTTCAGACACTGCGGAATATTAGACGAAAAGATGTGCCATAGCGTAGCTTCCCAAACGCTGCCCAGCCGAGTCGGATTCGACGATTGACCTCTTTCTCAAAGTTGGACCTACCTGACCTGACTGCCCTTATACTACTACAAATTGTTACTCTTCTAAATCTACTTTACATTGCTTGTCAATGCAAAATAGAATCGAAAACGGCGCGCCATCTCGCTCACACCATAGTGCTATTATATATATTGCTATTACAGTCACACATGTCGTTCATAGTAGGTATCTAAACGCCACCATTTTACAAGCTTTTATGTAACTTTTAGATTAAATTCTACTTACCTATACTAGCTTCTGCCCACGACTCCGTCCGTGTGTCTCGTTTATATCGTAGCTCCATACAAAATTTCAACCCCTATTTCAGCCTCTTAGGGGATTATTTCGGGGATAAAAACTATCCTACGTCTTTTCCCGGGACTTTTGAGTCCTATCTCCATACCAAATTTCATCAAAATCGGTCCATCGGTTTAAGCGTGAAGAGGTAACAGACAGACAGACACACTTTCGCATTTGTAATATAACCATATCATATAATCATATGAATTATTCATTTTATAATTATATATTATTATTATATTACATATACCTACTATAGACATAGCATGGATTGGCGCGGCTTAAATACCTACCGACACAATTGGCTTGCCAAGCTAAATATCGCGGGTGCCGCAAGAATCCATAAGGAAAGAAAAAGAAAAACGATGTGGTCGCTATCCGACTTCTTTGGTAATATTTTTTTTGGGTACGCGACCACCCCATTTTATTTAAATCTATTTTTATAATATGCCGAATTTCAACGAAATGATTACAATAGCTAAATCATTTAAGCAATCAAGTAACTAATTTCAGCATAATAATAAAATTAGGTGACGTAACTAAAGTTTTCGCGCCAACTGTCGCGTTATTTTTTTTACAGATTCACTGCACGTCAACACTTTTCGGAAGCAATGTGTGAAATGTGTGAATTGAGGTTATTTTTTCTTGCTTTGGATTAAGCTTTGGGTTTTAAAGTGTATTTATTCTTATTCTGACACTATTCAAGAATAGTTAATAACTAATTAGTTTTCTGTTGGGTTTGTAGAAATGTTAATATCTTTAATTGAAGCAGCCTAGTCCGTCAAGTGGTCGCCAACCGAAGGTGGTCGCGTTACCGGCGAAACGACCCTATTTGCGTGATAAGCATGAAAATTAGCTTGTGAATCTTGAATATTTTTGCATATTTAAGTGATTGTATCCAATAACATATTTTCTCTGGGTTTTCGCATAGGTGTGTATTGTATATGTGACAAAGCTACTTTTGAGTCTTACTGTCCTACCTTGAAGGTATTTCAGCTTATTGTCTGATATATTGTACCTACTTAAGTTACATTATAAGTATTTAGGTAATGGTCCATCGTGCCTTAAAAACTATTTTAACAAAATAAATAAACGCAACTGTTGAAATGAAACTTATTCATCCATTGACAAGTCCGATCATAAAAATATTTCAACAAAATTCACCTCTATACTAATCGACGAAGACTGCATTTCCAATAACCTGCAAAGCTATCACTGTTTAATTCGAACGCCACAATTACCAAATCGTAACCATGGCAACCACCATGGTTACCGTTTTGTCAATAATCCGCATTTCACTTCGTTGTGAAACCGACGCGTGTCAGTTTTATTGTGAAGATCTATCCTGCAATCTTCTTTTCCCCACAATGGTGGTACTCCTTATAAAAAGAGGTGACGAGAACCAATTCCTGTACGATACTAGCGTGAACTGTTCTGTAGATGATGTTGTCAAGGACGTAACCGCGATCTACAACGGTAGACTGAAGATAACCAGGATCAGCTACGAGATGGACGAGCTGGGCAAACATGGGACGTATTTGCCGCAGGAGATGCAGGGCTTGACTGATGAACAGGTAACATCGACGATCAAACCTTATTTCATCAATTTCATCATCATCATCATATCAGCCGAAATACGTACACTGCTGGACATAGGCCTCTCCCAGAGAGTGCCACAATGAGCGGTCCTGCGCCACCCGCATCCAACGGACTCCCGCGACCTTTACCAGGTCATCAGTCCACCATGTGGGGGGCCTACCCACGCTGCGCCTTCCGGTACGTGGTTGCCACTCGAGAACCTTTCCGCCCCAACAGCCAAACGTTATCTATACTTATATTATAAACAGGAAGTCTGCGGAATTGTAACTTACAATTTGTAGGTAAGTTTCTGTGTGGGTAATCTCCGGTAGGTACTACACGTTTGATTAAGAAAATCTTTTACCAGAATATAGGCGACATAGGTTATAATTCAAGAAATTCAAAATTATAGGTTCAAGAAATTTTGGGATCAGAAAAAGGCGGTGTTAAAATTAATGGAGAAAAGTTTCACTTTATAAGATTTGCTGATGACATCGCAGCGGTAGCCGAAAATTCTGCACAGCTTGAACAGCTCGTAACAGAAATGGACCTCATTTTCACAGAATTTGGACTAATAATAAATATAAATAAGACCAAAACATTAATTGCATCTAAGACAAACCAAATCATAGATCCCATAAAAATTAGAGGTTCAGCCATTGAACAAGTCAAAAGCTTTAAATACTTAGGCAGCATTATAACCTGTGACTCCAGATGCACTTCGGATATCATTGCACGCATAGCCATGGCCAAAAAAGCTTTCAATGCCAAAAAGCAAATATTAAAGGCGAAAATATCTCGAAAGATCAGAAAACGTTTTATTAAGACCTACATCTGGAGCATAGCGTTGTACGGAAGTGAGACGTGGACTCTAACCCAGCGTGACAGAGAGAGACTGAACGCATTTGAAATGTGGGCATGGAGAAGGATGGAAGGTATTAGTTGGACAGAAAGAAGAACAAACGAAGAGGTTCTAAATTTGATAGGAGAACAAAGATGTCTACTAAAAACTATTGAAAACAGAAGGGGAAATATGTTGGGGCACCTGATACGACATGACAATTACATAAAAACTATAATTGAAGGAAAAATTGAAGGAAGGAGAGGCAGAGGAAGGCCAAGACGTGCGTTTATGGACCAAGCTAAAGAGAATGTTAATGTAATGTCGTATCAGGAGCTTAAAACAGTGGCAGAAAGAAGAACAGAATGGCGATTACTCCACCGACAAGAGCCTGGCTCTTAAATTTATGATGATGATGATGAGGTTATAATATGTTATTCGACAGTTTGGTCTGAGTTCTCCGTAATACGCGTAGAGCCACGCGAGCAGTGCTAGTCATATAAGATATTTTTGAGCAGCCCAGTTCCTTACAGAAAACCGAATCAATAAACAACACCAACACTTGGTTGTAATTATGTGCTGTTGTGTTTCTGTGAGGGTCGCCAGAGCTCCAAAGAATGCGCCCCCATGTGTTGACTGAGGGACCTTCACCTACATTTGTCACCATCTATCAAGACAACGAATGCTAAAAACAGAACTACAAATGCTAAAGTCACTCGGTTAATAAATGTCACCTGTGTCATCAGTTCAATCACGCAGCTTTAGAAATTACCAAATTATTTAATTTATTATAAAAGAACGAATGGTTAAGTATTTTAAAGTTGAATCTTTAAGAAATCTTTAAGCTTATTTCCTCATCCAACTACTGCCTTTCTCAGTAGCAAAGTAGTTATTAATAAGATTGCTCTAAGCACGACGCCAGGCGCTCTTAAGAAGATTATAAAATAAAAAGGCGCTTCATTTTACTTTCCCTGATCTATTTTAATTCTTAAGTACATAATTTAGTCAGGAAGTTAAAATCTTCTCCCAGTTTTAATGAGGATAAAGTGTTAATCTAAACACGGGACTAGATTTTCTTAATTCCAATCACTGTAAAATAAAACTATGATACAATTGTACCTTATACCTACCTACTAACTTATACTCCAGTTATTCTACAATATATTGTGTTTCTGGTGATAAGTAAGATCGCTAGAGCACATAACGTTGTTTTTTGTTGCCGACTTGAGACGTAAGTACATTTACCGGCATCAATATAATGATGAATCAAAGGCTACAATAATATCTGACACGCTGTAACGGGCGGGGCGTAGGAATAGAGTTGTCATCGGATATTTTTGCGGCCTTTGTTCCATCATATTCAATTTGAAAGCATGTTTTTCTACAAAATTAAATCCTATCTCATAATAATTATGACCCTTATTATGAGATAGGATTTAATTTTATTTTTAATTATATTAACAGGAAGAGTAAAAAATCATGATGGGAGTTACATTTTCCACTACTGCTTAATAAAACCCGCCGATTGCAAAGAACGCAAAAAAACCCTCGGGATAATCTATTAGAACTGTTAATGTTAATATTGTTATTGCTGTAATACTGCTAATTTAAATTATGTTGTAAATCTTGTCCTATATGTTCACAGTTGTTTAGTAATTACTGTTATGCTGTGTAATTACTTTAAATAAATAAATAGCCTATGTCCATCCAGAAAGTCCATTCTATTCACAGGTGAAAAAATTTTACAAATCGGGTAAGTGATTCCGGGTATTACCCCCTACCCACGCATCTTTTCCTATCAGTGATTTTAAATCTGGCCCGCGTGGGAGTTTCCGAGCGACACACTCAAACTCAAAATCATTTATTCAAAATAAATTCTTAGAGAAGACTTTTTGAAACTCAGAGGTTAAACAATATTATACATTTACAGTCTTCTTAGGTATAGCGATGGCCTTTATCCATATGTATTTATCGTCTAAGTGTTCGCTGAGTTTATAATAAGCTCTTTATAAACTCAGTTACTTTATAAACTCAGTTACTTTATAAACTAGCGACACAGATTTGAATCAAATTATAATGCAAAACTCACACATTGACCCATTGTTTTAGATAACAGAGCTCAAGCTTCAAGACCCCTGGGCTCAGCGCTGTGCCCCCATGGGCTATGTGGAGTGTAAGGATGACATGGGCAGGCGCTGTGGCCTCGCCCCACCTCCCAACCTTCAGGAGGTGTTAAAGAAGGCTGCGGAGACGGCTAAGGAGTTCGTGCATAAGAAATTGGTGAGTTTGCCAGTGAAAAATATCAGTTTAAATCTAATACGACGACCGCTTTAGCCTAGTTGGTAGTGAACCTGCCTACGAAGCAAGAGGTCCTGGGTTCGAATCCCGGTAAGGTCCTGGGTTCGAATTTATTTGTGTGATGAGCATGAATATTTGGTCCTGAGTCATGGATGTTTTCTATGTATTTAAGTATTTATTTCTGGATATAATTATCTATATCGTCGCAACCCATAGTGCAAGCTTTGCTTAGTTTTGGACTAGGTTGATTTGTGTAAGATTGTAAGCAAAAAAAAAATATAATAATTATCTGGCACTAGGCACTAGATTCTGCATTCGCTATCAGATACTCTGACCAACTTGAAGAAAAAACTAGACCGTTATTACTGTCATTGTTAAGCAAGTAGGTAGACAAATCTATATTTTGAAGCTTTCCAGAAGGTAAATTCATTAAATCTAAATCCTAGAATCTTAAGTTTTTGCTAAAAATCAGAGATAAAAACTGTCTACCTTGTTCATACCAAATGTTCTGTAGGTAATTTAAACAAAAATTCAGTGCATAAATGCAATTTATCTTGTCTCAATCCAAGAAAATTACAAGTTTGTAGTGAACTTATGAAATATCAACTCATTCCAAAACAACAATTGCGAAACGGTTCCTCTCACTACCACGTGTGCCACAGCATGCCGATCGCGCCACAGCTGAAAGTCGTGGCCGCACGCAAAAGCTTAAGTAAAATTTCCAAAAAACCTTTTCTTTTCCAGGTGGACCACCGCAAACCCCTAACCCAGAAAGACGTCTCCCGCGCCCTGGACGAGCTCCTCGGCGCCACCAAGATCGTGTTCCCAGCCGGTCTTCCCCCGCACGACCCGGTCCGTATGGAGCTCGAGAACGTTGAAGACCTGAGCGGCACGCAGGCGGCCAATGAGGTGATGGACCCGGCGAAGGCGTGCTTGTGGGCTTGCGGGAAGAAACTTCTTAGCGGGAATTTGCTGAGCGATCATTTGGGTAAGGGGATTACTGACCTATTTACACTCGGATCTAATAACACTCTGTCAAAATGTTCATGTTTGGTACAAACTTTTATGGCCAATATTTTGATTGGACAGTCTTCAACTAACTACTCATGGAGAGGCTGCCGATGAGCTTAACCCCAACGGATTTTCCTACTTTTTTTATACAACGACGGTGGCAAACAAGCTTACGGCCTGCCTGATGCTAAGCAGGTACCGTAGCCTATGGACACTTGTGACTCCAGAAGAATCACAAACGCGTTGCCGACCCTTTATACACTTGAGGATTCGCTGTGTTGGCAGATAGAGACATGCAGGTCCCTCACTCCCAACACAGCACATCCTAGGGAGCTCTGGCGACCTTACTCATCACCAGGAACACAACACCACATGCTTCATAGCATGCAATAATATAGCAACACAATGGTGCTATTATGGCTGCGGTCTTCTGTAAGGTGGAGGTACTTCCCCAGTTGTGCTGCTCCACATACGAGCGAGATGACATTCCGCTGTGCCCTACCTCTCTTTAAACCTACTTTTCCATGTATAGCTTAGGAGATTCTACGGTAATATTTTATCTCCATTATCAAGCTTGGTCATGCCATCATAATAGTATTGTCATCGAATATACATAACTACCTACGCCAGATTTCAGCTCAATCGGATACCGGCCAGGCCAGTGGGTGAAAATGGGTCCCAAATATTGAACGACAACTTTTTTACGTTTGAACAGTGCAAGTTAGATAGAAGGGATCTGCGCTGGAAACTGAGATACAGCTTTAATATTCGAAACTACGTCAAAAACAGTTCTACAGTATCAAACGTTATAAAAACTTCAAATATTTTTCCTAAATAAGTCGGGCATTGCAAGCATGCTCTGTAATAAGAAATCTTTATGTTGATTTGTGTTGTGAAAACAACTCCTTTGACTCCAGCATTTTAATCAGACATGAAAAGGGAGCTTTGAGCTACACCGACAAGAGCCTAGCTCTTAAGTAAGAGAAGAAGAAGAAGAAAAGGGATGTAAACAGTTACTCTGACGTCAGTTGCTTGTGCCTGACAATCGTGACAAATAAGCTTATTTCTTAATATATATTCCCGAAAATAGATACTTCCCTAATGGTTGCAGAACTTGTAAACGCATTTTTCCTGTTTTGGTGAACTTTTTTATTCCAAAAACCTGAACGAGTGAAATTTTTTGGGTAGCTGAGTAATTGATTGATTGTGACAGGATAAAAATATGGTGGCGTTTTGAAGAGTATTCTTGTTTCCGAGTTTAGCGGTACCTAACACAATATTTTGAATGGTTCAATTTAATAACTTTGTAATTTTATTGATCCAGCATCATTTTTTTAACTGTTGATGTTGCTAACTTATTACAAACTAGCTGTTGCCCGCGACTTCGTCCGCGTAGAACTTATACTTAGAAAATATAATGCAAACAAACTTCTACCATCTTAAGGGATGATTTCCGGGGCAAAAACTATTCTTTATCCTTCGAAGGGTCTCAAATTATCTCTATACCAAATTTCATCTAGGTACATGGATTTTATCCAAACTTTCACCCCCTATTTCATACCCTTAGGGAATGATTTTCGGGATAAAAACTATCTAATGTCATTCTTCGGGACTCAAACGACCTTTATACCAAATTTCATCTAAACGGGATTCATCCAAATATTCACCCCCCATTTCACCCCCTTAGGGAGTGATTTCCGGAATCAAAACTATCCTATGTCCTTTCCCAGGACTCAAGCTATCTCTATACCAAATTGTATTAAATTGGGTTCCATCCGAATTTTCACCACTAATTTCACCCCCTTAGGGGATGATTTCTGGGGTAAAAACTATCCCATGTCCTTTCCCAGGACTTAACCTATATCTACACCAAATTTCATCTAAATAGATTACATCCAAATTTTCACCCCCCCCCCCCCCTCCTTTTCACCCCCTTAGGGGATGATTTCCGGGATAAAACCTATTATATGTCCTTCCCCGGGACTCAAACTATTTATATACCAAATTTCATCTAAATCGGTGCAGCGGTATAGGCGTGAAGAGGTAACAGACAGACAGACAGACACACTTTCGCATTTATAATATTAGTATGGAAGTATGGATTATTAGTATGGATAGTATGGATTCTTTCCGCTTGTCTTCCAAATAGAGGTGTAGCTGTAGACTCACTTCAAAAGAAAGAAGAAACGAAAAGCTAATTCAAATATCTCAAAAAATTACGAAGCTACAACCGTTTTAATGTCGCTTGTTAGAGTGAGAAAACGATCAGGGACCGTGACGTCACGATCCTCGAGCGTCATAGTAAAAAACAATCGTTTCATTATAAAGGTGCGTTTTGCGGAAAAGAGACGCAAAAAACCCTCTCTTAAAACTTTATACATTTATAACTTAGTGATTACCTCTTGCGTTGTTTTTCGAGATAATACAACATTATGATTATTTTGTTTAGTGTCTACATCCCTATTTTCGATAAGATAAGATAAAATAAGAATTCTTTATTGTCAGAACTGTGTACATTTAGTTGTTTTGGGTAAAATAAAGTCCAACAGCTTGCCCATTTCGGACGTACAATATTAAACTTAAAGCTAGTCAAATATACTAAAACAATAACAACAATATAGTATTTCCAAAAAAAATTAACCATATTTACACATAAAATATTAACATAGATCTATCCGACATCCGTATTTTCTTTTAAACCACGAACTTCGGAATTCGAAAATATTCGGGTATTTCTATCTCTATCGCACTAACAACTGACAGGAATGCAGATATACGAACTTCGAGTTTCGGTTTTCGCTGTTTGGCTGAATACGCAAAGAGCGCGCGCGTGCCATTCAAAAAAACCAAGTTTATATTGTTCGAATTTGTTGTTACATTTGTGGAAATTACGCCTTAATTCGACATTTGCGCATATAAGTTCGCATATCAAAATCGATTAATTTTATATTTGCTTTTGATACCTATGTGTCTCGTCAAGGTATATCATAGACGGGAATAAAATTTTTAATAGGCGAAAGAAAGGCAAAGCAATTCCGCCATTTTGTCCGTAGTATTTCTTATTAGTTTGTGATTTTGACGTTTCTTTTAGCTGACAGATGTGGCGGCGATATAATTTAAGAATAATAAATGAAAAATTAAATGAAGTCGTATATTACGGAAAATTAATAAATTGTCGCAGTCGGATAAAAACTATCCTAAGTTGCAGCTGGAATAATAATGTACCTATATAAAATGTTTCATATTTTTCCGTCCATGGGATGCTGAGAACATTCGTACTACAGAAAGCTTAGTTTCAAACTGGCTGATTCTTTTTTTAATTTAGAGATTTATTATAAGTGGAGATAAATTTTCTGGGATATATAAACGCCACCCAAGATACTATTGATAGAATATTTTTTTGTACATCGGCAAAAGTATTTCATACTAAGGATAAAATATACATTGAATGTCCAATCTTGGATGGTACCCATATATTATTATTATAAATTCATAACCAGTGGAACAACTGTGTACTTAATCTGAATCTGGTCTAGACTGAATACAAATAATGTAACGAAATCTAATTGTGGATTTAAGAGGACGAAAAAGAAAATTGCTCCAGTTTTTTTACTGATTAGAAAAGTAACAATGTATAGTAACTGTTCTTATGTAAGTTGTCCTCAAAATTTGCAAGCCATTGAACTTTGGCATATTTATGTTCAATCTGTGACAACGCAATACACCAACGAGCTGATCTGATGATGGCGACAGAAGGTGGCCACTTTAATTCTTCAAATACATAAGATAAACCCGTTGTGGTTCGGCTCATTGAAACCCAGTCAGCAAGTATTTGAGGCAAAAAATTATAGTCAGATAAAAGTTTGTACCTATCTAAAAATGGTATCGTATGAGACACCAACTCAAAAATCCAGACACACCAAAATTTCACACTGTCGGTAACATTGCAACTGACAGGAGCCGTTAGAGACAGTTCGTCCTCCAGATACATCCCAACAATACCACGATGTTCAGACATGAAGGACCTACCAGAGAGAGAGAGATAGTGTATAGTGTCAAAATCTTTTTTTTCAGGGAAGAACGACAAAACAAAAGTGACGGTCAAACTCTGCTCGTCCGCTGAACACGCCCCAGGCCGGGAGCCAGTCCTCACCGAAGACGAACGCAAGCAGCTCATGCTGCACGCTTACCGCAAGCAGGAAGAGTGGAAAAAGTTGGAGCAGGACGATGATGACCACTACATGGACTCCAAGTGGGCTGACGGACAGGGGCTGAAACGGGCGTTCCATGGGATGAACAATATTTCTTGGAAGCCGGTTGTTAAGAAGTAGAAGTGACCGATTCTAAAACTGAGTGGGCCCTATTCCACAAAACTTTAGAGGTAATTGTAGGCAAAATATCTTATCGTATCCTCTAGCCGCGCAAAACGCTAATTCTGGTGGCTATATGATTAAAGTACTTTTTTTATATCTTAGAACTGAGCTGCCGAAATGATGTATATTATCTTAAACCCGCTCACAAAATTTCACGAGAATCGGTTGATGCGACCTGTAGAAGAAAACAGTTTGACAGGAAGAATTTTTAACCAAGCTGAAAAAAAATACTTCATCGCTTCGCTCGCCCGCTCATAAAGGCCTCCACCTAATTAATGGAATTTATAACATTCTAAACTAGTGGCTCTGTGAGATGTAGAAATTGCGACGGTATCTTTATTTTATTTTTTTTTAATTTTGAAAAAGAGACTCGATGAAAAAATCTGTTTAACCCTTTGAACGCCATGATTCATGTACTAAAGTGTCACTAACACGCCAACCTTTTTCAACCGACGAAAAAAACGGAGGAGGTTCTCAAGTCGACGCGTATATATTTCTTTTTTTTATGTATGACCACGCATTACTTTTACAGAGTAGTTCGATTTTGATAATTCTTTTTTTATTGGAAAGGGTATACCCCGAAGTTGACCAACCATTCCATATAAATTTGGAAAAAAAAACCAACCTTAAGGGTAGGAAAATAGGGGATGATTGATTTTTCGTCGGTTAAAACTTTGTTTTTTAAGTTAATTATTCCATAAGAGAGTGACTATGAACCTTATATGAAAGACTGAAGGTTGCTTTGACAGCGGACGTCATAACCGTTATATGGGTCATTGGCGTGAGGGCACGACGACACACGACCACTTTATAGGTTCTTGGCGTTCAAATGGTTAATTAACGAACCTGCTCACAAAATTTGAGGAGAATCGGTTGAGAATTGCGACCTTTAGAGGAGAACAGCCGGACAACGTGACAGCGAACGGAATAACCATTTTCGGGCTAAGCTGAAGCATAGAACTTCGTTCGACGTTCGAAACGAAAACAAACTCTACGCTCCATTTCCTTTAATAGTTGATTCAAATTCCATTGACAATTTTCGTGGCTAGATGGTATACTGTAAGAACATTCTATAGTAACATTTACAAACATGTAATAAGTTAATTTGATGAGGGCTGATCGGTAACATTTGAAGGGTACATGGAAAAGCCTAGCCTCTTTCTTTACATTAGATTTTTGTTAAATAGGTATATTGAGTTGAAAAGTGTTATATTTATGTATCATGGTAATACTTTGTTATATTTGATGAAAACTGTAATTTTATTTAAAATAATAGAATTATGGTCACTATTTTTAGTTAATTAAAGATTGCGTTAACTAATACAAATGAGTTTAATTTACCTAATTCTACTAATGAATTGTGAAAGTTTGAACATTTCGTACCGTTCTCAAAAATGGTAAAATAAATTTAGGTCTAATTTGGCATCGATATTGTTTAGTTTATAAGTTTTATTACCTACATTAAAAAACAAAATAAAACTCGTTTATTTCAAACAACCAAGGATAAATGTTAAAATTATTATCTACTAGCGACCCGCCCCGGCTTCTCACGGGTATGTTTTATACATATGAACCTTCCTCTTGAATCACTCTATTTATTTAAAAAAAAACCGCATCAAAATCCGTTGCGTAGATCTAAGCATACATTGGGACAGACAGCGGGAAGCGACTTTCTTTAAACTATGTTGTAGTGATGATACTTAATCACTAGTGTTAGTTATGTCAGAACCAAGGACACTCACAAAAATGATTGTTGCATTTAATTAGCAGTACCTAAGGTTAAGATTTGTAAGTATTTTCCTATTACAAATACCTCTTCGCAATCGTATAACTAAAGTTTGTATTGAATTCCCATACATTGTGTACCAATTTGTTACCTTTGAGTAAGTTTGAAGAGAGGTAGGGCACAGCGTAATGTCACCTCGCTCGTATGTGGACCAGCCCAACTGGGGAAGTACCTCCACCTTACGGAAGACCGCAGCCATAATAGCACCACTGCTTTGTAGTGTTGCTATATTATTGCATGCTATGAAGTATGTGGTGTTGTGTTCCTAGTGAAGAGTAAGGTCGCCAGAGCTCCCTAGGATGCGCTGTGTTGGGATTGAGGGACCTGCATGTCTCTATCTGCCAACACAGCGAATCCTCAAGTGAATAAAGGGTCAGCAACGCGCTTGTGATTTTTCTGGAGTCACAGGTATCCATAGGCGACGGTACCAGCTTAACATCAGGCAGGCCGTAAGCTTGTTTGCCACCGTCGTAGTATAAAAAAAAAAAGTATATTTTAAATTGGTAACTTAGGTACGTCTTGCTGTAATACGAGTGAGCTTTGAGCAAAAGCGTCGTTAGAATAGGGAACTGCAATGTTCTGCCGCCAGAGGCAGCACTACCACTAATAGTAAACCAGTATAGGAATATAGGGATTCACACACACATGCACAATTGATTGTCAAATGAGTGACAGGATGCTTGCATAAACGCTGCTAGTGTTGCCACCTACGAAGAGTTTTGCGTAATGTTCCCTATTCCAAGACTTATTTAGAGGTTTGGAAATGGAGTCTCAGTTATTGTAAATAAATAAGACGTCGAAAGGAATTATTAGAGTTTTGAAACAAGACACTTTGTGTTGTTGTATAATTTCGCGAAATAAATACCTAGAATGCTTCATCGTTTACAAGCCTTTAAAAAGAGTATTTTTTTTAAATTGTGGCTTTGTTGGCTTCTCGGGTGACTTTCATTAAGAATATTCCTAGAACGCTGAATATTTCGGTGCACTTTTCATATTCTTGTTTTTCTGTTAAACAATAGTGGCTTATTCGATCCATCGCGTAACTTTTTTATATACCGCAAAATAAGAAAATATTTGTGCTTGTCGTTGAATTTTTGTATTAAGTATTCGTTATCAGCTAAACTTTTATAGAGCAACCATCATCCTCCTAGCATTATTCCCGGTTATGCCCCTAAAGGAGCCCGGGGTCCGCTTTGACACCTAATCCCAAGATTTAGCATAGGCACTAGTTTTATGAAAGCGACTGCCATCTGACCTTCCAACCCAGAGGGAAAACTAGACCTTATTGGGATTAGACCGGTTTCCTCACGATGTTTTCCTTCAGCGAAAAGCTAACGGTAAATATTCCGTACATAAGTTCCGAAAAACTCATTGGTACGAGCCGGGATTCAAACCGCCGCTTGACTGCCGCATGCCAGAGCCACTATACATACTTCTAGGCTAAGGAAAAAAATATATTTGTATTTTCACTTAACCTCTTGCGGATGTCAGAATCTTAATATTAATGTTAATGAATCTTAATGTTCTTGAGTTTTAAAATTAAACATATTTAAAGGGAAGATGTTATAGTCGGACGGAGAGATAAAAATCACAAGCCAGGTATTTAGACTTTAAATTGACTATGCTGCGAGAGGTTGTACAGGAGTTTGGTGTCTGAGGCTAAAGCTTTAGGGGCGACTGTTTAGCGCGTTTGATTTTCTTCTACATATTTACAAGCTTTAAGTGGCCCATTTTACACTGAGGCGCTTGGCCAAAAACGACTGGCCTTTTTTACAAGCTTTTATTTAGTTTCACGTGTCCCGTTGTCTGTCTGTCTGTGTCTGTAAAAAAGTTGAATTCCCGGTTTCCGATTCTATATGGCATGACAATGCAATATTATGATGAGATGAAGCTGATCTGATGCTGGAGCTGGAAGGTGGCCATAGGAACCCCATCGAGTTTGGACTCGTTAGAATTGTCTCAATGAGTAAGGTAGAATTGTCTCAGAAAAGTACAGTCAGCAACAAACGATTGTACCAAAAATTTTTTTTTTTACAGAATATTGTTACCGGTGTTGCCAGCAGACTCGTGAAATTGTCACTTGTAGCGTCATGAAAAGGGCCGAAGACAGAAATACCTTTAGTGCTGTATACCATCACCAGCCTATATGTATACGTCCTACTGGGCACATACCCTCATGGCCTGCCCCTCAGGAGCGTACGGGCACTAATGTGCTGTATATAGCAGTAGTGCTGTATAGAAGTTGCATTATAGAAGTTGAACATGTTAGGTGTGGATTAAAGGAAACACTGGCTAACTTACATACAGGTTTATTTTATAAGAGCAGTTTACAATACCAGCGTACATGATAATCCATAATCATTGCGTCCATCTTGGATAAGTGGAAACGCGACATTGCCGCCAACTTCATTGACATTAGAGATGGGGCATGGAACTAGTGATGTACCAAACAGAACATAATGCTACGGGTCGATTCGCAAAAGCTGGCATGAATGGATTGACCGAAAGTAATGTCACTTGTCACTGTGAGTGGCAGTGTCAGTGCCGTTCTTATACAGGCGCCTCCTAATATTTTGTAAACATGTATGCCTTATAATTAAGTTTTCGTCATTCAAGAAAAAAATAATTATATTATTATAATCTGCACCTATGTATTATGTTAATCCTTTTAGTAATCATTATTAAAGTCATGTGTAAATAGAACGTATATTTATTTTTCTGACTTATTTTTAATGAATGAATTAATAAAAACATTTATTTAAAGTGACACAGGACTCATACAGGAAATTACATATTAACTTAATCTCAAGAATCGAAAGCCAGCAATCGGTTCGAAAGTAAAAAAAACAAAAAAAAGAGCAGACCAAGGAGTCCGTCGTCAACAGAGTTTTTAATTTATTTATATCCTGTTTTCACACTGACGCCGCAATCTACAAAATGACGGCGAAAATATTCGAAATTCGTACGAAATTTAACTGTTATTTTCGCGTTTCACGGCATCTTCATTGTGCATGAAACATGGTTATAATTATATATTGATTTATTTGTAAAATGCAAATCTCTGAAACACCATTATCATAATCACTTTTTGCATCAACCTGTATTTAATATTTATGTGATGCACACATAGATATTATCATTCACTCGTTCAATTAATTTGTGCCAGCTTTCGTGAATCGACCTGTACCTTTACAATACCTACCAATGTGTCAGATTGTGCCACCGAGCGAGCTATACATACATTTGAAAAGCATTCTGGTTGGAATAAAACAGGGGCGTACATCACGACCCCACCATTGATCATCCGGACAAATGACGCTGACGTATGATTGATGGTAATTGATGCATTTTGACGCTGCGAAATTAGATATATGGGGATTTCCGGATTACACCGTTACGGCGAAACCAAAGAGCTACACCGGTTCATTCATTTTAAAATGAGATGGCAGTCGTTATATTCGCACCAAGATTTGATGGAGATAAAGATAAAAGCGACAATATTTGTTCCTGAGTCATGGATGTTTTCTATGTATTTAAGTATGTATTTATCTATATAAGTATGTATATCGACGTCTAAGTAGGTACCCATATAAGCTTTGCTTTTAAAGCAGTTATTTTCTAAAGTAAATACAAGACGACAAATGATAAATAACATTAACTTAATTAAATTAAAACTTAGCTTTGCTTAGTTTGGCACTAGCTCAATTTGTGTAAGATTTTTTTCCCCCAATTTTTTTTCTTTTTACATTTCTAAACTGCGACTCGCCTACGATTTTCCTGTATCTTAAACACTTCACTTTAAGCCACACTTTGCAAAGATTCCGTTGCGTTTAGCAATGATCTCCGTGTAACGCATATTTCAATATATCATTTATCAATTTACGTTAAAGGATGAAGATTGACTTCGATCATGTAATGATGAACGATAGTTTATAAATAAATATACATATTTACCGTAGGCGTATGCACCTCTGTCATAAAGCTCTGCAAATTACTAGGAAAGCTCCGTGATCAATGATGTACGGAGTGAGACACACGGACGGATAGAACGGCAGAAGGTACAGAAAATTTGACCCTGGCAATGAC
This sequence comes from Epinotia brunnichana, assembly GCA_963854355.1. Taxonomy (NCBI): domain Eukaryota; kingdom Metazoa; phylum Arthropoda; class Insecta; order Lepidoptera; family Tortricidae; genus Epinotia; species Epinotia brunnichana. The sequence goes on from OY977937.1 coordinate 48,598,938, forward strand.
AAATATAGCTGCTGCAGCTATCATTATCATTGCCAGTGTCAGTTAACTACGTATTTACAAGCTTTATATTAACTTGCACTGTTCGTAGGTATGTAACTTGTCCGTCAAAATTTGCAATCCATTTTTCAGTCACTTCCCGTTATCCAATTGAGCTTAAATTTTGCAAGCATATGTATATTGCATGACACTGCAATATTATGATGACTTGGAGCTGATCTGAAGCTGGAGCTGGAAGGTGGCCATAGGAACTCTGCAATAAAACGACACAATGCCATCGAGTTTGGGCTCGTTAGAATCGTTATCGTTAGTTATGATGGTATGCAGAAAGTACAATACAGTCGGCAATAAAAGCTTGTGATTTTTTTTACGGAAACTTATTTAAAGATACTTTTTTGTAATATGAGACAGATCAAGCAAGGTTTCTTATTTGCCGTCCTAAACCCAAAACGTAAACAGTAAACTATTTATATTTTTCAAAAATTATTGATGCAGCTGAAATTCTGCAACTTTCTTCTGGTGCTAAGGAAGGTTATTCCTATAACCAAAAAAATAATTAGGTACTTCTTAAATTTTCATCCATTCCCAATTGGAATCTTCTAGCTTGGACGTTAGTGTTGCTTTTTGAATGGACTACTTTGATGCAATAGTGGTCTAAAAACTCAAAATTTATTAACTTCAAAAGAAAGAAGGCAATAACATATGCCTAATGACGAAAATCCCATTCGGATGTCTCAAAAAATTACGAAGCTGCAACCGTTTCAATGTTGCCTGTTAGAGAGAGAAAACGCTCCGGCATCGTGACGTCACGATCGTCTATAGCGTCATAGTAAATGACAATCGTTTCATGTGAAAGTGCGTTTTGCGGAAAACTTTGGACGCTTTAAATCACTTTGTGGTTATGTAACCTCTTGCGTTGCTTTTTTCTCCATTTGACTACATTTTTAATCCCTACATTTTTTTTTTTTAAGAAAATGCAACATTATTGATTATTTTATTTAGTGTCTACACCCCTATTCGGCCAAATCAAATAATCTCAAGTATCTATACTTTTCCGCTGGTTGTACGTTTATTTGCCAATGTCTTAAGACGTTCCTCGTGACTGTGTGTATGATCTTTTATCGCGGTGTTAAAGCCATGCGTCATTCTTATGATTCCTTTCGCGTCATTTTCTAACCCGCCCGGTGATCCATCATTAGCGTCATTTATATACGAAAGGGGAAACGTGTTCCTTCGGTATTTGCTTTTGTGTTGTATTGTTTACACATACATACATATATTCACGCCTGTATTACGAAAAGGGGTAAGGAGCACATGCAATCATAAATCCAATGCCAAATGTAATATTGCAGTGATAGATTAAGGCAACGTAGGCTCGTGGTCTTCTCTCCCTCTCACTGAGCATAAGCGTGAGCGAGATGGAAGTGCGTGTTCGGAAATGCGGATATCACGTTTTTTTAATTTAAAATTGTTGTGCCTTTTAATAAATAAAAAAGTAATAGCTAAGTTCCCTCAAACATAATATTGCCGATTTCTAGAACCAATTTTAATATGTTTAGCTGTTGTGCATAGTTTGTTATGATTTTTTAAGTGTATTATTTTAGACCTATTATCGGAATTTTTTTCTTTTGAGCGAAAGTCAAAAACTCAGGATTCGAATAGCTGTTGTCCCTCGAGAAAGGCGTCAAGATTATTTATTAGCTAATTAAATTTAGGACAGCCGTATTACCTATAAACCAAACAAGCGCTACGAATTTTTAAAAATCCGTTTTCTGAGCTCACGTCGCATAAACTTGCCAATCAGGAAGCACCCTTAATCCTATACAATTAACCCTTAATAAGGACAGAGCATAATTTTTTTGGAAATTAAAATTTGAGTTCGATTTATGGGTAAGTTGGGTATCTTGATCCAGAAAAAATACGTTAAAAGTGGGGGGGGGGGGGGGTAAGTGGAAGGGGGTGATTTCTGGTGGGAAATTATTTCCCCTTGTTCGATGATCGTATTGAAAAAATCGGTCCGACCGTGAGGTAATCTATATTATTTTCTTAATTTTACGACTTTTTTATGAGTTTTCTTTGTTTCTTGTTATTTTTTAATACAATCTTTAAAATAAAACAGGGAAATTCATAAAAAAACTAACTTTTGATCATATAAATATATAAACAAAACGTAAAATTTCGTAACGTCATCTTATAATTCGAAAAGTAATTACAAAGCCTCATTTTTATATATGTTTATCACAAAATTACTAAAAAAACTAATATTATACATCAGTTTAATATTAAAACACCATTTTACAAGTCAAGCACCTGTTTCACACATAAAATTTACTTTAAAAACAAAGTTTTAACCGACGAAAATTCAATCACCCCCTATTTGCCTACCCTTAAGGCTGGTTTTTTTGTTCCAAATGTATACGGGACCAACTTCGGGGTATACCGTTTCCAATAAAAAAAGAATTATCAAAATCGAACTACTCTGTAAAAATGTATGCGTGGTCATACATAAAATATATATATATATATATTGTCGGATCTGCGCTTCGGCATTGACTGCGATTTTAACAAGGCCTTGAACGGACCGGTTGACATTAGCTGTCATATAAGGCGGGAATCACTGGAATGTCACTTCTTGTCATTCAGTCTTGAGACTTGCATTGTTTTAGCGTTGCTCTTATTGAAATATTGTTATTTTGTTGTAAATTTGTAGAAAAAGCGATTATAATTGTTACTTGTGATTTTTGTGACTTTTATTCCTAAAATCAGAAGTGAGAAACGTAATTAATTTGCCCACGACGCATTAATACCTACGGCGTGCTTAGCTAACTTGTTGTGTTTTAAGATGAAGTATTCGCTTAAAATATGTAACTCTCGGTTACAATGTGTCTAAGAGCAACGTTCAGACAATCTGATTAGATCCCATTGTCTAGCAAAGCAAGGGATCGGAATTGTTGTAATTGATCGCCGCGCACACGCCGGTGTCGTGAAAATGGCCGCCTGCTGGCTCAAATTCTGTTTGAAAGGCAAAAACAATACAACTAGCCTATTCAAACATCTACGTAACGTTAAAAAAAAAAGATGACAAATACTCTACAATCGGTGTGGTTACGTATCGGGAGTGTTATAAATAATTGGTCCCGAGGCGATCTCTAAGTGTCCACAGGTCAGCCGTCAGATGTCAAGGAAGTCATGTCACAAAGTGCAACAGGAGCTGCCTAGCAACTATACACCCAAAGCAGTCAGTGCCAGACTGTCTTCGAGTCGTCATACTCGTGTGTAGCAGTTGAGTCAACAGTTCCAGCAAGTGAATCAATCAACCTCATTTCCTGGGCTGCGGATGCTCCTGACTTGGCACAGTGACAAAGCAAGTGGTGATACCATGGCAAGTAGTCACACAGGTCAGACTCATGTTGAAAGATGAGTGCTGCCTACGGATCTATGAGGTACTGTACTAAACAAACTTTTAAATCAATACAAGTATCATGCATTGATTTGTATTTTGAGAGGCAATGTCCTGCTGTCTTATAGGATTTAGTAAAGTCCTAGTGTGGAATAGTGATCTTAGTGAGATAGCATTGCAATTTAGATGAGAACTGCAACAGTGCCTACAAAATCATATAAATGCCTAGAGTAGCCCTAGTATTTACATGCTTGTTCAGGCATCATCATGTGAGTCATTGATTTCAGTTTCAAAGCATTAAGTTTTTAAAGTGCAGTGGAAGTATTAAAATAAAATGAGCGGTTAAGTTAACAGTTAGTGACTGTATTTTTGCCACTTTCAATTTACATGAGCTTTGAGTTGTGTGAGTGACTTCAGTGGTTATTATTTTTAACACGTTTTGAGGATGATTCTTTCAATCAAATTTGTAAGTTGAATATCACTCCGATGACACAACAGCAGGAAGCTTCAGGGATGGTAGCATACAACTTCAAATGTTTCCTAACTAAATACTATGTGTTGAAAGTTTGGCATTGATTGAGGAAAATATGAAAAGAGTAGGTAAATGAAATGACAGTTATCTACTTGTGGTATGAGTAACACAAAAGTTGTGGTATGAATGAAGTCTGTGAAGCTCATTCTACTTAGATGGTAAACTTTCTGCACTGTATTCAGTTTTAAATTACAGCGAGAGACAACGGTGCATGGTTGGGTGTCAGGCTTTACTCTAGTTGTAGTAGCCTATGGACATATGTTGTAACATTATTTCTTTAGTAGGTACCTGCAAAAGTTGTCAGTAGTTCAGTGGCACATATTAAGTTGTGATTAGTACATGGAATGTTTTGATGACATATTAGTGCAACTCCATTCTAAAGTTAGGTGGCGTCATGAGTGTTGTGATGTGTTTGATGAGAAACTGACAACAACCCTAGGTATCAAGTTTGAATTTCATGGGACAAATGAGAAGTCAGTCATGTCACATATGACCGCTAGATTTTCATGTCATGTATTGCACCGGGTTTGACACATGGATGAAAGACTTCTGTCGTATACTTTTATCTAGGAGTGTTATGTGTGTACAAGCTTTCATCTAATCAATTTGCAATGTTTGTTAGCTTGTATGCATGTAGGTATGTATGTAGTTATGTATGTTGACTTGTTTGGGTCAAGTCTTGCAGGTCAAGTTTAGCCAACTTTTTGAAGTCATATTGGTTTGAAGTTGAAATTATGAAATGGTCAAACATTTGAGCTTTTCAGCTGACAATGCAATGTTATGATGCCGTCGGGCTGGTCTGATGAGGGAGACAGAGGCTACTCATAACAGCTCTTTGATTACACATAGGTAGTCACACATAGTAGAGTTAGGGCTCACAGGAATGGGCTCAGTGATTAGATGATGGATGTGCAAGGAAAGGTACAGTCGGCAAAAATAAGTTAAGGTTTTGATAAATTGATTTCACATTTGTGCTGTTCATATGAAGGTGGAGTGATGGCCTGGTAAGGGTCGCGGGCACTTTGGGGGAGGCCTTTGTCCAGCAGTGGACGTCTTTTGGCTAGTATGATGATGATGATTGTAGAAGTTGCAGATTTAACTTGTTCCAAGTTTACAGAAAGTTTAGTCGTCGGACCTATGTTTCACAAATCAATTTAAAAGGTGGTGTCAGTAATTTTTACTATTGTGCAAATGCAATGCATAGGGTTTTATTTCAAGAGGTCTTGGTGTTTAAGGACAACGAGTATTTAAAGTATTGGGAAAAGGGTTAAATGCCTACCACATACATTTATTTAACCTGGCGTTTGCTCATTGGTATATTTTTGTGTCACTCATGCATGAATGTTACTTGCATAGGCACAGTTGATTTAGAGATAACCTATGTTGTGTTATTTAATGATTGAACCATAGATAGGAGACAAGAAAGCCCTGTTGATTTTTATTATTGGTCATGAAATGTAACATGGAGAATTATCAAGTGAATTGTAAATCCTAGTCAGCCTTGAATGACGGGCTGGTTAAATAGTTCTTCTTCTTGGTCATATCCTTATGTCAGATGGACGTGACGTCTATGGGCGCCTCTTTCGGCGGTTGAATAGTTACCTGTAATGTTTAGGTACAAGAGCTACTTATATATGAAGGAGTATGAAGGGGGTGTACTACTTTAACTCTTTGAATGCGATGACGTTGTAAGTCGGTCGTACCATCAATGCTGTTGGCTAGGTAGTGCCTGGGTAGGTACTACTAGTACTGGTAAGCAAGTGAGCTACCCCATATCCAAGCAAGGTTTTGCTTTGCTCAATTGAAGCAAGGAGTGAATGTGGTTTTATTTGTAGCAAGGCTGTCAAAGGTTACTTGATCTATTTGATGGATTTTAGACGACTCTGCTAGATGTAGATCATGCAAGATTTTATTTTGACTTGATAATTTAGGTACTTGGATTTATTTGTATGCATGACAGTGGAGGAAGCGTTTGCTCAGCAGTGGGGCAGTATGGGCTAAAATGACTTAAGTAATGGGTCAGTGAAGGCCGATCGGGTCTAAACATAAGATGACAGATACAGAGTTTTTATGATGATTATGGTGGTACTCTTTGCTGTATGGGAATTGTTTTCCAAGGAGTAGCGACGTTAGTCCAGTAGATAACGACACTTAGTAATGGTGGTGTTCGTAAGAGCAATTGTATTTGGTAATTAGATTTTATTGTGTTTGCAGTGGTTGTTTACTGTAAGAAGAGGACGCGATTAACTGCGGTTGATATGCGGTTCTTATCGAGTACTGCTGGTGCTGCTACTGCGGTACGGCGAAGAGGACAGTAGTGCCTGGAGTCATGCGCTGCTTTCCTGGAGGCTATGAACTGCGGTTGATGAGCCGATCCTGCTGTCCGGTGCTGTTGATAGAATGGCGATGCCCGGAAACATGCACAACTTCCCTGGATGCTCTAGACTGTGGTTGATGAGCCAGTTCTTATATCTGAGGATGTGCAGAGGAGAGTTGTTGGAGTCATGCGCTACTTTCATTGTTGTTCATGAGAGTTGTGATTCTGTTTATCATAATCCCACTCCGTACCCTCTAGTCAGAACGAATGTTCATTTGCAGACCCTCCTAGTCTTTATTTGGCCAATTAATTTACCTCCCGTACCCTTACCTACTGTTACTTACTGACTGACCTACTCGTAGGTACATGATAAAACGAATCACAATAAGGCATTAATGATAGTAGACGTGTGTGCGGGTTGACAAGCAACCCCGCACTGCTTTTGTTAACATTTTAGTTTGAGCAGGTTGACATGCTACTGTCGACGTTTTAAGTACTTTGCTGAAGCAGGTTGACATGCTAGTGGGACGCCTTTAGCCTCTGTTAACGTCATACATGGTGCGGGTTAACAAGCGCTTCGGATGCCTTGTTAAAGACATGTATGCAGAAGGGTGATTGCGTAACTTTTCGGGCGAGCGTTGGGACGGAGCGACTGTCATTTTCCTATGTATGAGAATGACATTTGATCTAACTGTCGTGCGTGCAGGGTTACGTAGTTTGCCAGCAGGTTAACAAGTGGGTGAGATCCTTGTTAACATCGGAGGAGGAGACTTTGTGTTCTCAGCTTCCTGGGTGATGAAGGGAAACGTTTCCAATCTCAATCAGTACACATGCATGTGCAGCCAAGTAGGCAATCCTACTCTGGCTGATGAAGAGACGTCTCAGTGAAGGTTTTTGAAAACATGATGAATGATTACTGGTTTCGAATGATGAATGATTTATGTTTCGAATGATGAATGATTTCTGGTTTCGAATGATGCATGATTTCTGGTTTAGAATGATGAATGAGATGATGGTTAAGTAATGTTGGATGAGAGACATATGCACGAATGAGTTGTGTCATTGCAATAGTGATGTTGAACATTACTTTCAAGGTATGAATTGCCTGTCTGTTGAATAATAAGAATGTCAGAATGAAGATTGAAAAGGAAGGAATGTCAAACAAAGTGTGAGTATGGAGACTAAGGTCATTATGTTTCAGATGACGAGTCCTTGGTCCCTGATGCTGGTTCTCCAGAATCCAGCGAGCTAGAAACATCAGGAGCTGAGTCACGAGTATCCGACTCCGTGCAGCGGCTGCTGCGGGTGTTGGTGATGAAGAGCGGAAGATGCAGTCGAGGACGATGCACTGTCAGGAGAGGCCGTTTCGGATCTGCGCTTCGGCATTGACTGCGATTTTAACAAGGCCTTGAACGGACCGGTTGACATTAGCTGTCATATAAGGCGGGAATCACTGGAATGTCACTTCTTGTCATTCAGTCTTGAGACTTGCATTGTTTTAGCGTTGCTCTTATTGAAATATTGTTATTTTGTTGTAAATTTTTAGAAAAAGCGATTATAATTGTTACTTGTGATTTTTGTGACTTTTATTCCTAAAAATATATATATACGCATCGACTTGAGAACCTCCTCCGTTTTTTTCGTCGGTTGAAAATACGTTAAAAAGTAATGGTTGTGTACTAAACCCAAACAAATAATATCAAAGACTATTTATTATATAGAAACGGGCTTCAAAACTCGTCATTACGTTGTATATCTTACTATATATATTTATAAGAAGTTTACGGCGTGATCTTTTTAAGTTCGTGAGCGAACAAAGGGAATTATTTTCCCACTTGGACCCTCCAACTTCAAAGGACATTTAGCCGGACAAAACAATGGTTTCAGACAGTAATTTCTATGCTAAATAACAAATAATAGAGTAATTGTAGGTACGTAACTGCCATCAAAACCCGCTTACCTAATTTTTTTGATGGATCCGGACACTCATCGGCGAAAAACACTGTTGTTTACGATTTTTTCACAACTTTTGACTTTGACATTGACGTGTTTTGACAGATGAAGTCTGAGTGAAAAGTGTTGCCAGTATATTAAGTATAATACTTACTAAGAAGTGTAAAACTGTATGGTAGGTTTCATTTAAGAGTTGCCGGATACAAAATACATAAAATTTTATACCAACAGACGAAGTGGGAAATAATATCCCCTTGTACTAATAAGGGTTAAACGAGCAATATTTGTATATTATATATTTTCAATCACGTTCTCGGAAACTGATCTAACGATTTCGATGAAATTTGGAATACAGGGGTTTACGGGGGCGAGAAATCGATCTAGATAGGTCTCAATTTATGTCCGGAAAAAATCGTTTTCTCCGTATTTTCTTAGTTTTCATCCGAGCAGAGCTCGGTCACCCAGGGAAGCTTATACAGCACCGAGTCTGCACCGATATTTGGTGTTATAGCGGCAACAGAAATACATCAGTCTGTGAAAATTTCAACTGTCTAACCATCACGGTTCATGAGATACAGCCTGGCGACAGACGGACAGAGAGACAGACAGACAGACGGACGGACAGCGGGGTCTGAGTAATAGGGCCCCGATTTAACCTTTGCCTACGGAACCCTAAAATATAAACAGAAAAATAAAAACTCAGAACTCAGTGTTTGCTGCGGCACAAACCAGCTGCACTCAGCGGTGGTTTTCAGTGACAACTAGTTTATGAATTTGGTGGTTGCTTAAATTGCTAAACTTAAAACATTAAAAAAAACAATAAAACATTAGAAAAAAAATTAATTGGTGTCAAGGGGCTTGTAATTATACATCTAAACTATGGATAATTAACAAAAGCTTTATCACGAAGTTAAAAAATTGCATTTTAGGGGTTGAGAATTCTCTTTGTTTGTTAAATTATAATTTTCGCAGTTTATAATTAAACTAGAGGGAAAGAGGAAGAGAGGGAGACCAAGAAGATCTTTTACGGACCAAATCAAGGAAAAAGTAGACAGCGTGTCGTATCAAGATGTTAAGAAGAAAGATGAGAATAGAGACGAATGGAAATTGCTCCACCGACAAGAGCCTGGCTCTTAAATATATGATGATGATAATTAAAAGCTTCTTCTCTTACTTAAGAGCTAGGCTCTTCTCGGTGTAGCTCAAAGTAGGCCTTCCATCTACTCCGATCTCACGCAATCTCTTTACTTACCAATAATACGACCCAACATCAACTCTCTTTTTGAGTTGCTCCATGTAGTCTATTCTAGTTCTAGGTCTTCCTCTTCCTCGCCTCCCCTCTATTTTATAATAGGGCACCTCATACGACATGACAACTTCGTACTTAACAGTATTGAAGGAATTAAAAGCTAGCATCCCAAAAAGCATGCGCTTAATACTTTTCAATCATGTTTCAAATACATAAAAATTTACAACGTAGAGACGTTGAAAAACCCCCGACTTTTTCATTTTAAAGGTTAATATCTCTAAACTGGTTGAACCGATTTTATTAAAATGTAACTAAGAACCATCTCGATCACGTCAGCTTTCGGGCAATAAAAACCGCATTAAAATCTGTCAATTCGTTTAGACACACTGACACGTCAAACTTATAACACTCCTCTTTTTGCGTAGGGGTTAAAAAGTTTATAAAACAAATATTACATTAAATTGAGGCTGTCCGTCAGTGACTAGGCTGAGCCTGTATCTTGGCCTACTGCGAAACTTTCTACGTCGATCCAAACCTCATGACAACATACATACATCTTGACACATATATATACATTAGCAAGCAAATGCTCGTATAACCAAATGTATGTACTGATTATGGAGCTCATTAGGGGCGCTGGGCTGATTAAGCCATAGTTTCATTTAGCATTCGGTTTAATATAAGCTGTTTCCGCTTACGTAATGATCTCGTGGATTTAGAAGTAAGTAGTCCGCTGTAATGATAAGTTGTTGGGACTCAATATGAGATATTTTGCATTCTAATTTGATTTTAATATGTTTCACGGGCTCGTAAATTGGTAAAGTTATCATTATTGATTAAACTAAATTCGAATTTGGTCGCGGGAGTCCGCTGGATGCGGGTGGCGCAGGACCGGTCATTGGGGCACTCTTTGGGGGAGGCCTTTGTCCAGCAGTCGACGTCTTTCGGCTAATATGACGATGATGAAATTCGAATTTGGAATGTGCCAGATTAACCCCTATTTGGATGACTTCTTTGACTTTCTTACCGCTTATGTGCTTTTGAGCCCTTTTTCCGGTATGTGTCTTTGTCCGGTAGCTTCAAGCGGATCGCGAACTTCTTACAATCAAGTAGCCCACTCGACAAAGCCTAGTCTCAGTGAGATTGAACATCAACCTCGATTCCAAAGCCGATTGGCCGACGTTTCCGGGCGAATATTCAGCGTTTTTAAGGCGTTTTCTTTTCGTCATTGTCGTCTCCAGGAAATACAATTAAAAGAGACGAATATCAGAGTCCACTTTTGATGAAGACGTGAGCCAATACCGGTGCTGAGTCTTTCTTGATTTAAGTTTCCGCGATATGTTTTACCTCTGCTGAAATAATCTTGAGCCGACAATGACTTTAGAACCAAGCGGTTCAAACCCTCGGAGATTGGCCCTTCCCCAGAACCTAGTCAGTTTATCATTCTTTTCTAGATCCTCATCTATCTACAGGTAGAAAATGGTACAGTTACTTAACTATTGACAGACATCGTGTAGCCTAAACCGCTGAATATAGAAGCATGAAATGTAGAACACGTAATCTTCAAGAGGTGCACTAAGACCCCTTAACAACCCCTTAGAAGGTTAAATTAGGAATGAACATTGTACGTAAATCTATTATTCTTAAGAGTCCATCTTTCAATGATTTGGCATTTCGGTTTGAAACAAAAGTTATTCTGCTGGTTGGTGTGCTGCCCCGGATTGAGCTTCTCCGAATAAAGCAAGATGATGCTCTGTGCCCTGCCTCTCTAACGCAAAGGACTCATCACCTTGTAATAAAAGATTTATCTTCGCAAACCAAATGCACTCGAAAACAGATTTTATCGAAACAATATTGACCTATTCACCTACATTTGACAAACCGCTAAATTGACCGGATGCTGCAAATTCAACCCCAGAATAATTATATCTCGGTAAGTGAGGGTACGTGATGATACGGACGTGCCAAGAAGATCGGGAGGGTTGGGGCGGGCGAGTGCACTGGCACGAGAACTTAACCGGTTTAGTGTTCAGCCTGAGCGGCTACCGCACAGCCACTCCATTCGTTTATTTATCTCTATTGCATTTGCACATTTGAGCAACGAAGTCACACACATGAACGACTTAGTGTACGGTCTGATTGCCCGCGCCGCAGTGAACGGGGCGTGCAGTGTCCATATAAAACAAATGCATTTTATATGGTCGCTCCATGCTGCACTCGTAACTGAGCTTGCACTCAAGCCGTACATTTAGGCTTCGTTCACACGGCATTGTCCTGCACGTTTTTTTGCAGTATACATCTTAACGTATACATAGTGGCACATACAAAATGTTGTTTATACGTTTAAACGAATACTCACCGGACTTGTCAAGCAAACGGAACACGTGCAGAAAACGTGCAGGACCCAGCCTTACCATTGCGTTTCGCTGTTGCCGCTCTGAATTCCAAATGTAAGCGCAGCGAGCAGCGGGGTGGCAAGCGTTTATTATGTGTTTAACATGCACGCCGCACGCCCCATCCTGTTGCACGCCCACCTTAAGTATACTCATACTCAGGTCTTACGTAAAGCCAATTGATTATTTTGGTTTTTATTAAAAAAAAACAGTTTATTGCAGACAATAGTCCATAGTACACAGTAAAAAAGTAACAATAATAATAATTAAAATAAAACTTTATAAAACTTAATTGGATTTGTTCTTGTCTTGGCCCATAAGGGCGTCCTTCTTTAGACATAGGTATTTGATTAAGTACGTTTATCTAGTTTGCTTAATGCCAACACTTCTTTTTTATACCTTCGTTAAAATCGAACATACCTATGTAAACCTATAAATGTTAAAACATAAACTTTCTATTTTAAGGGGTTAATGGTACTCTTAACACACACACACAAACCACATTGCTGAATAAGTCTCATTCATATAGGTGTAAGTACAATCAACTACTGTAGTGAAGCAATGTATCATAAGTTTTTGTTACGCCTCAGCGCCCTGACAGTGACATTTAAAGTGAGATATTTCAAAAAAATATCGGTGTATTTTCATACTAAACTATCAAAGTCCCTCCCAAGACTATAAATCTTTAATACCCTACTGAGCGTGACGACATTTTAGGTTTAGCTCACCCTCAGGTATACATTTAACTAAACAACAATAGTTTAGTACCTATAAACTAAACACTAACTCGCTCACAAGTCAAACGCTCCTTTGTTTAAGTAATTAGTGTCACAGCTATTTTCAATTCAACTATTAATAACCGTGAACAGTTGTTTCTCGAAGCGGTCCTCATTCCCTCACAATGATAGTTGTCATGTCTACAAACTTGTTCCGGTGGTATGCGAACTTTAACGTCGTATGGTTTAACTATTTTAGTTCAAAGTTGTGTTGAAGCAACAACGGTAACATTGGGATGTATGGTGATGTGGCGTTTACAATTTATCATCATATCAGCCGAAAGACGTCCACTGCTGGACATAGGCCTCCCCCAAAGAGTTCCAAAGTGACCGGTCCTGCGCCACCCGCATCCCGCGACCTTTACCAGCTCATCAGTCCACCTTGTGGGAGGCCTACCAACGCCGCGCCTTCCGGTACGTGGTCGCCACTCGAGAACTTTTCCGCCCCAACGGCCATCAGTTCTACGTGCAATGTGCCCCGCCGACTGCCACTTAAGTTTAGCGATTCGGAGGGCTATATCGGTTACCTTGGTTATGACTTATGGCACTGAAACGTGGTCACTTTCAATGCGCCTGACAAGAAAGCTCAAAGTCACCCTAAAGGCAATGGAGAGGGCTATGTAGGGAGTTTCTCTGCGTGATCGCATCTGAAATGAGGCTATCCGCAGCAGAACCAAGGTACCCGATATAGCCCTCCGAATCGCCTTTACAATTAAACTATTCTAATTTAAATCTAATGAGGAGCGGGACGCTTCCTCAAGGATATTTTTTCGTTCAATATTGTGTTGTTATTATAACGCTTTATTTTCAGAACTTTAAAAATTTAATTTACAAATAGTTACATCCAGCTAAAACAAATAAAATTAAAATCAAAAACCATTCAAATTACAATTTCAAAAACATTAAATGAAAAATGTAAGGGTCAGTAAGTGAGATCCTACCTATGCATTTTATCCCAATGTTGTAGAAAGGGTCCTTCTACGCGCGCTGCCACCGTCTGTAGTAGGGTGTTTGGGCTGCCGCGCACGCGCCTCTACAAGGACCCGTTGTGGTTATGTGTAGCGTAAAGAAAATATGTTTTTAAAACCAAAAATAATAGACTGAGTACAGGAACGGTTGTTAATCCACTGATTCGGTTTAAATTCTGATTAGTCTAAATCATTAATTTAAGTAATTTAGTTGATCATCATGATCAGTACCTGGGCAACCGAGCTCTGCTCGTGTAATACGAACGAAAACGATTTTTCGCAGACGTGAGACCTAGCTAGATCGCTTTTTCTCCCCCATAAACCCATATGCTGCAAATTTCATCGAAATTGTTAGAGCCGTTTTCGAGAACGTGATACAAATATATATACAAATATTGCTCGTTTCATAGTATAATATATATCCAGCCGAAAGACGTCCACTGCTAGACATAGATAAGCCTCCGATAATTTAGTTCAGTAACTAATAATAACTTAAATTGTCAATTTGGCCAAGCAAGAATAGAGTTTATTCCAAGATTAGGGCCCGGCCACGTGTCTGCTGTGCGGCGCCGCCGCCGCGAAACGGTGCGGCGCGGCGCCGCAGAGACCCGCGTTTACTACCGAAAAATGCGAGCTTTGCGGTGCCGCATCGCGGACACTTGGCCGGGCCCTTAAGTCATGCAGTGATGCCGTTTAAGCTTAGATTCATTATAATATTGCATTCGGTTTTCTCAAATATTACTCATTGAATAAAACGATATAAACGGATTTTGTCGCGTTTATTGTGTATTAAATACCTGCCAACGGTTCTTCTCCGTTTGACTACGAGTGCTGAAAAGGGCTCTAAACGTACGAACGTGTTTAATACACGATAAAATCTGGTCAAATTATTTTATTCACTCAGACTAATTCCCATTCTGTTTGATCGAATTTGGCCTTCGTTCTAGAACAAGTTCTAGAACCAAGGTCAGTGATAGCCAGTAGTAATTAGTTCTCAGTTGTCAAGTCAACTCGCTCCAGTAGCTCGCTGCGTTAGAACGGCGCCCAATCTCAGCCATTGGCGTCACGTGCGGCTGCAGATTTTTCGCCGATGCGGAGTTATTGATAATTTCCCCTGACCGCCGCGTGTGATAAGCTCCATATGAAGGTTTATGCTACGTTAGATACTCTGTATTTTGCATTAGGAGTCAGTTGCGAATATATTTTTACGGAAAAGGTAAGGGAGATTTGAAATAATCTCAATTTGTTGGAATATTTTATTTTATTATGTATGTTCCCCGAATAGTCGAAGATGCCTGGACCAATTTGGAAAAATATTTTTTGTGTGAAAGGGTATCCTTCCCTGATCCCATGGTCATCAGGTCAGGGTCTGATGTCTCTTCAAATAAGGCAAAGTACTGAATTGAAGTCGGTTAAAATTGTTTTTGAAGTAAATTATGGAATTTTAGGTACCGGTGGAAAGACATCGTTGATTCAGACCTTCGTGATCTTCAAGCCTAGATTTGACGAGAAATGACGTAACCGTGTAGACTTGGGCAAGGGTCTACAGGGGGTCTACGGTCTCCCCCGCATGTCGTTAACGACTTAAGGGGGACAACGGAGTCGCCAGTGGTGTTTGGGCGGGGGCCACAGCACTTGGCCATATACCTCAGAGAAGGCGACAAGAATGCCCTGAACAAGCCCCAGGGGCAAAGCGCAAGGAGAAGTCTAGTGCGTTCAACCTGAGATCCTAGAGTCCTCCGAATTAGTTACTTAGCGCAGATGGCGGCAGACGTGGAGTTTTTAGTGGGTAGAAATACCACATAACCTAGACTTCCCCCAAGAGCCGGCTGATTTCTCCACGGAACAAAACACAAAAAAGATCTGGCGAGAAATAGTGAGAAATGATGCAAGATCAGGACAAGTGGCCAAACTTGTGTCAGAGGCTAAAGCTCGCTTTGGGTCGGTGGGCCATAGACGTTAGCGTTAGTCACCAGGTCAACGAGCCTATCTGAGACGTAGGTTTCGCATCCTTTTTTTATTTTACTCTGTTTCGTTTTATTTACGTAAATAAGCAGCTGCTACACGGAAATATTAATAGCCTTAATTCATAAATACAATATGTGTGACCAACACCGTTCACCACAGTATATAACTTTTTTCATATCATCATCGTTCGGAGTAAATAAAATAATAAATAAAATAAATAAATATTACGGGACAATCTTACACAAATCAACCTAGGCCCACGTTAAGCTCAATAAGGCTTGTGTTGTGGGTACTAGGCGATGATATATATAATAGATACATACATATAGATACTTATATACATATATAACATCCATAACTCAGGAACAAATATTCGTGATAAACACACAAATAAAAGCCCTGACCGGGATTCGAACCCGGGACCTCCAGCTTCGTAGGCAGAGTCACTACCCACTGGGCTACGGAGGCCGTTAAAGTGTTGTGTTGTGTGTGTTGGAGTAAGTTGAAGTGTTGTGATTCCGGGGATAAAAACTAACAAAATAGAAAAAGAAAAAATAATACCCGGACCCATTAAGAGAGGGAATTAATAATGTTAATAGCGAGAACATCAATAGCTTCGCTGATTTATACTAAGTAAACAATATCGATTATTTTATTTATATTCTATTTATTACTTGTTTTTCAATGTAAAGCATAAACCGATGCTGGAAGGATTAACATCGGTTTATAGTATAAACTTTATACTTTATATTGACGACAGTACAGCCTAGTGAGTAGTGGCCCTGCCCACAAAGGTTCCTGGGTTTGAATTTGGGTACCTACGGACACGTAATTGTGAATATTTGTTTGTGCATACCTATTAGATGTTTTCTATGTATTTAAATATTTATATATATGCAGTATATCGTCGTCTAGTCTGCCGTGCAGAACCTAAAGTGCAGTATCAGGCTAATTTGGGATTTTTTGTTTTTTGATGATCTGTGATCAGTATTTCAAGATGCACATGTGTATCTAATCGCTATTTCATTTGGATAACTGGAACATGTAAAAAAAATCTCCTAAAGTACAGTAATGGACTAGCGTAGAACACAAAATACTACTTAAACCGCAGTTAAAACGTCTACGGCTACGAATATTGGACCATTACCAACTAAAACGCAGTAGAATCGTAATTTATCAGATGTTTTAGCCTGTATGAACTCAACAAGTTATTCGTGAAAAACTAACTAAACTGCAGTATCAAAGTTTTGTTCCAAATTCTTCGTACTGTGTTTCGAATATCTTTGATTTTTAGACATAATTACTAACTAAAACGCAGTGAAAAGTATGTTACCTTACTTTAGTCGGTACCCTCCCTATTTAAATATTACTCTTATTGCCATCTAAAGTGCAGTAGCAAGCCGAGGTACTGCACTTAAGATGGTATTTTCAATGCATTTGTTTTTTGTCACTGTACTCGTGGACAGACAGTGTGTTTTTACAGCCTAAACCACAGTGTCTGGAGCTTAACTACTGCGTTTTAAATGGCATTTTGCTCGATTTTTTGTGCTGTTACTGTATTTAAAATAGGTTTTTGTAAAAAAATTACTGGGGCCTGTTTGCCAATTGATCAAATTATTTAATCGTCATCGAACCTACATTTGCTCAGTAAAAGTCGAGTCAATCACACCATATTAAGTGGCCGAAAATTGTCCAGCAAGATTGGAATATACTTGTTTGGTATTTATTTTTGGAGATAGTAAATGAATCACATACCTATTTGAAATCGTAAGTAATCAATGTTTATTAAACATAATTATGTATGGCAGTAATAAAAAAGACTACCTACTACTTCACTATAAAACATTATTCAGTCTTATATAGCTAAATGGCACTTTTATCTTATTGTAACGGACAAACAAGACACGTTTTTAAACTGTCACTAATGAGATCGTAATTACGAATAAAATGGACGGCACACATATATTACCATTCAATAGGCTATTTGTAACAATACAACCTTCAACAATATACAAAATTTACTGCAAATAGAGCTTTTCCCAGTTAAAACAATGTGACTTCTAAACATAATGTCATTAGAATACTTGGGTAACCTCAGGGAATAAAGATATATACCTTATAAAACAACTTAAAATTTTAGCTGGGATAATTTTATTAATTAATAATATGTATTAGCGAGGTACAAGAATCAAATTCTTATTGGAAAACTTACTTCTAAGCTGTTTTCTTAAAATAATTCACCAAAAAAACTTGACTGTGTCAGTTCAGGCAAATAAGATAAACAAAAATTATTTAATTTAAACATTGCGATCATTATTATTAGGGCATACCCCACGTAATGCGTTATCAGGTGCAGATGAGACAGGTAAATGCCACCAAAACACGAGCCGATTTTTGGGCATCAGTGAACCCTGCAGTTTCTTAAGACGGCATTGCTTCCTTACGGAACTGGAGCCAAGTTTAACTGGAGCATTTGAGATTATCACTATTTATTATGTAGGCTGGTCGTCTTAAACATGAAAATCACTAAATATAGGTCAGAAAAACTGCACCTCTTGATCTTTTGCTAGTTACTTAAGGAAGCAAAACCTTGATGCTCAAAAACTGGCTTGTGTTTTGTAGGCAATTACCTGTCTCATCTGCACCAGCAGGTCGACCACGTAACACATTGTACGCACGTCAGGTAGATCTAAATGTCATACTTTATATGGAAAAATGACAGTTCGATTGTACTAACGCGCGTTTGGAACGTTACGTGATTACCCCTCTGACAACGGCAGTACGTGAAGTATTTTCTAATATTAATGATCACCATATTTAAATTTAAATACCTGTTTTTAGTTTTTAGGGTTCCGTAGCCAAATGGCAAAAAACGGAACCCTTATAGATTCGTCATGTCCGTCTGTCGGTCCGTCCGTATGTCACAGCCACTTTTTTTAAGTCAAGCCAAATTTGGTAAGTAGATGTATTCTGTAAACCGCATTTAGATTTTCACTCAAAAATCGAAAAAAAAACATTAAGTTTTAGGGGTCTCCATACTCAGAACTGAAACTCAAAAAAAAATTTTCATCAAACCCATACGTGTGGGGTATCTATGGATAGGTCTTTAAAAATGATATTGAGGTTTTTCACATCATTTTTTTCTAAACTGAAGAGTTTGCGCGAGAGACACTTCCAAAGTGGTAAAATGTGTGTCCCTCCCCCCCCGTAACTTCTACAATAAGAGAATGATAAAACTAAAAAAAAATATATGATGTAAACTTCCACCGAAAATTGGTTTGGACGAGATCTAGTAAGTAGTTGTTTTTTAATACGTCATTAATCGTAAACCGCAATTTATTTCACGGAACCCTTCATGTGCAGTATGTGCACGGGCAACAGCTAGTATTGTCTAAGCCTAGTATTTTACTAATGATTGTCCGGACAAAGGGGTTTTTTTTACTTTTATTAATAGCAACTTGTAGATATGATAGCTAACCAAAAATAGTAGGTATGTCCATGAGAACTATTTATTTTTAACCGAGCGTTTATTGTATTGTACAGTCGAGGAAGTTGAATTTATAGCACTTTTGATCCTTAACGTCATTTAAATAGAGTCGACATGTGCCAAACCTTAATTTTTCTCGACCGTACATGCCATTATGGTTCTAATTGTTAAAAGAATTATGAAAATGGCGCCAACTTTCGGATGCATTTGTTTTGAGCCTTAAAAGGATTTAGGTGATGATAACATTTACCAATTCATAGTTCCTAAACTATAATTACTAATAACCAGTGATGGGCAAAATGTAATCGACTAACGATTAACGATTAAGATTAACCTACTTAATCGCGACTAACGATTAAAAATGACGATTGATCAATCCTAGTCGTAAGAGTTTCGACTACTTTAGTCATGATTAAATTAATCGTCGATTAAATACGAGTGACTCGATTGATTAAGATTAATTTTTTCAAGATTGATATCAGGAATAAATAAGTATTTTTGTAAGTGTAGGTTACGGTTACGTTGACAGATTGCTACATATTAAGGAATGTGTAAACACCTAGGGCTGACTGGAAGCATATTACGTTCGTAGTTATCGCTTAATAAATAATATGCCAAAGCATTCGTCAGATTTTTGACAAGTGGTGTTAAAGGGGACGTATGCTTTCTTTATCTTGTAATTTACATCGATTTAATACAGCATACCTACTAGAATGATTTCCAAGTGTACAATAATTGACTAGACATTTTGAATTTTTGTAACGTGCTGTGGTCCTATGTGTGGCGCACTTGGCCGCTTTTTCTTGTTTGCCTGAACTGACACAGTTAAGTTTTCCAAGCCTTGACCAATTTTTAATTCGTTTTATATTTAAAAGTTTTGGTGAAATATTTTACATAACAGTTTAGAAGTAAGTTATTATAAACAAATATTATTCGTATACCTCATTACTATAATAAATTAATATAGCTAATCCCAGCTAAAATTTTACTTTGTTTTATAAGGGTATACACAGTATAATAAAGATATATCTTTATTCCCAGGGGTTACCAAAGTATTCTAATGTAATTATGTTTAGAAGTCACATTGTTCTAACTGGAAAAAGCTCTAGTGTAGTAATTTTTGTATATTGTTGATTTTTTTATTGTTACTAATAGCCTAATGAATGGTTATATATGTGTGCCATCCATTTTATTAGTAATTGCGATCTTATTAGTTATAGTTTAATATCTGACAAAGTAACTGAACGGACAATAACAATAAGATTAAAGTGCTATTTTAACAGTACATAAGAATAAATAGTAGCATTATACTGAAGTAGTCGTCTTTTTTTATTAGTAGGGATACATCATTATGTGTAATAAACATTGTTTGCTTACAATTTCACGAAATATGTGTTTTATTTAGGATCTCTAATAATAAATCCCAAATAAGTTTATTTAAATCTTGCTAGTCGTTTTTCTCCCACTTAAAGAAGCCTGATTGACTTGCCATTTACTGAGCATATGTAGTTTTGAAGACAATGAAATATTAAATAATTTTATTGGCAAAAAGGCTTCAGTCATACTTTTTTTTTACAAAAACCTGTTTTAAATGCAGTAACGGATGCTCGTAGCACTAAAAATCAAGCAAAATACCGTTTAAAACGCAGTAGTATAGCTCCGCGTACTGTGGTTTAAACGGTAATTCATCACTTGACTGTGTAAGTGAATGCAAAACATGGACAGTAACCCGACTTTTTACTGTGTTTTAAGCGGTATTTCTTTTGTTTTTGCCTGTCTCAAAGAGTGCAGTACGAGCTTGAAATTTTGAAAAAGCCTTATAATTAATTTCAGTGTACACTGAAACCATTGTTTTTACGTCATCGTATTCTATGTGTTGAGCGCTTTCCATGACAATAAATTATAAGTAAATACCGCTTGAACGAACGGAAATAAACTACTTTTAAAGTGTTTTTTGCGTTTATCTCGAAATGGACTTTTTCGAGTTACTGCACTTTAGGTTCTGCACGGCAGTAGTACCCATAACACAAGCCTTAAAGAAGTTTCTAATGCCTAGTCTAATACTCCAGCCAAAATACGGTTTCGATAAACATTATATTTTATAATACCAGTGGTTTTTCATAATTTCATTTTGAAAATGTTATTCTAAGATGCTTTATTCAAAAATCCAACAAACTTTCCACCCGGAAATAATTATATAGATTTAAATTAAGCATTCATAGTCTTTTTCTGTTTCATTAATATTGAATATTTTAGAGCAAATGTAAATACCAAAATAAAGATTAAAACATTTACCTATTAATATTTGTTCCGAGTCTTCAGGAGCTAATTAAGTTTTTTTTAATGTCTGATATTTTGTTAGATTTTGCCTCTTGGTAACGATTTAAAAATCTGCTATTGTAAATTATTTTCAAATTTGTAATTTTTTCCATACAAGCTGTCAGTTAATTGCCTGGACTATAAAGGTATTTTTAAAGTATTCATAAAACCATCTGTCTTTCATATTCACGTGTCGTCATCTGACATCCATTGACGTCAGATTTATCAGATTAGCGCCGTTATGTGACGTACTTTCGCTGTTCCGTACCCTTATAATTCATGCAAATCAAGATTGATAGGGTACTGTTTTATTTTTGGAAAAGTTATTGGATGAAGTCATGTTGATGTTCTAATTTTGGTAAAATAAACGGTTTATGATTTATGATAGTGTTTGAGCTTGGCTTAGACTGGGCCCAGACTAGGGATTGGTTAATTGGATAGATAAAATAGACCTACACTTTGGCGGCGGCGTTAATGTTGAGTTGTATGGAGGCGGACTCAATTCAAGTTCATTCATGAAATTCCCGGGATTTATAGATAAGTAAACTACTTAAAAAAAACTTATTAGTAAAAAAGCTGCTACTTACTTAATTAGTAGCAAAAAAGGCGTATTTAGGTAGATATAAGTATACGTAATGAATTATTTGAA
Source organism: Epinotia brunnichana (assembly GCA_963854355.1). Classification (NCBI taxonomy): domain Eukaryota; kingdom Metazoa; phylum Arthropoda; class Insecta; order Lepidoptera; family Tortricidae; genus Epinotia; species Epinotia brunnichana. Next base: position 48,620,946 of record OY977937.1, read on the forward strand.
GTTATTTTATTCAAGTAACGAAGCATTAGTAGTAAATAAAGTGTAGAGTTTACCCTAAATAAAAAATAGGTAATGATACGAACTAGCAAGTATTTCTGTTAAATTGATACGAATTTTTTAAGAAGCCAATTCCATGCTTGCTGAGCATTTTCCGGGAAAATACCAACTTTAGGCTTTACCTCTAATCTATCTGATTATCTGATCCCTGGTCCAGCCGCAACGACAAAAGTCTTTGCACACCGAGCTGCGCAACACATCATGGGGCAATTTTTACATTTTATATACTTAAGTTAGTGTTTGTTAGTAGAGTAAACCAGTTTAAATAAGACCTCGGACAGTGCATACTTATTTATATAAATTGTTATAATAATATTAAGCTTATATATATTTACTTCCGAGGTTGTGGCAGACCGAAAAAGAGATGGTAGGACGACCTTGATACGTTTTGTTCGGATTGGCGAACACTATAGCATACTTTAAACTCTCGCGCTTTGTACCCGTGTCGGAATGTCAGAAATAAAGATAAATAAATATCGCGTTAGACCCGGATTAAACAGTATTTAAATACTATAGCATAGGTCGGATACGAGTGGCGGATAAAAGGGGAGGTCTTTGCACCACAGTGGGACACAATATAGGACAATAATATTTAAAAAAAATACTCGGCACGAAGTATGTACAATAGGGAACTTGCATCATAATATTTTATTACGAAAAACAAAAGTATAATCCAGCATTAAAACAACTGTAGCATTAAAACTTTGTTATGATTTATTTTTCTGATGTTATATGCATTTGTAATCTGCGCGCGCCGGCACCCCCCGAAAACGCTCTATACTAAGATAAGATAAGATTCATTTATTGTCCAAAACTGTGTAAAAATAGATCACACCTTAAATAAAAAGTCCAACAGTTTGCCCATTTCGGGCGTACAATATTAAATTATCTTTCTTAATTAACTATCAATCTTAATATGTAAAATATTCATTAAAATTATACTAAACGGGCTTATGCTATGACGTCACAGCATAGCCTTTACTATGGAGTAAGTCATTAATTTGCGATTATCTCCACAAAATTTACGTTTAAGTCTATACTTGTTGTACAAAATATCATTTCTAATTTAATATTATATGTAACTGTTACGTTATTTTATCGAAAAAATAAAAAATAAATTTTCGTCATTTTAACGTAAGGTAAAACTAATAAAATCGTTTTTTTTTTCATTTTTTTTCTTTTGTATGATATCTCTACGTATATCCGCATCGATTGAGTGCAATTTATTCGAAATTGAAGTCCCATGCAAGTTCCCCATTTAGAGACAAGTTTCGAAGAGTTACGATAAAGCGGAATGGAAAGAGACAAGAGCAGAAGACCTTTTGAAGACCTTTATTTGTCAACACAAAGCAATGAATCATCATCATCATCATCATCATATCAGCCGAAAGACGTCCACTGCTGGACATGGGCCTCCCCCAAAGAGTGCCACAATGGCCGGTCCTGCGCCACCCGCATCCAGCGGACTCCCGCGACCTTTACCAGATCATCAGTCCACCTACCCACGCCGCGCCTTCCGGTACGTGGTCGCCACTCGAGAACCTTTCCACCCCAACGGCCATCGGTTCTACGTGCAATGTGCTCCGCCCACTGCAACTTAAGTTTAGCGATTCGGAGGGCTATATCGGTTATCTTGGTTCTGCTGCGGATAGCCTCATTTATGATGCGATGAATAAATGAAATGAAATGAAGCTTATACCAGGTATAGGCGTCGAGGCGGACACAGGTTGTGAATTGTACAGTCGGATTAATTTTATATTTCACAGGAATTCTGTTTGGACTATTGTTTGCTTGAAGTTGGGATAGTCGGGGTTTACTTTCATGTTTATGCATTGGTGAGAAACTGTTTTGAAACAAAAGGGAGTTTTAAAGTCTTATTTTTGTTTTGTTGTAAACGAGGTATTCCATGAGCTGTGGAAGAGAAATATTGGTAAAAAGAGACGAAAAAGACGATAAAAAAATGGAAAGACGCGAAAAAAAAGAGTGTTTTTATACTAGCAGCCGTGCTTCACCCGTTTATTGCATACATAGAATCCAGGTAGAACCGATGGACAAAGTAGGGGAGACTGGAGTCAATAGGAACACGGGTCATTTGAAACAAGCTTAATAACTCCTAGACTACTTGAGATATCGGCGGGGTCTCGAGGAAGAAAATTATCGGCTTTAGTGTCGGTACTTGTCTAACAAAAAGTTTTCCGGCATCGAGCCCGTTTGATTTTTTTACAAGAATATATTGCTTTTTCACCACGTGGAGTAAGAATTTTTGGGGATATTATTTTTGAATTTTTTACAAGAATATATTGCTTTTTCACCACGTGGAGTAAGAATTTTTGGGGATATTATTTTGTTTATAAATCAAAAACAAATCGCTTTTTAAATATTACGTAAACCACTATAAGTATTCTAGTCGATTTTATTATCTTACTCGTAACCAGAGGCTTCTGATATTTTTCTACATAATTTAATATTTACGAAGAGGTATAAATAAAAATAAATATAAATATTATGGGACAATCTTACACAAATCAACCTAGGCCCACGGTAAGCTCAATAAGGCTTGTGTTGTGGGTACTAGGCGATGATATATATAATAGATTAATACATATAGATACTTATATACATATATGACATCCATAACTCAGGAACAAATATTCGTGATAAACACACGAATAAATGCCCTGGCCGGGATTCGAACCCGGGACCTCCAGCTTCGTAGGCAGAGTCACTATCCACTGGGCTACGGAGGCCGTTGTATGCCGTTGGTATACAGGGCAGTTGAAACAAAAAAATCGGGGGCAGTAGAAACAATACTAATTGCCTGTGCATTTTTTTTGTTCATAATAATTTCAACAATATTTTCGATAATATGTACGAAAATACCACAAAAGAACATAAAACTGAAATAATACGAGTAGAAAATGGGAGAAATCGACAAAACAAAAAATGATCATTATTGTAAGTAGGTCTTGTTACCAAAATAAGACCTAAATTATGTGTATGTTAAAGTCAATTGGGACTACATTATGTTATACGTTCGTAAGTACGATATCAGGTAATATCTTTAGCAGGACACCAATTACATATGTAAGTGCTTATAATAATTGAATAAATATTTTAATCATAGTTGTTTCAACTAACCCCAACCATAGTTTCATCCGATCCAGGCTCAGGGTCATTTGAAACGTTTTCCGATGTTTTGTAAAACGCTTAATATTACATAAATAAACCACAATGAGGTCAATTAACCATTGTTGGTACATAGCCAAATATCCTGGCTAGGGCTGAAAACATCTACCATTTACCGAACAGATTCTATTAAAAATGAGGTAAAGGTCAAATTGGTTCCAGTTGACCCCAGTCTCCCTAGCTAAATTTATCCTGAAGGTCCATTCTTTAAACTCGTGAAACATTTTCTGTAATCGGATAAGTACCTAGTTCCGGAGAGTACCCCGTACATGCAAAATCACGTAAATTTTATTTTCTAAACATAATCAGGAATACTGTCAAAATTATTTGGATTATTGACTCCCCCCCCCTTCTCCCCCCTAAACCCACAACTCATCACAAACTGTGCAAGTTAGAGTAAACGCTGAAAATAACAGCCCAAACAAGCGAGAAAGTACAATACTGCTACTATAGTCATAATATTATGACGTTCAATTCCGTCACATTCAGCGAAATAGTTTCAAAGTAATGACCATTAACAGCAGCTATAAGCAGGGCTGTCCATCAAAGGGCGAAATACAATGAACATCGGCAATAAAACGCGGCACGCAATAGAGACCCGCGGGCCAATTTCACCAAATCGACACCCCTGGTCTCTGGAGGGCTTCGCGCCATATGTAACCATTTGGTAAATTAGGTTATTTGTGTTGGGATTGTGTTTTGGATATTTAGGTTGCTGTGATAATGTGTGAACATGATATTTTTTTGAAAATAAATAATAATAATAAGAATTAAGGGACAATGATACACAAATTGAATTAGCCCAATAGAGTAAGCTTTTATACGTTTTGAAGGGAAACCAGAGTGGGGCCGAAAGGTTCTCGAGTGGCGACCACGTACCGGAAGGCACGGCGTGGGTAGCCCCCCCCCCCACAAGGTGAACTGATGACTTGGTAAAGGTCGCGGGAGTCCGCTGGATACGGGTGGCGCAGGACCGGCCATTGTGGCACTCTTTGGGGGAGGCGTATGTCCAGCAGTGGTTTCGGCTGATATGATGAATAGTAAGCTCTACAAGCTACGTAAGTAAGTATGGGTATACCCTTTTTTTACCGACAAACGTTTCATCGAATGAATGTTTCGCCGATTTTTTTTTCAACGAAATCATTAATTTTTTAACAGTAAACTTTTTGTGATAGTTATAAAACAAACCTAACCTAATGGATTCTACAGAATTACCTTTTTTAGCTGTACCTAAATAAGTTAACGGTTTCTGAGTAACAAAAATTCGATGAAATGAAAATTCGGCGAAATAATGCATTCGGTGAAACGTTTGTCGGTGAAATAAGGGGATCCCGTAAGTAGGTACAGTCAAGGTCACCAATATGTATATACCCAAAGTTGCAACAACCTTACTTCCGTAGTAATAAGGTCTGTATACATATTTCTGTAAGTTTGTGGTGTATACATATTGGTGACCTTGACGATACCTACGTGTATGGCTCTTGTGCTATGAGTACTACTTAGACGACGACGTATTTCATAGATCATCATCCTAGCGTTTTTCCCGGTTGTATCCCAAAGGACCCCGGGGTCCACTATGGCACCTAATCCTACGATTTGGCGTAGGCACTAGTTTTACGAAATCGACTGCCATCACCTTCCAACCCAGAGGGAAAACTAGACCTTGTTGGATTAGACCGGTTTACTCACGATGTTTAACTAATAAATATAAATACTTCAAACATACACAAAACATCGATGATTCGGAAACAAATATGCGTGCTCATCCCACAAATAAATGGCCCTATCGAAATTCGAACCCGGCACCATGGGATTGGTAGGCAGGCTCACTACCAACTAGGCCGATTATTGCTGCTACTATCACCATTATTTAAGCCTTAAAATAACGGTGATAGAGTTGATTATGTCATGTTACAGAATTGTCATTAATCTTATAAGCGATGGTATAAAACTACAGACCGTTCAATTCATTTTGCGCGCGGAGGCAAACAAATATGTGCGTATGCTTGTAGCTTTACAGTTATGATTTGTATTAGGCAGCCATTGTTACAGCGGCAGTTACACGCGCACACAACGCGTCAACGCCACGCGTGGTCGTACCGTAGGTTTTCCCTAGACTATCCGCAGGCAAATCTCCAACCACGTAATTCGACCGCTTTATCGGGTTCGTCCTACTAAAGCATCAGACAGGGATAAAAAAAAACGCATTTACACATCCAGTACAGCTGCGCGCAAAGCTGGGTTTGAACTATCTGTAGTGCACCACTGAAACGTAAAGTAATAACGACCACATAATAATCTTCATGACGCTAACACAGTTGCGTCGTACCTAGTTGTTAAGTCGTGTGACTTAACAACTCGGTACGACGCAGACGTGAGCCAGCACTGCGAACCATCTAATCTGAGTACCTAGCATAAAAAATATCTCCAACAAAAACAAGCTCAACTTCAAGATCACGTATCCACGATGTGTCGCCATATAAGTATCTGCTCTCCTCACGAAACCTTCATAAATCTTAAATAAAATATTCCCACAAAACATTACGTTATTCCAAATACACCAGCGTCAATAAAGAAAACCATTCCATTTAAAAAGCAAAAATGATTCAGTCTCGAATAAACTGCTCCCTAAACCCGTTTACAGCTAGCCAGTAATATGATGAGATACGCCGCGATTCCCTGGACATAGCAATATCCGTTGCGCGTCGTAAATACCAACCCACATAAATATTAGATTGACAGCGAGCAATCTACTGCGAACATTATGTTGTTATTCGTTAAATTGTAATTGCGGGCCGAATGTGGTCGCGGGAATGACATTTGGTAAGATTGTAATGAAAATTATGGTACGTATAAGGTGTGTTTCAGTTCAAATTAAATGGTTTTGAAAATGTAGCTTTTTTCTTTCAAACGATATCTTACAAAAGGATGTTTAGGTATTTCTTTGCACATAAGTACTTAGCCAATGTACGAGACGTTTTCGGCTAGGTGAAAATAAATACAGGATATAGGACGATTTTTTTGATGAAGTTTCGTTTAGGCGGCTTATTTATTCGATTCAGGTTTGGTTTACGGTTGCTTAACTATACAGCCTTTATCACATTTACACTGGACTGTTACCTTTTCACACTTAAACCGCTTAACCGATTTATATGAAATTTGGCAATGAAATAGTTTTGATCCCGGGAAAGGACATATAGGATACTTTTTACCCCGGAATCATCCCCTAATGAGCTGAAATGGGGGGCGGAAGTTTGTATTGGTATGATATAAACGAGTTCCACCGGACAAAGTCGCAGGCAAAAACTTGTTTTATAATAATGTCTAATTCAAGCCCTTAAATTGTGAAACAAAGTGCTTTTCCTAAGATATTTTTGTACATACGAGTATTGTACCCTAAGATAACACTTGACATTTAATCTAAGAACCTTCAAAATCAATTTCGGTCTAGTCCAGTTTTAGAGTAAAATGTCACGTACATTTGAAGCTGAAATCGGATTAGCCTTGACTGGACTGTTCGTGACTTGGCGATCTTACCTATGTAGCATTATTGCCAAGTTTCAACCTTATCGATATATTTATGGCCTTTAATTTAATTTTACAGTTTAGTGATGACTCAATTCGTTTAACTACTTACATGCATTTTTAAAGACTTTTAGAGATCTATACGATTTTAGTCAGGCAATTAGGTATATCTACATGATTTTTATGTTTTTAATATAACATTTAATCAATAAAATCAAAAATCAAGCGGCGGTCGTGGGTTCGAATCCCAACTCGTATTACCAATGAGTTTTTCGGAACTTATGTACGGAATTACCGTTAGCTTTTCGGTGAAGGAAAACATCGTGAGGAAACCGGTCTAATCCCAATAAGGTTTAGTTTTCCCTCTGGGTTGGAAGGTCAGATGGCAGTCGCTTTCGTGAAACTAGTGCCTATGCCAAATCTTGGGATTAGGTGTCAAAGCGGACCCCGGGCTCCTTAAGGCGACGTGAGCTCCAAAAACTGATTTTTAAAAAATCGTAGCTCTTGTTTGGATTATAATACGGCTGCTTTAAATTTAATTAGAAATCTTGAGGCCTTTTTCAAAGGAAATCAGCTATTAGAATCTTGAGTTTTCGACTTTCGCTCGATAGAAAAAAATCACGAACATAGGTCTAAAATACACTTAAAAAAAAAATCGTAACAAATTATGCACAATAGCTAAACATATTAAAGTTAGTTCTAAAAATCGGCAATGTCTTGTTTGAGGGAAATCAGCTATTACTTTTGTATTTATTAAAACGCACAAAAAACTAAAATTAAAAAACATGATATCCGCGCTTCCAAACACGCACTTCCATCTCGCTCACGCTTATGCTCAGTGAGAGGGAGAGAAGACCACGAACCTACGTCCCCTTAAGGGGCACAACCGGGAATAATAACGCTCCACGAAACGATTTTTTACAATCATTATCACGCCTAGGGAACTATGTAGATGACACATTTCATACAAGTAAGCATTCCCAACGATTTAGTCATTAGTCGCAATATGTTTTTTTTTTCTTCTTTCTGCTTATATAAATATTTAATAAATAATAATAAAAAAAATAATAATATTTGCGGACAATCTTACACAAATCAACCTAGTCCCAAACTAAGCAAAGCTTGTACTATGGGTACTAGACGACGATATAGATACTTATATAGAGAAATAAATACTTAAATACATAGAAAACATCCATGACTCAGAAACAAATATTCGTGCTTATCACACAAATAAATGCCCTTACCGGGATTCGAACCCAGGACCTCTTGCTTCGTAGGCAGGGTCACTACCAAGTAGGCTAAAGCGGTCGTCAAAATATTTAGGTTTACTTCTTATAAGTAGGTGGGTTAAGTACTATCCTTGTAATAAGGTACTCTTTGCCAAAAAATGACTTGACTGTTCTTTTTCAGAAACGCTAGGTAAGTAGAATTTTGACTAGTAAAAGTGCCATTGCGGCTAACTTGCAGAATTAAATTCATTTATTTACGCACGAAGAATACTCGAAATATTTGAGCATCATTCGTTTAGTAGGCGAATTTTAAAACATAATTTTATTGTTTTGCGGAAATTATTTTATCATTGACTAAATAAAAATACTAAGTGGTCCTGTGACATGTAGAAACCAATCTTAAAAAAAAAACAAGACTATTTTAATAACGAAAAAAGTAGGTATCTGATCGTCAAAAAAATATCTGTATAAAATATTCACAAAATTTCACAAGAATCGGTTGAGAAATGCGACCTGTAAAGGAGAATAGCCGGACAGCGGGATACCCTACATCCGGACATACGAAAGAATTTTAGCCCAAGCTGAAACTGTAATTCAGTGATGTAGTCCAAACATCGTTTGTATGGAAAGTTCACGCCGCCATTCCCCCTAATGGACGCTCCTCTATGAGTTCGCCCGCTAACACGAAAGTAGAAAAAGCTTACCAATAACCCTTTAAAACCCTCCGGGCTTAACCCTAGCACTGCAAACAGCAAAATCACACACAGTGCTGTCGCATCCGGTTCCGTTTATTTACGTAACAAACTTCTGCCTCGATGTAAAAAATGCTAATTAAAACTTTGCTCCCTAGAGCGCGAAACGGGGGAAAAACATCCGTGTCAGCCTATATCGAGAGTGCTCCAAACATTGTAATTGTAAGTGACAGTCAGCAGCATACGAGTACATAATACAGTATGTGACACGACGAAAGGTAGCTTTTTTTTTGAAGTACAGTAGACGGCAAACTTCGTGCGCAAATGAGGGGAAGTGGGGGGGCAGCTTGCACGTACAATTCGCCTTTGCGCAGGCAAGGTCATTTGCGCACGAAGTTTGCCGTCTACTGTAATGGCATTCTGCGTTGGGCAAAATCGATGTGCGGTATTTTTGTAATTTACCGAAAGCTATGCATGGGGCACTTTATCTTTGATGAAGGTATATTAATTTGTAACCTCGTTTTAATCTTTGCCAGCCGAGTTCTAAATTCAAATTATAATTCAAAATATTGATTATGGACGTTTACATCCACATTCTTGGTTAGTAACAATAAAAACACTTAATAGACTAATGTTAGTGGACACAAATTACAAAATTTATATTATAACTAAATATAAACTCAGGACTAAAAAATACGCAGCCTAGATTGCCCGCTTCCCATTCACATGTAAACCTCGTGAGCCTGTCTTAATATTGTTTTTCATTTGGATAAAAATAATCGACAAAAAAAGCTACATACCTGTCGTAATACGCAAAACTCTTCGTAGGTGGCGACTCTAGCAGCGTTGACATTGTATCTCGTTCCCATTTGCGGTATTGTCTATGCAAGCATCCTTGTCACTCATTTGACAATCAATTGTGCATGTGTGTGAATCCTTATATTCCTATAATGTTTTACTATTAGTGGTAGTGCTGCCTCTGGCGGCAGAACATTGCAATAATGTTCCCTATTGGGAATGGATGAAAATTTCTGAAGTGCCTGATTATTTTTTGTTGATAGGAATAACATTCCTTAGCACTTGAAAAAAGTAAGAGACTTTTTAGCTGAGTCAATTATTTTTGAAAAATATAAATTTTTTCTCATTTACGTTTTGGGTTTATCATCATCATCATCATTGGCCTTGTACATCTATGATAAGATGATTTAAACAGCGTCTATGTCAAGGTGGTGCGGCATTTACGCACATGACTCGTAAGGCCGATACGGGAGCGACAGGCCCGACCGCATAATTGACAAGTAAAAGTTGTGCACGATGATATAGGGAGGACAGCAGCAAGCTGGTGTCTCTGTTCTCGTCGGAACGACAGAAGATCGAACCAAGCTGCATCATGCGCAACCATACCTTCGCCCAGGGTCTTCCTCCAGTGGTTTCGGTCCCCAGATTCCAGTTCCCATTTGGTTGGGTCAATCTTAAAGGACAACATGTCTCGTTTTGCGCTGTCCTTAAAACGAAGCATTGGTCGCCCTACTGGTCGTTTCGCATGGGCTATTTCGCTCAGGAGAGTTATACGTGGCAAACGAGAGGGCTCCATCCTTTGCACGTGCCCCAGCCAGCGAAGACGTCTTTGCTTCAAGATAGCAATAATGCTGGGTAACGTGCGATGCTAAGCACCCTCTCGTTTGTAACTCGATCCTTCCATGAGATCCCTAGAATACGCCGAAGACATCGCATATGGAAGTTGTTCAATTTCCGCTCCTGTTTAGCATACGATGTCCAAGTTTCAGCACCGTACAAGAGTATGGACAAGATGCATGTCTGGTACACGATCATCTTCGTATTTACAGTTAGGTGTTTGTTATCCCATACCCTTGTACTGAGTTTCCCAAACATCGTGGATGCTTTGCCAATGCGGACGTTGATCTCTACGTCCAGTGAGAGGTTGTTTGACACGGTGGACCCAAGGTAGCAGAAATTTTCTACAACTTCCAGAGGCATATTATCTAACAGTATTGTTGGGTGTAGGTTCAGGCCTTGAGCCATTACAACGGTCTTCTTGGCGTTAATTGACATGGAAAATAGCTTACATGCTGCATTAAACTTGTCCACAACTCTCTGTAGCTCCTCCGGCGATGTTGCAACAAAAGCGGCATCATCGGCGAACAGCAAACTATCAACGTGAAAATCCTTAAGTTATTTTTGAGATTTTAAGAGTGTAATGTTGAAAAGTTTACCGTCAGCTCTGGTATGGAGGTGTATGCCTTGAGTGGTATCGCCGAAAGCAACTTTTAGGAGTATGGAGAAGAATATGCCAAACAATGTGGGCGCCAATACGCAACCTTGCCGCACTCCTCTACACATTTGGAATGGATTTGAGGTTTTACCGTTATGGACAACCGAGCCCTGCATGCCTAAATGGAAAAGTTTGATCAGGTTTAACAGCTTTGGCGGACAACCAATAATCTGCAGAATTGTGTAAAGTCCTTCCCTACTGACGGTATCGAAGGCTTTATTTAAGTCAACAAATGCCACCAGCAGGGAAGTTTTCTGTTCTCTGCACTTTTCCTGGAGTTGTCGCAAAGTGAAGATCATGTCGGTGGTGGAGCGCTGAGCACGAAAACCGCATTGAGACTCAGGATACACGCGATCTGCTAGTTTTTGTAGCTTAGCCAAGATGATACGGCCAAGCAGCTTCCTGGCAATGCTCAACAAAGAGATTCCGCGGTATGAGTCACAATTGCCGCGGTCACCCTTTCCCTTATAAATTGTAACAATATTAGCATCGCGCATATCCTGAGGAATGTATTCCTCGTTCCAGCATTTTGCAAAGAAATTACAGAGGATAGGAGCCACACACTGCAATTTAACGATCTCAGCAAGTATACCTACCATCACTACCGGGGCTCTTTCCCACTTTAAGTTGCCTCACCGCGGTATGGAAATCATCGATAGTTGGAATATTATCGAGTTCATTCCACACCGGGAATTTGGGGAGCGATTCTAGTGGCTCTGCCTGTATTCCGACGGGTTGGGAATATAGTTGCGTGTAGTGCTCTACCCAGCGCATTAGTTGGCGTTCTGAGTCTGTTATAACAGTGCCGTCTGCTTCTTTGAGAAGCGCTGTTTTTGTTGGAATGGGACCGAGAACTTTCTTTATACCTGAATACACTCCGGAAAAATTACCGGTAGATGCACTTGCTTGAATACTTTTACATAAATCAAGAAAGTACGTATTTGCACAGTAGCGGGCATTTCTTTGCAGATCGGATTTAGCTCTGACCAATTCTTCGCGTGTTCTATCACTAGGACTGAGGCGATTATGTTATGAGGGCTCTTTTGGCGTTAAGGAGTGGCTGAAGATGTTCTCTATTTTGTTGGAACCAGTCATATGTAGTTGACTTCTTATACCCAAAAGCCTCAGCTGCGGTATCAGTAAGAAGACATTTCAGCACATGCCATTCTTGACTGGCGCTCATATTCACGTCCCAGCCAGCTGTCTGTTCACCGATTAGATTTTTGTAGGATTCAACCATTTCGGTGCTTCTTGAAGTTGGAACATTTAACTTTTTCCGACCGGCATGTTGAGCAGAGTGAATCTTTTTGGCGGTAAAGGCGGCTGTAGTAACAACAAGCGAGTGATCGGTGTCACAGTCTGCGCTGTGAAATGTGCGTGTATGAAGTATGTCACGTAGGTCTTTTTTCCTGGTAAGGGTGACGTCTAGCTGGTGCCAGTGACCAGATCGAGGATGTTTCCACGACACTTTTCGCATGAATTTGCCCTTGAAGTAGGTGTTAGTGACACAGAGCAGATTTTGAGAACAGAACTCCAAAAGCCTCTGTCCGTTCTCGTTAATATTGCCAACACCGTGACAACCCATGCACTCTGGCCAAGATGATTGGGACTGCCCTACCCGTGCATTAAAGTTGCCTAAGATCAGATGCCGGTCATCTTTACGAACTTTGCGCACAGTTTCAGTTAGTAGTTCGTAGAACTGATCTTTAGATTCGGGAGGAGATGTCAGAGTCGGGGCGTAAGCAGCTATCAAGGTAATAAAGCCGCTGGCAGTGTTAATTCGACATACCATGATGCGCTCCGATACTCCTGTTGGAGTCTCTGTGGCATGCAACAGGTTGTTTTTGATTGCAAATCCTACTCCGTGATGTCGAGGCTCGGTCACGTGTTTTCCCTTCCAGAAAAAAGTATAGTTGGACTCACGCAGGGAACCTTCATCCGGAAGCCTTGTTTCTTGTAAGGCAGCTATAGATATATTTAGCCTTGATAATTCTGCGTCAATAATTGCAGTTTTACGAAGATCTTGTTCGTAGTCTAAGCTCCCCTTGGTGTTTGGAAAGCCTGTCCTCATAGTACGGACATTCCATGTCCCAATTCGCATGGATTGGCGAGGTTGAAAGTTTTTATTATTATTTTTACTTTTGATCGCAGGTGATAATGGTAACGGCACTGATTGTCTAGCTATACTAGTGTTCCTACCACCCCTTAGAAACAAATCAGCACCGAGACGAACAAGTACCTTACTGACCGGGGGCTGCCCGGCTTGAAGCGGGCGATAACTTGTCAGTGGGCCTACAATGGACCCTCCCACTGTCGAGAGTGACCCCTGGCGTCCGCACTAACGCCTATCTGCTTGGACTTAGCACCGGTAACTGCCACTCTCCGTGTTGTTTTCCACTCAGCAGGCTGAAGTGGGTGAAGTGACCTCTTCACGGACGCTGCATCGCCTGGGACGCCAATAAGATAATACAGGCATGCCCAAAACCCATATCACTCTCTCGACCTTACCGACTCGGCCCACAGGAATGACAAAGTCAGTACGTGTGGAGTCGGTTCGGTTGCAGGTGCGTAACGGCTGGCACCGAGCCGGGTTTGTTTCAAGTTTGCCTTCTCTGTTACCACCTCTTCCGTTGATCAGCAGGAGGACCACGAGCAGGCGAGATAGCCGGAGCACGTAGATGTTATTTGTGCTCCCCCTCCCATATATAGGACGGCGAATAAGACACTTTCCTTGATCCGTCTCATATTACAAGAAAATATCAAAAAAACCCGTGGTAAACTGACACTGGCAATGATATTGACAGCTGCAGCAGCTAAAATATATGTCATTGCCAGGGTCAGATATTTAAAATATTTATTTGCAATATGAGACGCATCAAGGAAATTCGCCGTCCCAAACCCAAAACATAAGTGAGGAAACTTAATATTTTTCAGAAATAATTGACTCAGCTGAAATGTCTGCAACTTTTTTCTGGTGCTAAGGAAGGTTATTTCTATCACCAAAAAAATTATCAGGCACTTCTGAAATTTTCATCCATTCCCAATTGTTAGCGCCAGTATTTGTGAGATTCTGCTAGCAGCTACGCGCAACTGCCGTGCGGTCTCTACTGGTGTTCACAGAAGACCAGCGCCAGCGTCCGGTACTCTAGTAGCACCTGGCATTGTGCTGACTGTTCACCTTTTTATATTTTTTTTATAGGTTAGTAGTTAGTATACATTTAGCTGATATGTAAGCTCTTCCATTGTTTTCGTTCCTCATCATCATATCAGCCGAAAGACGTCCACTGCTGGACATAGGCCTCCCCCAAAGAGTTCCAAAGTGACCGGTCCTGCGCCACCCGCATCCAGCGGACTCCCGCGACCTTTACCAGGTCATCAGTCCACCTTGTGAAAGGTCTACCAACGCCGCGCCTTCCTGTACGTGGTCGCCACTCGAGAACCTTTCCGCCCCAATGGCCATCAGTTCTACGTGAAATCTGCCCCGCCCACTGCCACTTAAGTTTAGCGATTATTTTCGTTACTTTTTCTAATTGTATTACTGTGTCCCTTTACTTATACTGAAATAAATTATCTTCTATTCTATATAATTACTGCTTACAAAACTTAACGAGAATCGGATGTGAAATGCGACCAGGGGTGTTATTCGCTACGCGTTTTTTTTTTTTTTTTTTTTTTTTTTTTTAATTTATTGACCAATATAATCTGAGTAGTACATTTTGGTATACATTTTTTCACCAGCGGAAACCTCTAGGGTTTATATGCTGATGAATAGTTCGCTATGGTACATTAATTTACTTGAATACATCACCGTTATAGGCTCATAATTATTACAATACACTCGTATTAATGCGGCTCACCCCGCCGGTCACCCTTTACGAAACTAGACCTCTACCTACGCTTAATTACTACGCATCGCGGTGTCAAGGTATAATTGTGGGTGAGCGTTGAGGTGAGCTTAAAACCAGTTACAGAATAGGGGGGCTGTAGAGGCGAACAGACATAATAATATGAAATAATTTATGCCCAAGCTGAAAGGGTGAACGTATTCGTTCACTTCGCTCGCACGTTTTATGATGGTCACCGTTGCCAATGTTTTAATTTTCTCCGGTGTGCTGAATAAGCTCTGCGTTATATTTCGTACTAGCGACCCGCCCCGGCTTCGCACGGGTTTATATGTATATGCAAATAATAATAACATGCATGTATTATACATATAAACCTTTCTCTTGAATCATTCTATCTATTAAAAAAAACCGCATCAAAATCCGTTGCGTAGTTTTAATGATCTAAGCATACATAGGGACAAACAGACAGACAGCGGGAAGCGACTTTGTTTTATACTACGAGTATGTAGTGATTAATATATTATGTGGTATTATGAATAGAGGAAACTCCTTCCGACTCTACAATCGCTTTGCCACGAAAGTCATTAACTCTTTTATATTACCTTTAAACCAGGTTTGCAAAAGTTCCCAAGCCAATTCCATCGAAACACGTGTAATTAAAATCTATTTACTTTCAATCAGAGACCATTGAACGTAGTTCAATCGTAACATTTTCCGCGCCCCTGTATGTAAATAGAGAATTAAACGAATTCGCTTAGGTGTATGTTGATACGATTTTTATTATTCGCTTCACATTGATACATTAGCGACATGCTGTTAGTGTTAATATCATCAGCCATAGGTATTATACTAATTGGGGTGCTAGGTCGGGTAACCTCCTCGAGTGTCTGGACTCTACCGATTCCTCTTGATTCGGTTGATCCGCAGGAATGGGTAGTGTCTTGGCCGGTGCGCCCTGGAGACAACGGCAAATGATAATTTAGTGAACCCTAAGTTCTCGCTTGCTGGTGTTACCAATAACCCGACACGGGGGGGTCGGGGGGTTCCGCCCAGGGAATCGCAAGATTCCCCAGGTGCGGCTTGAGGGAGAGGCCATTGCCGTTTGCCTCTATAATAAATAACGGACCCGGAACCCTGACAAATCCTCTGCTATCAGAGGATTCATGTTAGGCGCGGGGGCTGCGACCGTCAGGCCGGGGCCGAGTTGTGGCTGCGAGGGAGAAAACCTCTATAAAAAGTTACATGGGGACCTGAGAGGGTGAATCCGAGGTCTATCACCCTCTCCCGGCGTAGAGGTCCTTTGGTCGGGTCAACCTCCTAGAATTTGCTCGTGACTTAGTCCGCGTGAAACTCGTTTATATCGTATCTCCATACAAACTTTCGTCCCCATTGTTACCACCTTACGGAAAAAAGTATCCTATATCCTTCCTCGAGATTAAAAACTTTGGACCCCCATTTCCCTCCTCAGAGGGTAAATTTTGAAAAATCCTTTCTAAGTGCACCCCTAGACCTTATAAAGAACCTACGTGCCAAATTCGGAATCTCTAGAACCAGCGGTTTGCGCTGTGCGTTGATATTTGTTGCGCGCAGCCGGCGTTCGGAACGGGACAATGAGTCACACTTTTTTTCTGAGTGCAGCCAGCGTTCATGGATTTATAAGACGTTATCACGTCAGTAAAAGCTTTTTAACCGACTTTAAAAAAAGGAGGAGGTACTCATTTGGTACTCAAATCTTTTATTTTGGTCATTCCTGTGGGTCGATCACGTAACTTTTCTTACGCGCGTCTGTAAGGTTTAAATGTCAATTTCATAAGGAAAAATGACAGTTAGATTGTGATTTTACTGTCAGACGCGCGTACAATGCGTTACATGATTGACCTACTGATCATGATCCCGAAATCACCCAGTATATATTATATATATATACTCCAAGAAGCCCCCCCACCAATCTCAGCACTTAAAACCCATGCTTCACTTCAGAAGCCTCGCTTTTCCTTTTTCCTTTTCCCGCTGACATTTTTTCCGTTCCGTTTGTACGCTGCGCAAATGTTCGAGTCGTATTCAAAGCGGGCTTAAAAATAGCCAATAAAAATCAAAGTCGCGATCAAATATTTGCACTCGACGCGGCGGCGCAGATGAGACAGGGGACAGCTGAATCACTCTCAGTATTTTTAATATTACCTCAAATTGTAACCAGACGTAGGTGTTGGGATATGAACCGATTTTGCAAAAAAAAAAATCTTAACCTACAATTTTTTTTTCTGATTAAATAATTCAGCACGCAGTGACATGCTGCTTCCATGTGTCAAAGGAGTGTACGCAATACAATGCTGGACAATACATTTTCAAAAATTTGTCATAATTTGTGTAGCCTTAGCTAAAGACTAACTTAAAATTTACTTGCAATATCGGTTTAGAGCCCTATTACCTACATTTGGTTACATATTGAGGTAATATTAAAAATACAGGCTGTTTAACTACCCGAGGTTTTCATCAATTTTTGACTGGTTTTGAATCGATACAAATACTTTTGCACTACAGATAGAATCAAATATACACATGTTAAATTTATTTATTTATTTAATCGTATGGCAAACAGGATGAAACAGTAACATATATGTAAACATAATCAACAGATATAATATACATGTTAAATAAAACGTCCATACGTGTTCGTTACTCTACCTCTGAGCACCTCCCCTACAATACTCACCGTTCCCGCGTCAGATTTTGATTTTTTTTTGTGAAGACGTAGGGCCATATTAGTTATCCTCAGACAAAGAAAAAAAAGTTAATGGTCTTTTTACTTAGTCACATAACAATTATATATAGTTGGGTGCATGATAATTATTATTGCAAGCAGGCATATACATTTTAGAGCTCACAAAGTGCCTGTGACTCAGCTGTCCAATCCACTCTGCGTCCACAGCTAAGGTTTGTATAATAAATCAATATCTTATTGAATGAAACATTCTGCTCCGCGGAGTCAGAAGTGGGATGTTAAAGGCGAAGTGTTCGACTGTGGAGCCATTAGAGCAGTTAAAAGCTTTGGTATTGTCCAAGCGAGACAAGTTTTAAATTCTATTGTATTCTGGTCTCTGTATTATGAAGTCTAGTGTTTATGTTTGGAGTATCTAGGATTAAATTTCGTATCAATGAGTCCATACTGAACGAACTCTGCATTAAGCAGCGTCTATCATCTATAGTGCAGTCTCGCATCCTCACGTTTTTCGGGCATGTATATCGTCGAGGATGCTGGATGCGGGTGACGCTGGACCGGCCAATATGGCACTCTTTGGGGGAAGCGTCCAGCAGTGGACGTCTTTCGGCTGATATGATGATGATGATGTCGTCGAGGAGACGTAGCTATCGAGCGACTTGTGTCTTGGAAAGGTCGAGGGCACCAGACCGCGAGACAGGTCACCTATGAGATGGACAGACCAGATTAAAGCTGCAGTAGATGCAGTTCTACACGCAAGCATCAGGAAGGCGACTGTCAGAGAGGAATGGCGGCGTGTTTTGAAACTTCCTGCCAACACCTATTATTTTTTGACGCAGATGGAATGCCTTTACGCATCTCCCCGGACCCGGGGAAGGCCCAGGGGGTATGTGGGACTCGCCCTTATAAGGTACCCACTAAACCACTCTGCGGCGTCAACCCTCACTGCCGTTAAGGGGGGCATCATGGGATCGCTAGCATTCTACCACAATGCCCCCCGGCTGCCCTGTGAGCACACGCACACCAAATGGAGTGAAGGGTTAGTAACGCTTCAACCCTTCTCCAAGACGTTAAGTTAGGGCCTGGTGATTGATGATCCCCTACCCATTGGCCTTAGTGGGTAATCTGGCGGTTAGCAGCGGCAAATTCTCTACGCCTTCTCCCCCTCCGTCTGCGCCAAAGCGGTGCGCATTGGCGCTACCAACACCTGGAATGACGACCACTCAGACAAGTGTGGAACGACGAAGAAGAAGAGTGTGTAAGAAGAAAATTATTTGGATGCTGCAGATCTTTTACATGTCTCGCAACTCATTTGTCTCAAGTCACAATTCACTAGGCATCGAATCAATGTGAATAGCAAAAATTACGCAAATGCAAAAATCTACGTCCCTCTAATTTACACATTACGAGTGACAGGCGTCGCTCAGTTGACCGCGATTTGTGCTCGCACATGAGAATGAAACCACGCGAGTTCACTTGAAATGTCTGGCAATCTCGTGTGGCACGAGATTTCAGAGATCCACGTGTCACGTAGCATGTTAAATGAAGTCAGGCAACGTTGCGCCAATTCACCCTACGAACTAAGTACGTCAGGTAACACGTGAGTGACTTAATGAATATTATTAGCAAGAACTTCGGCATCTCCTTCAATTATTTCAAGGGGTTGCACTGCACCGCCTATGTTCTAATCATCATCATCGTCCTCAGATATACGTTTGTATTGATGGGCACATATTGCCGTTAACTAATTTGTTGTAAATCCCAATCGTTTTGTAAAAAAAGTCAAAGTGACATTCTTCTGTTATTGTCCGGTTCAAATTCTGGCGAAAAATTTAAATCGGCCCCGTACGACTAAGTTTTACTGGAATAGGTAATCAAAATACTGCACATGGGTGTTCCTACTCGACTAAAAATGTAAATTAATTTAAACGCTCATTCAATTAACATATTCAAGTTCTGCTACCAAATTATGCATTTTGTTTATATTTGAAACACAAATATATACAATTGAAAAGGAATGCCGCCAAAACTCGCCCAATAAACACCGCTACCAACATTAAGATGAAAATGCGACTCGCTTAATATAACTCAAGACAATAATGTCATCACATCAACACATAAATCTGTCAACGCCAAGTCCCACTCTGCCACGACAGCCCACCTGACAGACTGTCAATTTGTCAAACCGTTCAATATGTAATAAATCGAATGGCTTTATGTTAAACAAATTACTTTATAAACACACCAGGGACTTGATTAAATCTCTATGCATATTGAACGTTTATTTTGTGAAGAAATACGGTAAATTCATCAATCGTTCGCATTTTATTAGCAAACTTTTGATATAAAACGAAATCATTATAAATTTCAGATTGGCGGTGACAGGTGCAATCTTGAGGTTGGCTAAGAAAATGGATGAGGTTATTGAGAAAATATTTATAAATTCACTTGGAACGATTTGAACTGCTTTTTACTGAGTTAGTTTTTTGTTGAGTTGTAGTTCATTGAATTAATCAGTAAAGTAGGTACATTTCATTGCAAAATTGTAACGTAATTTTCTTTTTCTCACTCGCACCTCTATTTAACCAAAAGTTTAATGTCGAGTTCTTCAATATCCACACATACAACCTTTCAAAAATATCAACACATGCGTCTTATGTCAGTAACAATAGAGACTGTGTTGATATTTTCTAAATTAGAACGCTTAAAAAGAGACTGACGGGGCCCGTCTTGGGATAGCCATGCTGTATACATATTGGAGAACTCGACCGTAGTACATATTAGTTCAAATAAGCGTCTACGAGTTCTGAAGTTTCTATCAATGCTCCCAAGTTCCCGGAAATGGCATCAACACACAATCGATACCAAAACATCGACATTCTATCAGTATTCCATCCATACACGTCAACTTTACTAAACTACTTAGTTCGGATGGCGCATTAGTAACAACTGATGTATTGCGGTGGAGTGTTCCTAAATCGGCCATTACTGACATTCGCAACTCGGCGTCGCGTGTTTTGTTGTATGCGATGGGTTTGAGTTAGTCGAGTTAGTTAGTTATCCTGATGTTTGGAATGCAGAAGAAAAATGGCTGGAGGTTTGTAAGGAGCTGGAGGAAACTTTGCAGCGGTGCACTAAGTACTAGTGCCTGTCCACCGAAGTCCGCTTAAGTTTATTGCAGCAATGCGATATTGATGCGATGTGTGATTGCGTTCAAATCCCGGTAAGGGCAAATATTTGTGGCATGAGGATAATTATTATTTTCTGAGTCTAAGATGTTTTCTATGTATTTAAACATTTTTATCTATCAAATATGCCACCGTCTAACTAGTTATAACACAAGCCTCACTGAACTTGGTACTATTGGGGCTAGTTCAATTTGTGTAAGGTTGTGTAATGTTTTATTACTAACTAATGCATCGCCGGGTCTGCCGAAGTTTATTGTAGCGACTCATCTTTGTGCATGCGTCAAATTGGATGTTTGTAACGATTCGTTTTACTGTTTTAAGCAATGTATCTACTATATCCCTATTCCCACAATCTTGCACCAGCCGGCAACGTCGCGAGTGTAATTTCCACTATTACCACATTTCACTTACCGTAATTGTTATGTTGGCACTAACTGCCATAACCCCGGATCTGATAATGGCGAGTTAACCTTTTAACGGGTAAATAGCTGGGTAAGCGTCAGTTTAGGGTTGGATTGGTTGGTGTCAGGTAGGGTTTAATTGGAAACGGAAGAGAAAATATTTTCAGCTTTGCACTACGATGATTATTAGCAAAGGCATGATTAATTCTGGTCTATGTAGTAAGTTGCTTCTTTTCTCTTTAATTGTTTATAATATATCAGCTTAAGTTAAACAAAAGTCGTATTTCCTGTAGTAAATAGTAAAGGGCTTCCGTGCATATAAAAAAATATTTGATTGCATGAAATCATATAAAAGGAGACGCTGCCGTTTATGCGGATTAGAGTCCAACCAAAAAAAAAAATTTTGTAATTAACTTTGGCAATTTTTTTTTTATTATTTATTTATTATCATAAAAGGGGGTATAATTTTTACAAATAACGTCTGTCCCACAAAACGGTTTACACAGTTTGACTGTGGGTGTCCACAGAAGAGACAAGAACCTAAATCTCTGTATGGCCCATGGAGAAAACTGGGAGCCAGTGAACATGGGATCTTAACTTACGAATTAATAAATTTCTGTCTAAAATTAAATTTTTGGTACCAGCTTTTATTGCCGACTGTACTTTTCTGTACACCGTCATCCACTTATTGAGACGATTCTAATGACCCCAAACTCAACGGGGTTACGTCTGTTAAGTACTGAATTCCCATGGCCAGCTCGATGGTACCATAATATTGAATTGTCATCCAACCTTTACTCAAAATTTCAGCTCGGTTGAAGATATCTGCTTCAAAATTAAATAACGAACAAACATAGTTACATACATACCACATACTTACATAGTTAGTTAGGTACCTACATACATTGCAAGTTAACCTTTCGTCTGTGTTTAATCAGGATCCTGATCACATTTTACTGTCACCTTTCTGCATTTTTTTTGCCAACAATTTTATTTGCTCTATACGGTGCAACCGAGGCTTGAACTCACATTTTCTTTTTACCTACCACATTCATACGAAAAGTTAATAGAAAGCTTGTAAAAATCGGTTCTAATGAAGGATGTCAGACATAACTAAATTCCTGTTTGTGAGTTGTTGGCCTAAAAAGATATTTACAATGACACGACTGTACTTTTTATAAATTAAAACTTTCATAATAAATATTTTAGAATAGGTAACAGACTTATACAGAGATTAAAATAATTATTCCCCTCATTTGTAATTCGCCCATCAAACTTTTAGCAAAAATTTGTTTGCCTTTATCTATCACTTTGACATTATGTTTGTTTGTTACTCCGACAAAGCACATTTTATCGAACAAAAGTCTGTAGGTTTTATAATTATGAGGGGAATTACTAAGAATTAAATATAAATGCCCCAACGCTACAAATTACCAAAAACTCGTGATAATTATCCTGTTGTACTAACGAGAATTACCGCGCTAACCAAATCCTGTTCCAATTACCTCAATTAGTTATTCACAAGTTGAAATCAGTCAAACGGTGTTATGTTAATTCGATTAACGAATAATAATGTAAATGTGTTGGCTGTATGTTTCTCGAACATTATGTGATGAGACTTTTGTATTAAAATTGGAATAATTTCATTGTGGAACTTTCGCAATTGATTTAGGTCTTTTGTGAAAGAACTAGATAATTAATATAATTATTAACTAAAGTATGAATGACAATTAATGCAAGCCAAACTAAATTAACCCAAAACTTGATAAAGACTTTTAATTTAACTTTATTATTCTTAAGTTATACTATTATCGTAACATATCGATATCGAGTGTTATATGTTATATAGTTCATAGTTCATTTATTCAATAACAATACATTAATTGTGTTTGAATTTGTCACAAAAATAAATAATTAATCAATTACATTGAATTTATTACAATAATAATTAGGTACTTTTAGTACATAGTTTTTATTTTATTTTATTTTTATTCTACTTAATTTAGTCATATATCTTCTATGTTATAATAACACCCCTTAAGGAGAAAGTCACGGAGACGTAAATTGAAATGTCTACAGTTTGTGATGCATTTAAGATTCATGGGTAATCCATTGAAAATGTTTACACTTTGTATATGTGAGCAATGTTCAACTACCTGAAGATTGGGTGTGAAAGGCAGTTTCATATTTTTACGTCATACCTGGCCATAAAGTAGGAATTATACTATACTATGCGTGCGGAAAACCCCACTTCCTGGCCAGATAGAGACGTAAAATGTTGTACTTACCACGGGCGGTAATAAAGAAAGCCTCAGAGCGCATATTTATCGCCCTTGCCTTCGGCTCGGGCGTCAAATACCTGCGATCTGAGACATTCTTTGTTTAACCGCCCTAGGTAAGTAATGTACTATTAGTTCTAGTCGCAAGTCGTGTGTCAGTTTGGTCTTCAGTTTCGTATCTAGATAAATGTTTCATAAAATCAGTAAGTAACACGAGTATGTAGTGGCTCGGTGCAGTAAGTATGCCCAATCTTTTGAAGTGTTCCTTACACGATTGTGTTTGTGGAATTCGGACCATTGTCCGTATTGCCCTCTATTGTACAGTGAACACCCTTCTCATGTTGTATTGATAGGAGTTTCCCCAGAACAGTATGCTGTATCTTAACCTAGACTCCACAAGAGCAAAATAAACGGCTTTGAGATGGTCAATGCTAATAATTTCTCTAAGACTTTTGAGAGCGTAACATGCTGAACTAACTGTGTTGACAATTGATTCTGTTTCTGATTTTTAGTTCAGATAAGCGTCTACATGAACACCTAAAAATTTAACATTATCTACAATTTTAATATATATTCCGCGCTTAAAGCTCATGCTAGTCTCATCCATGACCCACGGTCTTTGTACATACATTTGTAAATTTATGGTGATATACAAGTTTAGTAATTACTCACCAGCGAGGCGCACAGGATCACCACGAGCACGCATGCGCGGTTCGCCATGGCCGTGACGTCAGAGGTAGCCGTACTCTCGCATCACTGCGCTACGCCTTCTGAAACAAATGACAGTTCCACGTTACTACAATATACCTACTCAATGGACTCCATTTTGCAACTATATGCATACAGCTTAAGGACATTCATTGGACTATTATAAGATATTATACGACTATTATCATTTATCAGAAAAGTCATGCAAGATTTGAATTATAAATAAAACACAGTTTATTTTCAGTTAATTTTTTTTTCTAATCATAACGTAAGTACATAAGGTTTTGTATGGAATACTCGTAGCAGCACATGAAGCAATTAATTTCCATGGCTTTTCTGTGACATACGCACAGTTTTGTCGAAATTTTCAAGCCAATTTTACATACATTTTCTGATTTGCGTTGAAGAATGTTGACCAAATAGATGCCACTCAATTAATCGCGAATGGGGCTTCTCATGGATAGCACAACCTATAGTCAAAATAACCTGTCTGTCAAAAAACCTCGTAAACCTCGCCTTCGAACCCCTGATGCCGTATCGACCTAAACCCCGAACTTGCACGAACTTCGCTAAACTTGTATTCTTTGCGAAAGGATTCCGACGGCTCCTAATGCTGTTTTCTACCTAAGAAAAGACTTACTTTCGTAGAAAATTTGTGTTATATAAGACCTTTTATGGGAAACGAGTGGGGTGTTTGGGAAACTGTATGGGGATTTAGAAGTTTATGTAAATTGGTATAAAAAGTTTGTTGATGGTAGCTGAAGCGCTTTGGATGCGTAGGGCTTACGAAAGAGCTTACTATAAACGTCTAAATAAATAGGAAAGAGTTGAAAATTAAGATTTTAATGTAATCCACAGATAGATATTATAAATGTGAAAGCAACTCTGTCTGTCGATGTCGGTTACCATTTCACGTTTAAACCACATAACTGATTAGGATAAAAATTGGAATGGAGGCAACCCGTGGAAGGACATAGTTTTTATCCCAGTAATCATCCCCTAAGGGGATGAAATGAGGGACGAAAGTTTCTATGGAGGTGCCGACGATATAAACGAATACACGTGAACGAAGTCGTGGCCAGAAGCTAGTATTCTGTAAATGCTATTAGTAGGTATAACGGTGTTCGTAATTCGTAATAGTAGCCATTCGATTTGGTGTTGAACTATACAACGCTTACAACACCTTTATATTTTGAGAGTGCAAGGAATTATCATAATTTCTTTGAGCTACGAGTATAGTCCAGCCTGTTGCCCCATCAATTCTATTACCATACGAAATAAAATCACTAGGCAATTCCATATTTTCTTCAACTCTCATTTGAAAGCAAAGAAACGTCAACATTATGTAGAATATTGGGTCACACGCAAACTTTGTTCCGTTGTCGATACGTCAGTTCAGATTTAGCGAGCCAAGTTAAATCGAGTACAGAACTCGGCCAGGGAATAAACACAGGGCTCGCATGTCGCGGGGTCCATAAAATATCGAGTGGCGTGCCAATCGATCGCTACACGACTGTATGTGGAAAACATTCACATAAAATAACCTGTGAAGTTGAGACGATTGTTACGAACTACTAGAAGCTTTTGCCAGCTACTTTGCTTACGTAGAACTCGTTATATACAAACTTAAACCCTGTTTCACCACTCTCGGTGATAAGTTTTGGGATGAAAAACCTGAAAGAAATAGGTTTAGCGTTTAATAATTAACTTTATCTAGAAATATGAAGCTGGAGGTCCCGGGTTCGAATCCTGGTCAGGGCATTTATTTGTGTATTTATCACGAATATTTGTTCCTGAGTTATGGATGTTATATATGTATATAAGTATCTATAGACATAGACATAGACATCCTTTATTGATAATAAGTTATTACAAGTCATGTTTACAATAAAAATAGAACATTCATTTGTAAATTAAATTAACAAGATTATTAGTTTATTATATTATATATTATTATTACATTTTTTATATTCTAAAAATTCCTTAATAGTATAGTAACATTGCTTAATAAGCCATTTTTTTAATTTAGCTTTAAAGGTCGGAAGACTGTTAGCTTCCGTGATGCTGTCTGGTAAATTGTTATAAAATATAGGTCCCGCGACGTGGATTGTCTATATCTATTATATATATGTATGTATCTATTATATATATCATCAACTAGTACCCACAACACAAGCCTTACTGAGCTTACCGTGGGTCTAGGTTGATTTGTGTCAGATTGTCCCGTAATATTTATAATATTTATTTATAATATTTCACCCTCATGGAACCCCCCATACTAAGCCAATTCCCACCGGCTTGCCTAAAACTTAGCCTATAGTTACATACTCTAAACTCTTTCATAACTTTTTTGTTCCGGGTTGCCCATAGAAAATTTTCACGCGTAAACAGTAAAGTTCTAGTTCCCGAGAAGGTCATACAAAACATAGTATCCCGGAAATTATCAACTAATACATATTAATGAAGTAATCTAAGTGTCTAATCACAATTAGGTCTAGTTTTCCCTCTGGGTTGGAAGGTCAGATGGCAGTCGCTTTCGTAAAAACTAGTGCCTATGCCAAATCTTGGGGTTAGGTGTCAAAGCGGACCCCGGTGCCCTTTAGGGGCACAACCGGGAATAACGCTAGGTGGATGACATATTAATGAAGTAACTGGTGACCGAAGAGCTTGGCGGCTTTCTTGCGCAACGCATCAGCATTGCAATTCAACGAAGAAAGAGGCCTTTTTTACATTTAACGTAGTTTTAATTTAATTTAGTTAATTTTAATTATCACCTTGTATTTACTTTAGAGAAAAAAATTAAAAAACATTTAGTTGGTACCTACATTGGAAGTGCTATTTATTGACTTCCAAACAGATGAAATCGCAGGCAAAAGCTAATATGAATCCAACTTTCCCGCACAAACAAAGCCCCATGAGCACTTGAAACAAAAAGTCAGGGAATATTAAGGCAAACTTTGAATAAATGATAATTATCTAATGGCCAATGCCTGTCACGTCACTTTCATGATAAGCTGGCATGATAAGGTACTCTATAAGCAACACAGTCGTGTGTATGGCAAAGCTTTTACTGTCGAACAATAAACGTCGTGAATTCAAAAGTTGATGGGTAATGCTTTAAAATAAAATAACACCTGCTAATAGGCATTTTGAGCTTAAAAAAGCTCTTTTAATTCGAAAAATAGTGCAGGGTTCATCGAAATTATTATTCTGAACGGTCCAAAAATAAAAACGTAGCTCGTAGGTACGAGTATGGCATGTGTCAGTAGGTACGGGCAAATTTCCAGATTAAACTAAAGTTTTCCTATTCATTGTACCTCATACCATAGCAAAACTCAAGGCTGACGGGCAGTAAGTACATTAAAAACCAAATAAGAGGAACATGACTTCACAAAAATAATAATTCATTTTATTTGCCTAACGAACCCATATTCCAACGTTAAGTTTTCACGTCGGCGCGTTTTCCACCAACCCAAAGCGATCATTTCAGAAAAAAACTAGCTGCAGTTTTCTAAGCTGTGTTGTTTACCATGTATAATCGCGGATCTAAATCGTCGGTCAATTTGTTTAATGCGATAAGTGTGTTTGTCAAAATGACTCGAGTACTACGATTAGTGAACCGCCCAGTCAGTCGATATAGCAATTAGGATTATTTCGAGGGCGGTGGATTTAGATTTGCTCACAAATTTAACTCATATTTGTAAACCACGGTGGCAAACAAGCATACGTTTATTTATTTATTTATTACATTACACGGGACACCAAAAGAGTACATAAGATAAAGTTACAGTTGTCTTTGGCATAAAATATGTTGGGGCTTATGTACCCCAATTACATGTGAACACATCGTTGTACAGTCGACTACAAAGAGATGTATGTTTTATAATGTTACAAAATGATGTATGTATACCTTATTACTATGGCAGTAAAGTCTATGTATAAGTGTTTGTGGGTGTATGTATGGATACATGTATTTGTAGTCGACTGTACAGAACAAGATAGCTTAACACGTTCCCTGTGCATGCATCATATGTGTAGCATTTTAGGGTATATATGATACGTGCATGCACCACCGATGATGCACGACGCCTTATAAACTTAAGAGGGCGTTATGGCGCGGACTTCTCTCCCTCTCACTGAGCATACGCGTGAGCGAGATGGAAATGCGTGCTAAAAGCGCGGATATCCTGTTTTTTAATTATATTTTTTTGTGCGTACATTTATAAGCAAAATCCTTTTACCAGATTTGAGAACTTATCATTGTACAATTATTAAACCAAAAATTATTGTTAGGGATGAGAGAGTCTTAAAAATCCAACCAAAAACATCCAAAAGAAGGGTTAGGTTTGAAAAATAAAAGTATCGAGAAAATTATTGCTAATCGTGTTTTCACTGTTACAAGAATGAAGAAAAACAGTTACAGAGTCATATACTGTAAGGACAGATATGTTATCTCTATAGATGTTGAGATCTAGGTCGATAAACATTGGCAAATTTGCATATGTGGGCTCTTAAAGCATTGCCAAAGTGTACACGTGTGGGCTAGATGTTTTTATTTGCTTGCACACACTGGCTACGAAAATTTTGACAAGTAAGCTCTTTAAGTATATCCGTTTAATCAAATTTAAGATGCGTTGCTTCTAGAAAGCTGGATTAGAAGAAATGTATTTTGGGAGCTAAAAGCCGTCTAGCGAAAACAAAAAAACAGAGGTACGTAACCTTTTAAACCCTTTGGACGCTAAAAACGCCTAAAGATATGACAAGGGCTGTCAAAGTCACCTTTATGCATTCAAGTGAGGTTTGTATTCAATCTCTTATAGCAATATTATAGTTGGCGTGTTGTTGTACGAGAAGAATGACGTTTAAAGGTTTAAAACAATAGGAATAATATAATAGGTATCTAAATAACACTATTTTAGTACAGTCGCCATCACATACATCGGAGCAAACAAGCACGTCACAAACATCGGAACACACCTCTATTTTCAAGGCGTTAGGGTGCATGTGCCGATATTTTTGAACACCTATAGTGTAGGTACCTATGTATGTGATGACGACTGTACCTATTTGAGTTTGGTCTCCCGAAAACCAGCGCCTTCACTCATAATGTCCCACTTTATGCTGAGCGAGACTAGCGCGACTCCTATTTAGTAGACCTGATGACCTGGTAAAGGTCGCGGGAGTACGCTGGATGCGGGTGGCGCAGGACCGGCCATTGTGGCACTATTTGGGGGAGGCCTATTTCAAGCAGTGGACGTCTTTCGGCTGATATGGTGATGATGATGGAGACTCCTATTTAACGTCCGTCTATTTTTTTTATTTAAATTTATATAGACTTTCGTGACACATGTCTGAAACACAACTTCTAATGGCACTACGGGCGACATGTTTCAAACTCTTCGGGAGTTCTTCATCAGGTTGTGTTTTCGCGGCAATGTCGTGAGTACAACCGTGGATTTATTAGTAGTCGTTTTTTGATTATTTTTGACGTGATAACTTCTTATAAATCTACGAACACCGGCAGAACGCACGAAAAAGTACGACTCTTGGTCCCGATCCGCCTGAGTCGAGCGTTCGGCTCTATGACGTTATCACGAAAATTATGGTCCGTCAACCGACTTTATAGAAGACAACCAATTTCTTTCCTATTTGTAATGTTGCGGGCAGCGTATAATTCTTTCTTTCTAGAATATGTGACACGCCTGTGTGTATAGTGTGTAGTCCATTATTTAACGGCCTCCGTAGCCCAGTGGGTAGTGACTCTGCCTACGAAGCTGGAGGTCCCGGGTTCGAATCCCGGTCAGGGCATTTATTTGTGAGTTTATCACGAATATTTGTTCCTTAGTTATGGATGTTATATATGTATATAAGTATCTATATGTATTTATCTATTATATACATATATCATCGCCTAGTACCCAGAACACAAGCCTTACTGAGCTTACCGTGGGCCAAGGTTGATTTGTGTAAGATTGTCCCGTAATATTTATTTATTTATTTATTATTAGCGCAGAAGTCCAAACTCGGGGTTTGCCAGCGAGCTATGGAGCGCAGCATATTAGGTGTAAAGCTAATGGACCACATCCGGAACACCACGCTGCGCTCCAAAACCCAAATAGAAGATGTAGCTCGGAAGGCAGCCAAGTTAAAGTGGGACTGGGCTGGTCACGTCTACCGCATGCCGAATGAGCTGTGGGCCAAAGGGACCACGGAGTGGAAGCCCCAACACTCAAAACGGAGACGCGGTAGACCTCGTCGGCGATGGCGGGATAACTTGGACTCCTTTTTAAAAGACTGGCCAGTTATTGCTCAAGACCGCGATGAATGGAAGGGGAGAGGGGAGGCCTTTGCTCAGCAGTGGGACATAACGGGCTCGATATAATAATATAATATTATACGACGGGTGCGTGGGAGCGGCAACAGTATCCTGCAGATGGTCGCCGAGAGGATGGACTATTTCATGTGTCCTAACACAGTAATTTAAAGCATTTTTTACTAACAAAATATGGAACCAGTTTTCTAAATTAAATCATTTTTATTTTATTTTATTTAGTGAGTGTCAGTTTATAGTGGACTTAATTCTATTGTATGGGGTGGTCCGGAACCCTCAGTGCGCGAGTCTGACTCGCACTTGACTGGTTTATTCTAAGAAACTCTGTCACTCTTGGCTTACTGAGACAGAACAGAATAACAACGAGAAAATGTTGATCGACCCGAATTTATCATTACTAGGATAATATGAACACAGTTATCTATGGCACTGCCAGCATATCGACCAAGCATTGCCTTAGCATGTCGTGGAAACATTGATTTTTCAGCACATGAAATATTCAAAGCCTACTTCCCGGTCATTGGTTACGTACATGTAATGTTTGTCTCCGGCATTTTACTTTAATATTTACTTCCCTTGGACGGGAAAGGTGTAATTGAGTCTACGTATATTATATCCTACGAAGTTTTCAATTAGTTATTATTAGGTTTGTAACTGGGGATTGATGTTACTTTAATGATGGGTGTAATAGCGGGTGAATTGTTATATTGCACAAAGAAGTTACGTCCATTGCAGTATGATTAGTTTTTACAAGGATTTATACGTTAAAAGTGATTTTATCATGTAATTGCACAATGTTAAAATGCATTATTAAAAAACCGGCCAAGTGCGAGTTGAACTCGCGCACGAAGGGTTCCGTACCATTATCTATAAAAACGGCAAAAAAATCACGTTTGTTGTATGGGAGCCCCCTTTAAAAAATATTTTATTTTGTTTTTAGTATTTGTTGTTATAGCAGCAACAGAAATACATAATCTGTGAAAATTTCAACTCTCTAGCTATCACGGTTCTTGAGATACAGCCTGGTGACAGACAGACGGTCGGACGGACGGACGGACGGACGGACAGCGAAGTCTTAGTGATAGGGTCCCGTTTTACTCTTTGAGTACGGAACCCTAAAAACCGTCTTTAGTCTTCTACTATGAGAATATTAATTTTAATAAATTGGAAATACACAAAATGCCCTGTTTCCATACGGTTTACACCTACCTTGCTAAGGCCATCGTAGAATAAAACAAGGTAAGTTATTACTGACGTTGTATCTTACCTACGTCACACAAATGTTCCCATCGTGCAAAGTTGACAAACAAATGTTGCCATTAACTGACATCTTCCAAGAAAAAAAGGAGTTTTGCTAATGCACTATTATAATATGACCACAGAACGTGATCCTTAATATCTGTGTGTCATAAGCGCAATAATATAACAACATAAATATCATCATATCGTCTACAACAGTACCTTACCTTTCTTTTCGTCGCATCAGGCCCCGTAGCATGGATCACGCGATAAGTGACAGGATAGAGCATCCGTCCCTGGCTGACACCGTTCGATAGAACGAGACGACGCGCTTATCCTATCACTTATCGCGTGTATCCATGCTACGGGGCTGGTCGAAGTTCGTCTTACCGACAACTTCGACAAACAGAAATCTACATTTACTTAACTACCGAGGGGTAATCACGTAACGTTCCGAACGCGCGTCGGTACAATTTAACTGTCAATTTTCCATATAAAAAGTGACATTTAGACCTACCCGACGTTCGTAAAATGCGTTACGTGATCGACCTGCGACCCTTAATATTTAATTTACTCCGGTAAATTAAATATTAAGTTCCATTTGGTTCCTACCATTTGAAACACTTGATTTAAAATTTCAAGTTAAGTTGGCCCAGTTCTCGCAATTATGCAAAGTTGAAGCAAATTGCGCCCCGGCGCTTGGGCAAATTGTGCGGTTTCAGTTTCTTGTGGTCCGTATGGCTGAACACTACTAACATAGTTTTTAAGCCCCAACGAAAACGAGGAGATAAGCTCAAGGCGACTCTAGCCCTGTCTCGCTCACTTGCTGAGGTTAGTTCAATCATGTTTGTGTATCTGTATAGATGTGTGAGAAATGAGGCTGTCCGCAGCAGATCCAAGGTAACCGTTATAGCCCTCCGAAGGCTCCGAATCACTAAACTTAAGTGACAGTGGGTGGGGCACATTGCACGTCGAACCGATGGCCATTGGGGCGGAAAGTTTCTCGAGTGGCGATCAGGCGTAGCGTGGGTAGACCCCCCACAATGTACAAAATTTAAAGGGAAAACTTTAATCGCTTACCAAACAAATACTGACTGCGCACAAAAAAATACTGACTAGTGTTTTAGCTGTGCAAATTAGTTTTTAGGTAATCAAGTAATTTATTAGCATTCATGTTGTTACATAAAGGTGGTAGGTGTTACAATATGGACGTATCAAACATGAGCCCTGCAAGGGCATCGCAAAAGTAATAGTATTGAAATTAAATACTAACTTAAAAACTAACAAAGCTTAAAGTTATATAAAATTAGCTATAACAAATCTCTTTGAGCCGAATTGTAGTTAATGTTTGTTTGTGTTAGGTTACTAGTAGTGATATAAGAACTTACTTCGTTAAAGTAATTTGTCTTCTAAGTATTCACTAATAGAATAATACGCTTTATTTAGAAGAATTTGTTTTACTTGGCTTATAAATTTATTTTCTTTGCTTTCTTTTTTAATTTTTTCTCGTAGTTTATTATATAATTTTATGGACATTATTAAAGGGCCGGATGAGTGGAGTTTTAATCGGGAGGGTGGTGCTATTAATCTGGTTTTATTTCTTAATGCATATGGTACAGGTGTGTCTTCTCGTTTGGTATAGAATTCTGAGTATTTGCGGACAAATTTACATATTTCCAAGATGTATATGGATGGTAGAGTGAGTATTTTGTGTTTGATAAAGTGCGGCTTACAACTGTCTATTTGTTTTAGGTTCACTAGTATTCTTATAAGCTTTTTCTGCAGGGTGAATATGGTTGTTAGGTATATTTTTAAAGCGCTTTTAAATACTAGCCAAATTTTAATTCAACTTAATAGTGCATGTTCTTAGGCGAAAATACTTCACTTTCGGATACCGGCGCCATATTTTAGTATGTTGTTAGGCATGTTCTTTGGATTCCAAAACTGCCGGGAGACAATCTCTAAGAAGTTAAATTCCCCTGTAATGACGTCATCAAAAACACCACAGCCGCGCTTGGAAAAGTGTAAATTACACCCAAATCATACAACGTACATACACATGTGAGGTACCAAATGAAAGCTAAATAAATGGTTAATAGTTCATTTATACATTATATTTCAATGTAAATAGTTTAAGTACTTTTAGCATAAACATAAAAAAATCAAGACAAAATCTAAGGACTTTCAGACTTTGCGGCAAAACTAGAAAAGATACAGGAATGTATTGTATGACACAAATGATATCTAGTATTACAGCTTTACATTTTAGTTTTTTATTTTAAGACAAGAGCAGAATTGGGAAAATTGTGCTCTAAAAACCAATAACGCAGAGCTAGTTTTCCCCACAAGATAAATTTTATCGAAATTATTATTTTCCAGAAACCAGCACGAACTTTTAGTACGTGGTTAGCCATGTTATGTGCACCGCAAAACTGCAAAGAGACAGTCTCTAAAGTGTCTAGGTCATTAGTAATGACATAATCTTTATTGCTACGGAGGCTTTTTGAAAAGTGGGATTTTTACCTGAACTATGTAATATACACCGTGGCCGTGAATAACCCGAAAGATTTAAGCTAACGATACTAGAGTATATAAAGTTATGTAACATATAGTCCAAAAACTCATAATTAAGGAGATATTAATTATTTGAAACAAATCAAAAGTTAAAAAATCTCCAGTCTAACACACCCTAAAGGCTTGAGCATAACTTGACACTTCTTGTCATGGAACACAAGTCACGGCATTCGCCGTTCGTCGTATGATTTCGGAGCGATTCGTGAAGTGTTATGCTCGCTCTATGTTCTTCAACTTGAGTTTCTCAACTAAAGAGTTGTTCACAAAGAAGCGGGCAATTAATAAGATTTAATTTGTACTGAAATAGTAATTTAATTAAGACACATAATTAGACCCATGTTGATACAACATTATTTACTCGTACTGTCGTCAAAAATACGTGGTTTAAATCTTTCGGGTTATTCACGGCCACGGTGTATATAAACGTGTGTTATATCATGTAAAAGCTAAACAAATATGCTATCAAACTTGCATACATTAAAATTCCATATATCCTTAAATTTAAGAGGTAAGTATATGCAAAATAGTAGACGAGAAAATTGAAAAGCCCCCGCTCCCGCTTTTTGAAAAGTCTAAACTAAACCCAAAGTATGTACTTTCTGAATGCAAATGTGATAATTTATGAAAGTAATAAAATACGCTTTATCTCGTTAATAACATTAAAGTTCAATATAATGATAAGTATCAGAGCAAATTAAATTCCCGAAAATCGAATGTTAGCAGGCTTTTCACTTTTCTTCTCTACAATTTTGCAAATACCTATTTAATGTATGGATATATGGAATCACAATGTTGGCAAGAATTTAAGCTTATTTGTTTAGCTTTTACATGATTTTATATGTATTACATGGTTCAGGTACAATTATCCCTTTTCAAAAAGATTATGTCATTACTATTGACCTAGACACTTTAGAGACTGTCTCTCTGCAATATTGCGGTACACGTTTTTTCTCAATTTTGCTCTTTGTCTTATAATAAAAAACTAAAATGTAAAGCTGAAATACAAGATATCATTTGTGTCATACATCACATTCGTGTATCTTTTCTAGTTTTGCCGCAAAGTCCGAAAGTCCTTAGATTTTTCTTTAATTTTTTTATAGTTTTATTAATAGTACTTAAACTAGCATATACAATAAAATATAATGTAGTTATTAACTATTGACAATTTATTCAGCTTTCATTTGGTACCCGACATGTGTATGTAAGTTGCATAGTTTGGGTGTAATTTAAACCTTTCCAAGCGCGGCCGCAGCGTTTTTGATGACGTCATTACAGGGGAGACAGAGTCCTTAGAGACTGTCTCCCGGCAGTTTTAGAATCCAAGGGACATGCCTACTAACATACTAAAATATGGAGCCGGTATCCGAAAGTGAAGTATTTGTTCGACGGAATCCCCAACAACACGCACTATATCGCACTATCATTTACATACACCATATATCTACATATTAACACCGTATTCAAATACTATTTGGTCTGTCAGCTTTCCTTCAGTTTAAAACACTCCGTTACCTTCGCTTCGAGTGAAAAGGGATAACTAATAAATAATGAGGCAAACAAGATTAATGGCGCGGTGTGTGCGCAATTTACCCGCCGCCTGAAAGGTGAGAGGACTGCCGCGGTAGCGTGGCCACGGCTTTGAGCGGCGGCGGGAGTGGCGGCGGGAGCGGTAGCGTTATGCCATTATCATCATCATATCAGTCGAAAGACGTCCACTGCTGGACATAGACCTCCCCCAAAGAGCGGCACAATGACCGGTTCATCATCATCATATTAGCTGAGAGACGTCCACTGCTGGACATAGTCCCCAAAGAGTGCCACAATGACCGGTTCTGCGCCACCCGCATCCAGTGGACTCCTGCAACCCTTACCAGGTCATCAGTTACGCTGCGCGTCTCGGTGTGCTATACCACGGTAAATACTTATATATTAGTTTAAACGTTAAGGGGGAGCGGCAACAGTATCTTGCAGATGGTCGCCGAGAGGCTAGACTCGGGCATCCTGTCGCGCTTCATAAGATCTTCACGTAAATGAAGCGCGGGAGGAGTTGTATTAGTTAGTTTTAGTGTTTTATTTTGATCTATTTCATGTGTAGTCATAGTACTTTAAGGCAATTGTTACTAAATAAAATATGGAACCAGTTTTCCGAAACAAATTATTTTTATTTTTATTTATTTATTTATTTTAAGGCCTTTCTACATCTGCGCTCCTTTTATAAACCAGTTCTATGAGGCGCACACACAGCATGCGGACTGTACCGCCTTCTACCCCAACTTGCACTTAACACATTCACTGCCAATAATCACTACGCGCTACACATGGGCCAAACCCATGGTTTTCCCGCTAAGTAGCGGAAAGCGGCGTAGGCGTAGGCACCCGCTAGATGGGTTCTTAAATATGTTAAGTTGACTAAATCCACTCTTGTCTGCGTGAGTGCGTCGCATAAGACGGTTGTACGGATTTGTTTTACTGCTAGTAGCCATATAAATATCCACTGTGGCCATACGTATAGATCAGAACGTAGCATTCCGCTTCCACCTATGATGCACCGCTACCGCCGCCGCTATAAGTCGTGGCCAAGTCCTTACAGGTCTCTTGTTCACATGCTGACGACGATACTATATTATGTATCTTTATTTTACTTTTAATTTAACGTGTGCTTACATTTAGTTATTTTTTTATTATTTATTTATCGCCTACTTAAATTAAGTATATCATTTGGTTATATACTTAGTATGGTATACAAGTTGGACAATTAACAAATGTTCTTATATAATTATAACAGGTAGGTATGCACTTCGAGGTAAAAGTAAGCTACCCTCCGTACTAGTTTGCACTGTATTACGGCAATTATGTATATTATATTAGCTTAGTATCGCCACTTTTAGATTAGGCGAGGCGAAATCTGTTTGTGGATTTTTGTATTTAACTTACTGAAACCTGAAATTCCTTATTTATCGGTATACTTTCAGTATTAAAGTTGCGCAGTTGTATAATATCGTGCGGAGTCGACTTAAGTACGTAAACGTCAAACGTCTTTCGAGCTTCGATCAAAGCTTTTACTGAAACTTTGTTAACCACACCAATTACTTAAAAGATACTTGATGACTTATAATAAATTCTACAGTATATAACTATACAAGTTACTGGTGAACTTCATATGACATATTTATAAAGAAACAGTACAACATAAGGAGCATCTAAATTATAATACGTATACCGTACAATGATCTACGTTTCCATGCATTTTCCGTTCAATTACACGCATAAATTGCCCATTTTCCAGTTAAGGAAAACATCTATGTCAGACTTGAAAAGGAAGACGATAATATTATGCAAGAATACAACAATTATGGCTGCGTTAGAATACTTTATTTTTCCCCGATTTCGTTTCATCACATTTTTTTATTTATATTTCAAATATACAAATGTAAGTTGTCATCCAGAATTTGGAAACAATTTTTCAGCCACTTGCCTGTGGGTGAATATTCAGTGCTTATAAGGCGTATTTTTTTCGTCATTGTCGTCGTGTTAAAAGAGACGAATATCAGAGTCCAATTTTAATGAAGACGTTAGCCAATACTGGTACTGAGTCAG
The DNA here is from genome assembly GCA_963854355.1 of Epinotia brunnichana. NCBI lineage: Eukaryota > Metazoa > Arthropoda > Insecta > Lepidoptera > Tortricidae > Epinotia > Epinotia brunnichana. Next base: position 48,658,812 of record OY977937.1, read on the forward strand.
TTTTGATTAAAGTTTCTGCGGTGTGTTTTACTCTGCTGAAATAATCTTGAGCCGACGATGGCGTTAGAACCGAGCGGTTCAAACGCTAGAAAATTCGCCCCGATATCGGATTGAGCTGACGTTTGACATGATCTAATGATGGAGACAAAAGGTGGCCATTCCAACTCCTAAACAACACGCGTTCGCGATTGCTGTTCAAAAGTATAAAAACCGGGGCTTGACGCAAAGCATTCCCGATGACGCGTTTAGGGGTGAATGTCTCAGTCAGAGATGCTGCCCCGCTATTCTGTAACTTGTCTTAAGATCACCTCAACGCTCACCCACAAATATATCTTGACGCCGCGATTCGTAGTTACTAAGCGTAGGTAAAGGTTTAGTTTCGTTAGGCGTGACGAGTGAGGTGAGACGCATGATCGCGTAAATAATAACAGCCCAGTTCCGATGCGAGGCGGTGAGAAAAAATCCACCAATTGCATTGCTGGGTGCGCTCGCGCATTCCTTCATATTGGTGGATTTTTTCCTCGCTCACCACCTTGCAACCTCGCACAAGGTGGATGTGTGAAGTACTGTGCGGAATTTATATACCTACAAACTGAGGTACTGACATACAACGTTGCGAACCGTCGCTCCGCATACCCGCGCGACGGCAGTGTGATGACCGCCTTAACAGCAAAAGTAGGTATACCTTCTACGCGGTTGGCTAAAAAGTAGTGGACAGGTAATTTTCGTTTCCGTAGCTTTTGCAACAGACTGTAGGTACCTAGTTACTTTAACTGATTCGACTCATTCAACGCCGTAGCTCGGTTAATTGCTGCGACAAAGGCTGGATTAGTTCACTAGAATGCTAAATGAAGCTTTCTCTACTGTTGTACATTTTGTAGTGTTTTTGTTTTATGAATCCTTTCTATGCGCTCTAGGGACTTTTATCGTTAGGAAAACATAAGTACTTTTATCTTATTTTTATTAAAATACCTATTCTGATGAGTAGTGAGATTTTACACATTTACTAAAAAGTATCTGTTAAAAATCATATTATTTATTATTATTATTTATTTCTCGAAAGGACACATAAAATGGTTACATAATAAATGCACTGCCAAACTGCATGACAGTTTGTTGGCAGTTCGTGTTGCTCTTGGTACATAGTTGTGTTGTGTTGTGATATTTTTGAGGCAAGCTTTTATTGCGAACTGTATTTTTTGTATCAACATCTTGGTACAACCAAGACAATTTTAAAAGGCCGTAACACGGCGGTTTTATCACTTGTAATTTAGGAGGGCCTATCTATGTTCCCTCTCCATCATCAGACGTGTAAAATATGTCCCATAATTAATAAATATTATGGGACAAATTTTACACAAATCGAACTAGCTCCATAGTATGCTCAATAAGGTTTGTGTTATGGATACTAGACGACGTAATATTTAATAGATATAAATACTTAATTACATAGAAAACATCCAAGACTCAGAACCAAATATTCGTGCTCATCCCACAAATATTTGTCCTTACCGGGATTCGAACCCAGGACCTTCAGCTTCCTAGGCAGGCTCACTACCCACTAGGCTAACCGGTCGTCAAAATGTCAATTGTACCATTACATTGCATTGTCACGAGACTACAATTTAACTCGATATGATTTAAAAAGGTGGGTTAAATATGACTTGCAAGTTTTGATTGGCAACAAAAACAACAAAGTCAAGTTTATTGTTATTTTATCAGATGTTTTACCCGCTCTCGCTGCCGCCCATGCGCCGCCCGCACCCGCCCCCGCTGCCGCTCGTGCCCCGCCTTTCGCCACTGTGGGTGCCAAGTCACGATCTCATCATAAACAGCGCCGAACAAGCTGAATTTACCCCCTCACAGCGCACAACAGCGTGGCCCTTTGTTCTTCAACACTTAAGAAATAAACTTCAAAATAAATTACCTTTGCCGATATTTTGCTTACATAGAATTTTCCGGGGTGAAGTCTTCGGGGGGTGGAACAACCGTTGTATAGTCATGAACTTTAATTTGTGATCCACTTTAGGTTGACATATTGTATAGGAATACAAAGAATGTTTTTGCGATATATATTCATCATTACATCCTTGACGGTAGCGGGACTAGCGAGCGATCAAATACAAATACAAATACAAATTATTTATTTACCATAACAACGATCAGGAAGCACACTTCGAAAAGCATACAATATTAAAACTTCCCAGCTACTTATATGATTTTAAGACGAGATTGAATAGACACTAGGTTTGCTAATGATATAACACGCTCGACCTTATCATAATTTACCTCAGGTGAGATAGTGGTCAAATGCGTAGGTACAGTCAACCAATTTGATTCCTAGGCCATCATAGAACCTTGCCGTTGTAAATGCTATGTCAATACAGGTTACTAGGATTATTGCGTTGCTATGTAGCATTTAAAATGACAGGGTTCTACGGTGGCCTAGGAATCATATTGGTTGACCGTACCTATATTCAATAGAAAATCGTATTATACTAGAAATGTGGAAGATCATGCCGGTATCATATTGGTATCTATAGCAATGTTTAAATGGTTTGAAATAAAGGCCTTTATTGATCATTTTTGAAATTCGGTGAGCATTATATCATGCTTATTTAAGAAGTGTACATCTTCTGCATCCTTTCCGTTTAAGATGACCGTAATTGCCTCCTCTATTTAAGCAAGTTTCAGTCAACACAGGTTGTGTAGGTAAAAGAGCCGTTTTTTTTTAATATCACCGCAGTGGTCAATAATCATGCAATGACAGTAACACCGCTTTACCGACCCTTTATGGTCCAGTCGCCATCACATACATCGGAGCAAACAAGCAGTTCACAAACATCGGAACACACCTCTATTATCAAGGCAGTATCCCTATACTGCATGTGCCGATATTTTTGAACACCTATATTGTACTTATGTATGTGATGGCGACTGTCCAAAGAATTCGTTGTGTCGAGAACTAGAGACACATATTACTTGCAATAGTTGCAATATTGACTGGCCTTCTTCAAATACCTGCGATCTGAACTTACCCCTGGGTGGCCCATAAGGCTTCCAGGGAGGTAACCTCTAAGCTCTACCTTACTGGTCGCGCTGCAGGCCAACAAACCAAGAAAAAAACCCTGCGATCTGAGACGTTCTTTTTATTGACGCAATATATAAGACACAAAATAAAAGTGTAAGCACTGTAAATGAGACTTGGTGTAGGGAAGGCCGTCGGCGGCAGATTTTCGTAACAGCGGAACAATATGCGGCGAGTTTCGACATGTTACTAACATGCCGTCGATGTTGCCCGCACACGCTCCCAAATTACAGATTGTGTGAAAGTGGATCGTTTTGGCGAATTTATTTATTAAAAAGCGGCCAAGTGCGTGTCGGACCACGCACAATGAAGCGTTCCGTGCCTACTACTACACAAACTAGTGGATCATTAGGACTAGTGGATCTCCTCAAACTGTGAACGTCTTGACTAATTTGATAAAATATTGTTTGTCTTATTCATTCGCCTAACAAATTTCGTACCGAACCGGGTATCACCGAACAACTATGTAGGTATACAAAACCATACATTCATACGAATGTCGGATTGTTCCTGTAGACTCGGAGGACTTCGCTCGTTCGTACAATAATGTGCTAAACGAGGATCTGCATTCTGATATAAATATTAACCTTACGTTTAAGCCATATTATATACTCAATAGGCACAAGGAATTTGTCAGCGTCGTGATGTTCAATCAGTAATTTCGCTGCACAGGTCAGGCTAGTTAGGTCTTAATGTTCTTCTTCGCGTGGTAACACAGGGTAACAGAAAAGCTGTTTATCCAGCATTTTGCATAAATATATCTAAACGACTTGAACGAAGAAAGTCTTCGTTAACATCTCCAAAAACTATAAAGTCCGTTTGTGTAAAGTACGTTTCGAAGTCGCATTTGGGAGACCTATAATATGCAAATAACCTTGTATTGTATTATATTTAAGAGAAACTGCTCCAACATGTCCGGCTATGTTGCTTGCTTGGTCATAATAATTTTCAGGACAATATCGAAGACTTGTTTTTGCCCATGCTAAGACTCCATATCCTGTATTCGAAGATGCGTGTTCAGAAGTTGTTCTTACTACTTCTACAAAACCAGGTAAGTTAAAGGAGTCAACACAGCTACTCTAAGTTTCTACTATAAAATAGACTTCACAAACAGAGAAATTGAAATTCTCTTTTTATCCAATATATTGCCGACGTAGGTGAATCGTTAATAAAACTTTTCTTACCTACAAACTACTTATTTAAGCTGTTTGTTTATTATTGGGCAGTTTAAGTATTAATTTAAGTAACAAACCAACTGTTCACTATTTTCATGTGGCATGAAAATAAAGAACTTCGAGCTGGTTAACAACAATTAATGATTAGAGCTCAAAATGCCGGTTTCAAAATTGACTCGTCCAGCATAATTATGTTGTAAGTTGATCTTCGATTTCAAACCGTTCCTGCGGGTCTATCCAAAACGATTTCTCAATATTGATCGATCCCCGTTTTTCTGCAGCAAATTGTTTTTATTCTTTGTACATTTTTAAGAAAATTATAATTAAACAAACTTTTTGCCGCGACCTCGTCCGCTTATACTTGTAAGTAGCCTTAAACGTATTTTATGTTAAACGCCTAAACAAAATCTAAGAGCAAATATATGTTATTACTGCTAAGTATTAGACATGAGCATGACACAGCCGGCACAGGCGCCGTATCAATTATCGCAATTAATTCCATAATACCTCTTACCATCCCTTTAAGGGATGACTTCAACGATGAAAAAAAACTATCCTTAGTATGTCCTTCTCAGGCTCTCAAAACTACCTCCATACCTAATTTCATTGAAAAGGTACAACAGACAGACATAGTAACTTTCGCATGTATAATATGATATTAAGTTCGGATATGGATGTATGTATTGTAATTGAAATACGTCACTGATAATCAGTATGCTTGTAATAGTCGTAATTATGCATATCAGTGAACGACATTATATTATATTAAAAAGGTCGTATCGTCATACAAACCCTACGGCATTTACATCCTTTTCTATAGGGAAATCAGTTTTTCAGCAATTACTCGAAAACCTTCAAACCGATCTTTTTCAAAACACTTTTTGGTGAAAGGATTTAATAAGCACTATGTTCACGATATTTTTCAAATTTTTCACTTTCACCGTTAAAAATTAGATAGGGGGGGGGCCACATTTGTCATGACTTTCGTGGCGATTATCTCTGAGTATATTCATATAATCAAAAAAAAGTGCTGAGTAATTATATAGTTATTTTAAAAGACCTGTCGTTTTATGGGCCACATATGGACTTAGTGTGAAAAAAAAATTTTTGACGTGCAGTTACAATTATCGAGTGCCCCCGTAAAAAAAATGTTTTAAGTAATTATATTGCATAACTATGTAGCAGCCATCAAAATACACCTTAACTCCAAATTTCATTCAAATACAACTTATAGTTTTCGAGTAAAATGCCTGTGACATACGGACAGACGGACAGACGGACATGACGAAACCGTTTTTGCCATTTTGGCTACGGAACCCTAAAAACTGGCCGCGTGATCTAGTTGTTAGATGCAAGTTACTATGTATGAACCTATTATATTCTGTGGTATAAAATGGTAAGAATGTAATGTTTTATTAATTGTGCTTCAAGTAATTTAACAATGACAGGAACCCGCCAAACGTGCGCCTACGCCGTAGTGGCTTTCCGCCGAAATATTGCGCAGCGATTCTTGGCAGTGAATGTGTGATTGACAAGTGATATCTTGGGTGTTTTATGTGTATTGTAGATGAGTTTATCTCCAATCTGATGTAAATTGCACGCTTACTTTTTCATACCAAGTCTTCCGTGAACAAAACTTTTCAATATTGTTGTTAAAATAAAACTTACTAAAATACACTACGGAACAAAATTTAAGTTCCCATAAAATAGGGACAGAAAAACTTAAGCATGGGGTAAAAGCATACCTTCAATCAATCAATCAATCATATCAGCCGAAAGACGTCCACTGCTGGATGTAGACCTCCCCCAGAGAGTGCCACAATTACAATAAATAAATTAAATATATTGTTAGAACACTTTACAAAATTATTCACTTACATTCAACATTCACTAGATATTATATGACAAACTAAAAAGGCATGCCTGGCTACAAGAAATTTATTCTAGTGACTTACTTGAGAGGAAAATAAATTACGTTTGATACTTTTTAGACCGCTCCTTACACTACGGATCCCTGAAAGCTACTCATTAACGTCAGCATGGTTAACACAAAATCACGCGCGAGATAAACCGCCCATCTCTTTCTAAGTGTTCTAATTAGAAAGACACGGAAAGAAAGAAAGATAGAAAGAAGACATTTATTCACTATACAAAAGATACACAGAGAAAAGCTCACTCGCGATCGCGGTCTTGTGCTGGTCATGCTAAAAAAGAGTCCCTCAATAGGGGTCTAGACTCAAAATTTATTATTACTTCAAAATAAAGAATGCAAAAAATTATGCCTGATGACGAAAATCCCATTCCAATATCTCAAAAAATTACGAAGCTACAACCGTTCTAATGTTGCTTGCTAGAGAGAGAAAACGCTAGGGGATCGTGACATCACGATCCACGTGCGTCATAGTAAATGACAATCGTTTCATATGACGGTGCGTTTTGCGGAAAAGGGACAGAACATACCCTTAAGAGGGGGTACTTAGGATACTTATAACTTTGTGATTATTTAACTTCTTGCGTTGCTTTTTCTCCATTTGAATACATTTTTAATACTTTTTCGAGAAAATGCAACATTATTGATTATTTTATTTAGTGTCTACACCCCTATTATGTGCTTCCCGGCAAAAGGTAACACTTTATCGCTTGTGAATAAAGACCAGTTTTGACAGCATATTTAGGTAGTTATTTATATTACCAGGCCCTTATTTACTACCTACACAATGTAAACTTTCCCCTCAGCACAACACAGTAATGGCAACTGAACGTGCAATTTACATGAGATTGGAGATAAACTCATCTACAATACACATAAAACACCCAGGATATCACTTGTCAATCACCCAGGATAAGCCAACAGATGGCGTTACTGGCCACGTGCCAAAGCCATTGATAGCGCTATCCGTGCACATAGTATTATCTGTGGTCACAAGTGATTGGCTGCGTTTAATTAATGCCCTTTATGTATTCTGTCTCGTGCAAGGATTAAGCTACACATAGATGGCCTGTGACCATCATATTATAGGATATGATAAATGTCGTACTAGCGTATACCCAAAAGGGACGATGGTAAATTAACCTTACTAAATTAAGAAGTATCAGAAGACTAATACATTCTTGATGTCTTATGTCATTTATAATTTAGTCGTGTTATATCAGTGACCTCATGGTCACTTGATAGTCACGTCAGTTTCAGTACAATTTGCCAGGTGGTGGCAAACAAGCTGGTGGCAAACAAAAATTCCGTATGAGGGGCAGAAAATATGACATTGTATCTCGTTCCCACTTGCGTTATTGTCTATGCATACATCCTTGTTACTCGTGTGCGTGTGTGGGTGAGTCTCTCTATTCATACAGACATAATGGCCATCGCCATACATATTGCGGATAAGCCTATAGCTTTGTGAGTGAGCGTGACGCAGTGATATTGAGATGAAATTGGCATCTAATTTAAATTAACCTGTGTATCTGTGTATGTAACTGTGTGTCTCTCTATCGCAGCGTAGCTCACAAACGGATGTTCGATTTGCATGTCAAGATGATTTCTAGCCATGTTTGTTGAGTCAGAGGTGTTTTAAAAATGTAGCTTGTTGTATTGATATTGCCAGCTAATCCCGTGGCTACGCCTGCGTACTTTATAAGGTAAACGTCCGAGTGCTCGACGCTGTAATAGTAAATGGCATAGGCACTGTATGCCAAAGCAATATGGGTTAAATTCGAACTAAGAGGATTTTTCTTTATTCGAATTTAAGCCGTGTCACTTTGACATGAAAATGAAAATGAATGAAAAATAGTTTATTCAGTAACTTAACTTAGCTTAACTAAATACAGGTTGGTGTCTCTTTTTAAGTATCGAGATACCTGTGTCAAGAGACACCGCTCTTCCATAGAGTGTAACTTGAAACGTACAGAAGTGTACAGAACATGTTTAAATAATAATTATAATATAAGAGGAGTAAATCTCCTAAAACTAATATTAATTGTTTATTTTAAATACTAAAGCAGTGTGTGTGTGTGTGTGTGTGTGTGTGTGTGTGTGTGTGTGTGTGTGTGTGTGTGTGTGTGTGTGTGTGTGTGTGTGTGTGTGTGTGTGTGTGTGTGTGTGTGTGTGTGTGTGTGTGTGTGTGTGTGTGTGTGTGTGTGTGTGTGTGTATGTGTGCGTGTGCGTGTGCGTGTGCGTGAGTGCGTGACTATATGTGTGGTGTGTGCGTGCGTATGGGTGTGTATCTAAATATGTCGGTATATAGTGAGTTTTATCTGTCGTTTTCTGATAATAAGCTTTCTACATCGGAGTAGGTTTTATCTTTTAGCCAAGTCATCATTTTCTTTTTACACTCTTTAAAGGTTGTGGAGTTGATGTCAATAAGAGGATTTATTAGGTTGTATAGGTGAATGGACTGGAACTCGTATTGTCTCCTAGCGTAAACGGAGTTAGACACACATAGAGTGCCATGTACTAGTACAGCGTGCAGCGTCGAGAACTCGGACGTTTACCTTACCTACTAATTGGACGGAGCAGCACGGGTAGCTGATGTAGGTAGAGGAGTTTAGAAATAATTATATTCAATAACAAGAAATATAAAATGTAAAGGGTACGTAATTTGAAAGAATATACCTACGTATACCGATTCTGAAACGTTCAATCAACTTATTTTCTTTTGTTTTGATGCCTTTGTGACATTACTTTCAAACGAGCACAACAATGATATTTGTCCTTCGTCTTCGTCTTCGTAATTGGTATTTGAGTCCAATGCAAATGTTAGACTTATTAAAGTTAGACAATCAATACGATTGTGTTTTAGGTAAGTAGGTAGACATATAATAGGAATGGTTGAGGTTAATTGTAGAATACGTGTTAGGATCAACTGTCATCATTGACGGTGAAAATGATTACCTGTAATGACATTTAATACGTGAATTAATTAGTGATATTTTTTTTTTCACTTTTCACAAGTGAATTATATTTATTAACAATAACAATATTCTAGAAACTAAACTACTTATGAAAGATACATAACTTGAATATAAAACTAAAACTACCTAAAATTAAAATTACTTAAGCTAAAAATTTAAAATGCCCTTGTGCCCTTGGGCGCTGGATTGCGATTGCAATTTTCTACGCGAGAAAGCTGCCCGAGCGAGGGTCGCCCATGAATTTATTAGTAGTGTTTTTGTGAAAATGATTGTTGATATGTGCTAACGCTCGTTCGGGAAGATACACAATTACCCTGCAGGAGGCCAGTCCGGTTATTTTATCTAACTGGTGCCTAGTGTTTTTTTTTATTTAGCCCGTAGGTCCCTTCGGTGTTTGTTTGTTTATGAGGAAACAAAGTGAGTAAACCGACGAATGAACTAGACATATTTTATTATATTACTTCTTTAAATAATTCAATTTCGACATTCAGTGATGTCTTTGAAACCGTTAGGGTATTTTCGAGACATTTCATTGCGCACCCGGAATCCAATCTCTTACCTTACCGGCCAACTTGGCGGAATAGAGATCTAGTAAAACAGTAATGCAATTTCGTTCAACCGAATGTAACCATCCCCGTTCCTTTACCGAACGTGCAGGCGTAGGGAACGAATGCATCCTTACGTTGTCAACATACTATTTATTCGCACGAAGCGATTTAACTCGTGTTTCCTAATGCGAACTCCTAATAAAATTCACTCCCGTCATCTGTATCAATTTTCAAAACATAAGTGAATGGGCTGTTACTCAACCAGTGGGCTTCATCTTAGGCTCATCAGATGAAACTAGGGCCAATCACTTCATGTAAAAAAAAACCTCCTTCAAATTATTGTCTCACTTGCTCGCTAATTTCAGCTCGATATGCATTGCTCTTTGCTCGCTCACGGAAACTTATGAAAATCTCTTATCATCATCATAAACTTAAGAGCCGGGCTCTTGTCGGTGGAGTAATCGCCATTCTGTTCTTCTCTCTGTCACTGTTTTGAGCTCTTTATACGACCTTGCATTAACTTTTTCTTTAGCTTGGTGCATAAACGCACCTCTTGGTCTTCCCCTGCCTCTCCTTCCTTCTAGCTTTCCTTCAATTATAGTTTTTATGTATTTGTCATGTCGTATCAAGTGCCCCAACATATTTCCCCTTCTGTTTTCAATAATTTTTAGTGGACATCTCCTTTCTCCTATCAAATTTAAAACCTCTTCGCTTGTTCTTCTTTCTGTCCAATTAATACCTTCCATCCTTCTCCGGAAGGCGCGGCGTGGGTAGGCCCCCCCAAGAGATGGAATAATCCAATTCAATGCAATTCAATTCAATTTATTTTATTTTACATAAAAACATGGTTTACAAAAGGGTAGTACAATTGAAACAAAGTATTTTGCTGCTAGTGTAGTGCAACACGTAAAATGTAAGGTACCTAATATTAATAAAATAAAATAAATAAAATATCTTTATTTCAGATCTTTAGTCGATCCATATGATGTTAGTAACAGACTTATGAACTACGTTAGTGACAATAATGACAATGACAATATTAACAGGATTTGTCACACTTCATGCTAAGCAATAAATAATAGATACAATATTCTTTATTTAAAATTACTAACACTGAAATGCTAGTATGAATAGTTAAAGTAAAATTTGTCAGGTATGTCAAATCAATTGTCAAATAATTGTAGTAGATAAAATAAAATAATTTTGGAATACATTGCTATCACATCCTTTATCATAAAATGTCATTATTTAAATATTAATTGACTGAATAGAAGCATTTTTGCACTAGCCGTCTTTTAAGTTGCCTTCTAAACATATTAAGGGGCATTTTTTGTAATCTTCTGGTAACTTATTGTAGATGGTAATAGCCATACAGAATGCATTTCTGCTGTAAAGTGTAGTCTTCCTAAATGGCACTACAAGACGGTCTGGATACCTTGTGCGAAGGTTACATGCATCCCTACATGTTTTAAAAAATTCTGGATGATTCTTCACGAACAAGGGTACTTCATACACATACATAGATGGCACAGTCAACATGTTTAAGTTCTTGAACAAGGGACGACAGGAAGTCATAATAACATCTACATTGCAGATTACTCTGATACACTGTTTCTGTGCTATGAGAACTCGATTCACATGATGAGAATTTCCCCATAGGAGAATGCCATATCTGAGAAGGGAAGATATATAACCGTGGTATGATTGGATCGCAGCAGCTTTGGGGCAGGTTTTTGTAAGTCGCCATAATGCATAGACAAATAAGTTGACTTTGCTACATAACAAGTCAATGTGATCCTTCCAAGAACATTTAATTTTATCAGCCAAAAAATTTAGTGTGAGCCGATTCTTTTATAACCTGACTTACTAATGTTACTACCAGTTTGCGTTCTTTAGCATTTCTGTTTACAGTAACAAATATTATCACTGTGGTCTTACTAATATTAATATTTAAGTTGGTAATGTTCATCCAAGCTACTATTTTAAAAACCGTGTTTTTTATGTTCTCATTGTATAAATTAGGATGCTGACCTGGTACAACAATTTATAGGTAATCGGCAAATAGTGTACAGTCTAATTCCGTGGCGATGATGACCTGGTAAAGGTCGTGGGAGTCCGCTGGATGCGGGTGGCGCCGGACCGGTCATTTGGCACTCTTTGGGGGAGGCCTTTGTTCAGCAGTGGCCGTATTTCGGCTGATATGATGATGATGATCCTTCTCCATCCCACATTTTGAATGCGTTCAGTCTCTCTATATCACGCTGGGTCAGAGTCCACGTCTCGCTTCCGTACAACTCTATGCTCCAGATGTATATGGGTCTTTTGCATTAAAAAAATCTATATAACTATTGTTTTTTGTCAAAACGGACTACTCTGGCGGTTTCTTAGCATTTCCCCAGTTGACCCTAAAGGAGCCCGCACCCACGTACCTACCTAATCCCAATATATGGCGTAGACATTTGTTTAAGGAAAGCGATTGCCATCTGACCTTCCAACCCAAAGGGGAAACTAGATCATGTTAAGTTAAGACCGGTTTCCTCACATTATTTTCCTTCACTGAAAAGCTGGGTAGCTTACAAAAATTTACAGCTATCCTTTTTAAATGTGAATATTATAAAAATAGTACTGCTTTCAGTCTGTGTGCTAAGTGTCATTGTTCTCAACACGCGATCGGTTTATTGTTACCTCAGACCAAACTTCACCATTTTAAAATGAGCTCTGTTCCTGGATAACAGAAGATATATTCCCTTGAGTGAATCATTGCTTTCCTGCGATCGAATTACAGTAAGAAGAGTAATTCCTTCCCGAAACGTTATTTTTCCTTTGACTCGGTTTCTAAAGAAGTCTTGACTCAAAATCACTATGGTATGTGACTTTGTGTGTTGTCTGCTTTTTATAACAGAATATACCTACGCATTATTATGTATAACTGGAAACTGTACCCTTACGATAATAGCTGCCGATATCATTCAATACAATTGCAACCTTTTCACCTGGTTCGCTATTGATTATCTAATTAACTAGGATATAAATACAAACTGCGGTTCAATAAACCACTATGTATGCTAGTCGTACTAATTCCCAGGTATGCTCATTATAGTAGAAAAACCAATTAGAAAATGGAATACCGAGTTAACAAAGGTAACAGCAAAAGTTCGTTAAAATGTTATCACATATATGCTTTTTTAGAAATTGGCTCTTCGTTCAGTAAATTGTACCGTGGAGGAGCCTCATTAATGTCAGTAACTGCTGTGTTAGTTCCATTTTTAAATTGATAATTGAAATGCTTTTAGAAGTGTACCTATGCTACTTAATGGTGACTGTAATTAGGTTAAGATTTATAAAATTTTATACCTATACGTACCTTTGTAGGTACCTATACGGTTTTATACAACATTTTTTTCTATTTATATGTCTATAATTGTATCTAAACTCATTTTAAAAGGTTTTGTCAGTTAATGGCTCAGAGAAGGTTGAGGTTCATTAATGTTTATATTATTTTATGTAGTAACCGATTTTAAGTACGAGGACGGAGCATAAAATTAATAAAAAATCCCTGTGGAACACATTGTGTTGTATCTTATATACCTATGCTTTAGAACTACGGCTAACTACAACCTAAAGTTTACATCCGTTGAGTTGGAACACAAACCAAGTTACCTAGAGACTCGCTACGGCAAGTACTTCTAACTTATGTAGAAGGATTTTGTGATTTACCTTGTCGAACGCCTTGTTGAAGTCGATGTACTTATACATCGACTTGTGCGAACTTGTTAACGAATTCCACGAAGTGTTACGAAGTTAGTTTTTTGGATTCGAGGAGTGTAGGCATACATTTAAATGAGTTCTTCTTTATTGGCGCGGGGTGATACTCCCTCTCAAAATACGGACGTGTCCAAAGTTTAATTTACTCCAATCTCATCTATTGAGATTCATCACGCCAATACGTCTCGCTCACACATATGTACATGGCTATGCTCTTAAGCTAGGGGTGGAGTGTATGAAAAAATAATATTCACATGTCATATCACTTCAATATTGAATAGGACCTAGGTTTTTGTTTCTCATGGTCATGTGATTGAGAGATGACGTGTTTTTAGGATCAACCAAATTAGTCTCAAAACTGTTATCTAGAAATTGTACCGTACTTCCCACCGATCGACGAGATAGACCGATTACTCCACCGACAAGAGCCCAGCTCTTAAGTTCATGAGGATGATGATGTACTTTTCC